>KK116213.1:305002-351465 GCA_000611955.2 Stegodyphus mimosarum
AAAAGTCTGTAGCGACTCTAATATTGTTCTGGCTGTGAATACAGCAGACTGAAGTTAAATTCCGCTTTAATAAGTGTCGTGTTTGAACTTCTGTCAACGTGTACCCGAAGCGTGTATTTGCTAGCCAAATTAAATGTACTTTTTAGAATTTATACTTATCTTGAAAGGAAGCTTGGGGTTTAAAGCATGTTCAGTTTAGCTGATAAATTTACGTCTGGATATTTCATTTATGCCGTCGTAAGCTGTGAGGTAGAAGAAGCTTTAAGTATTTTAAATTTGTGTTTGCTTGCTTGATAGTTAGTTACTCTGCTGGTGATAATTCACGTCAGAGAGCATAAATAACACATTATTTTTATTGTGGTGTCTTTGGTATGTTATTTGGAATCCACAGGAGTTGTTACATTTGGCACCTAAAGCGGAAGACTACTGATGAGTTGTTACAAAATTTTGAAATAAATTACGCTATGTGTAAAGTTTAATTTGGGGGCGTAGATAGTTGTGAAAGTAAAGTGATAAGAGGACAACAACCGGAAGTGTAGTATTAGATTGAAATGTGTTCGTTCCATGGAGATTTTGTCTCAGGCAAAGAAGCAATGATTTAGAAGTATTCGACTGGTTTATAGATGCGTTTAGGACGACGATCAAACCTAACGTCATATTGAATGGAACATGATCGTTTTACAGTTTTTAGAAGACACAGAGATGCATTTTGTTTTCTACGCTGTGCTGGAGTCTTGCAAGGTGGTAACAGTTGCATCAGCATTTAAGGACAAGCTTGGAACCAGTATAAATATATTAGGGTGACGTTGTTAGGCTCTGTTGAAGCATCGAATGGTTCCTACAAAGATTTTAAGCAAAATCTTTTAAAGGCATTTTCGCCAGTCAGAGACAGGATTAAGTTAGGAACAAAGTTATATATTCAATTTCAAATGTAGGATGAGGAATTAATAAAGTTTATAATAAGAAAAGTGGAACTTTGAAAGTTATTTTAAGGGAGTGAGCAAGAGAAAAAGATATAGGAGATAGTAGTCTACAAAACTACAACATTTTGTAGAATGTTGTAGTTAAGTTAATGACTTATTTCAGTCATTAACTTAACCTCAAAAGTTAATGACTTATTTCAGTCAATAAACATGAAGATAGGAGTACAGAGTTCGAGCATCGTCTGACAAGAATTGATTTTGTAAACATAACGGATATAGAGCTGGCGTGCAAGGCTGAGGATTTCCATAGAGAATTACAAGTGCTGCAAATAGCTAAAGCGGAGACAAATACCAAACGCGAGAATTTAGGCAAAAAAAAAAGCTATTATTGGTAAGAAGAAATCGAGTTGTTTTTGTTGTTGATGGTGTCTTTAACATGTTATTTCATGGAAGAATGGTTTCAAGAGCCTCAAAGAGGTTGAACGTCTACTTTTCACCGCACGTTTGAGGGAGAGTACCTCGGAGGGGATACAAGGGTCTCCCACCCCTCTTCTCTGCCACCAAACCACACGAGTGGAAACCAAGTAAAAATTTCAATTAAAATGGGGCGCAGAAAACGAAGATCAGATAGCATTAAATACCATTGTATTTAAGAATACTTAGGAATATGAACTACCTTACATACAGCTCGAAGAGAATAATATTCCAACGAGAATTGTACTGGATAGGGGTTACTGAAAGAAGTTTGTGTCTACCTGATTTTTTTCTCGATTACTTTTAGAAGTACAGATTAATTAAAGAAGTGCAGATAAATTATTGTAGCTGTACATGGTGGACAATAAACGCTACTAGGTAGCATAACATTAATGTTCAAAGTGAAGATAATAAAGACACAGTTCTAGGCTGTAAAATAAAACAGACTAACGTTATTTATGGCTGGTTTACAGGAAAAGAGTAAATCGCAAATTAAAGAAAATATGCTAAAAATGAAGAAACGGATAAAGCCTCTTAGTCGGCTACAGTCATTAACCCCTTGAGGACCAGCGCGCCGGAAATAAAACTCAGTCACGGAACCGAACGCTCTGAAACGGAGCGTCACTACCGGCCCGCGCATTTTAAGCAGTTAAGCCTAATTTTACAAAAAAAATTTGTATAAAATCAGCATTTTAATAAAAAGACTCCAAATTTATAAATTATATATATACTATACTGCTATTTAATATGTATTAAAATAAAATATATAACGTTAATACAAATGAATAAAATATGCAAAAAACTAAAATTATTACTATGCACATGAAAACAAGTACTATACACAATAAAACAAAGCTGCAAATATTACAAACACGAAATAAAAAAAGAGGAAATTAAAAATAATAATATATTCTGAATAAAATCGAAATTTAAAAATTCTGCTATGTGTGATATAGTTCAAAACAAGGATCGACACAGAGTCCAACATTGCATATTTTGCAGTCATCAAATAATGTTTGTTTTCGATTTTTTTAGCACATACGACACATCTTCTTCTACTTTTATTTCCTTTCCCATCAATATAAATTTTTGGAAAATGTCTACCAGTTAGACGAAATGGTTGCATGCCCGATAATTTTGGACAAGTTTTTGAGCTCCTTGGTTTTGCGAATTTTCCTATTATTTGATGAATAACTCTGGATACTTTTAATTTAATACAAATAATTTTACTTATTTCACTCTCAGTTAGGTATCTCGGTCTCTTAGCCCATGGCTTACGAATTGAAAATGAATATAATCCCATCACATATCCCAAAACTTCTACGAAACACACACATAAAAAAACGCCGCCAAAAGTGAACACCGCCCATAAATATTTTACTCTTACCCGTTGCAATAATCCGCTAAATGTACTGCCCCATATTCTACTAACGAAAAAAACAAAGCCATAAACAAGTCACTTGAACTAACTCACACGTGCACTTTCAAACACCCGTGTTTCCCAGTTTGTTTATATTAATTAGAAGAAATACTTTCTTCCATTTCACTATCTGATTCATTCATCTATTTCGAAATCTCGCTCTATCAAACCTCAAAAGGCAAACGCAATTCTACCCCAACATTTTAAATAATAAACGTTCCCTAAATTTCCACAATATGTCAAAATATAAACACAGCGCGCAATAAATCCCAGCCCTTTAAAGAGCCGTGATTTTCACTTTGTTTACATCAATAAATATGTCAAATACAGAAACATAGAACAGAAACTAATGCCCGTTCATGAAGGTCAAATAACATATGAGTCGACCGTTGTGAAAACCGTTCCCGTTTAACGCCATCTAGTAGCATTTAAAAATTCAAATAAAACGTTCCGATTTCCGATTACGCATACGCGACGCTGGTCTCTCCATATCAATCGGAGCCCTTCGCGTGGAAACGACGCTGGGCTGATAAGAGTAGAATCGCTGCGTCGCGTCCACGAGACCTTGGTCACGAACGGGTGGGAATAGGAAAGAACTAAGCGATGACAGCGAAATTTTCCGAAGTAATAAGGCTTGGCTAAACCATGTCGTAACTCATGAGCTCAAAACAGGAAGAAACGGTTTCTTGTACACCAAATACAGTTTATACTTCCTAGATCAAAAAGAAATGCAGTATTTCTTGTAGATCAAATACAGTTTATACTTCCTAGATCAAAAAGAAATGCAGTATTTCTTGTACACCAAATACATTTTATACTTCCTAGATCAAAAAGAAATGCAGTATTTCTTGTAGATCAAATACAGTTTATACATATAATGCAGTTGATAGAAGAATTTCTGAGGAATGCACACACATCAAGCAGACATGTGCATGTCCTGTTGTCCTGTACAGAAAGCAAAATGGATATCCAGTAACAAATTTTCAACATTAAAGACTCACTGTTGGCTACCGTGAAACGAATAAAATTACTATGTACCCCGTGTATTCAGTGCCTATTACAGGTGAAATAATTCTCACACTAAAACAGTGTTGTTGACTAAAACAGAGTACATGACAGCGTTGTTTACTTTCAAATATCTGCCAGTTTGGAAAATGCTAATAAAATGCCATTTTTCATGAAATCAGGGACTTAGGAGTTTTTATGCTTGCCGTTTGGGTTATCGGGAATACCTTTAGAGAGCGATGGATAGCAAAATTTCTTTTCTACGTCTAGATGATGTACTTCTAACCACGGAATCACTATTAGAACCCTCCTGCAAAAGCTGTCCAATGAAATATTTTCTTTATTAAAAGATGCAATTCTGAAAGTAAATATCAAGTAATGTATATCTTCTTGTAAAACGTAAGGTATTTAAGATTTAAGATTACGCAAGAAAACATTAAGACAAACGGGCCGAAAATTCTTATAGTGAAGACTTTTCTCACCCCAAACGCTATCAGAATTTTGTCACACCGTTCCTCGGACTGTGTTGGTATTATAAATTATACATAAAACATTTTGCAAACATTGTTGATCCCCTTTTGGAGTTAAAAAACTTGGCAGGGTTTAAATGGCCTGACGAGGTAGAAAATACCTTGTATTTAAGAATACTTAGGAATATCAGAGCCTTAAACATATATTTATCACAACCCCGGTTTTAAAAGTGTTTAACCCAAAGCACACCTTACAAATTTACTCTGATGCATCTGAATTTTAATAAGAACACTTCTAATGCAACTTGCGTACCAGATAGCGTAGTTTAGTAGAATCATGTGGCTGGCGGAAAAAACGTTATTCCGTAACTGAGAAGGAAACCCTGGCATCTGTATGTGCAATGAAGAAATTTAGGGTTTATATCTTAGAAAAACAAGCTCAAATATTCATCCACCATACGGGCCCACGAGCTGTCGAGCCCCAAATACGCTGAACATTGGTACTTTTGACCTGGTTTCGATTCTAGACGAAGGGGCTGACTGCATGGGCATTTTCGTGGTTTTTGCCATATCTAACGTGCCACTTTCCCTTTGAAGTCCTCTACGAAGGCATTCCTCCCCGTAGGCAGATACCCCTCGCGAGCTTTGCCGTAATTAAATAAACCAACCATTGATCATGCGGCGTTAACGAAGATGGAAAATGCAACATATATGTGAGGTCATTATTATTTTGAATAGCCAGTTACTTTGTGAATTATATCTTTCCTGTGACTTCATTTTCAATTTTCCTACCAGAATGAAAATTAGTTCGAGAGCATACCGTGAGATACTCTCTAATATTCGGATACTTCGGAGGGTAAAAGAAAGCGTATTTCTACTTCTCGAGGCCCCATTGCTAGGTTTAGCAAGCCCAAATAAGATTGTAGTTAAATTGTTACGCCGATGAGAATTTTCAGCCAACTTCTCGCTTAAATCTTTGTGTAGCTTTTGGCTACTTATTTTTAAATTTGAATTTACTGTTGTTTTAAGTTACATCGCCTCAAGTCGTTGGCTGATTTGTAAGCATATATGGACATAATAATTGTGAGTGGCTAAATTAAATAACATTATTAGAAGTGATTTTACTTAATGCATTATACGGTTCTTGTTAAATTATGTGTGTTTATGGAATTGAAAGAGCTTTTCGGCATTTGGCCACTCTGGGCTTACCGGAAAGACTAGAAAGTAAGAAACTAAACTAATTCTAGCTAACATTTAGCTGAAGATGTGCAGAAGTAACTAAACGAGTTGGCCGTTAATTAAACTCACTGGCAAATAATAACAGACACAAGACTAAGGTAGCAAGACAGGCTACCTTAAAGACGAAGGTAGCAAGATAGGCTTAAAGCAACGACGTTGTCCGTAGGCAAAATAGTCTCTACTTCTGAATTAAATAGTGTTTCTGCCTCATTTACATAAAACGCATTCTGGCAGGGAGTTGTAAATGGGAAAGCAAGATAATAAAGGAAAGTTTTTCAAAATAAAAAATAACTATTACGAAATTAAAGTACATATCTCCCCAGCAGAATTTAACTACTCGAAATAAAAAGGTCTTACACTGACCATATTAATAGTTTAAATACTAAGAAAAATTCTTTCTCTAATCTGAATTTTCAAAATTTCAAATTATAGAATTTCATACTTCATGCTCTACTTGTAAAACCTTGAGTTTAAGAGACTCTTAACTCCATATTACTAGGGCCAACTTTACAATCTTACTCTAAGTTAAGACTAAGAAGAAGTAATTAGTTTTACAAATTTTTTCAATCTTTTGTTGGAATCTACAAAGTTCTTGAAATCTTCTGCCTCCCTCTATCGTATCTGGAAGGAAAAGTATTAGTAATGCATTTCACAGAGACATTTTGGTCACATTTTCAAGAGCAAGTTACATTTCATCACATTTATTTTGCTGTCAAGCAGTTTCATCCACTCATAAATTTAATTCCCCCCACACTCCCAAGAAATTTATTCTGTAATCATACGAGAGTGGTTTTGTGGTGTGGTGATGCACAACAGGCTACCGCCTGACCAACTTCCTAAATGTTAGATCAAAATGGACTTTTCAAGTTTCAGCTTCGAAACAATATAAAAAAGGAAAGGGTTTTAAAACTTAAGAATATCAGAAAATTTATACATACTCTTGAAATGTAACCACTGATTATCTTGGAACCGGTTCAAAGAAAACCGTGATATTATTCATACCGAAATAAAAATAGTTTACATATGATTTGAAGAATATATTTTATACCGTGCCTAAAGGTAAATATAGACGTTAAATGTGTCATGCCACTACACTCATAAGATTTTTGGATACGATTTCATTTCATCACTCATCATTTTAAGAAGTTCCTGCATGAAACTAATTCCCTAATATTAAAGTAACCTTTGTTAAATTTCGAGAAACTCTTCCTGGCATTTCGGAGAACTGAATAAATTTGCATTGGTTATTTTTTATTTCAGTAATAAATTATATTATTCTTCTCAGAATTTCAGTCATAACGTTTTTGATATATTTAATGATGATACCTAGGTTTCATTCTCACATGAGAAGTAGGGAAAATAGTTTACTCTATTTTGTTAAAAATAACATACAGAGTTTGCCAAAATAAAAGAATTTCTTCGAAATATATTTTTAACTAATAGTAAAAGTCACCGTAAGAATTTCCCTATGGAAATATTTTTAATATTAGCTTTGAGCTCAGCATAGGAGATTAATCATAATAATCAGTATATGAGCATCGTAACAGCATCTGATATATATAGCATTATAATAATAATGTCAGCTTACGACATATTCCGCAAATAGTAGACATATGTAATTTTCGATCAATCAGTTGTACTAACTAAGCAGATTTATTGTTGCATTTTAGGAATGAAATAAATAAGTTTTCTCTGAAGGCGGTAAAGGGTGTAGATTTAATATTCAGAAACAAATAAAGCATTTTACAAAGTACGGGTACTTATGTGAAAATAACTCAGCGGTCTCGAATTCAAATATATAGTGTAGGTCATATACATTCCGATGTACACGACTCGACATTGGAAACCCAACACCAACAAGGAGTGACAGAAACTAATGAAAATCGGACAAACAGGTAGAGACAGGAACGAAAATAAGTGATCTTTATTGCGAAATTATTTGCTTAATACAGAGCAAAAACAGAGTCGGCAGAGCAGGTTGTAAGACCAACTTGAACGGCCATAGACGAAGCAACACGTCTAGGTACAGAGTCAATGAGACTACGGAAAGTGCCCTGAGGAATGGCTGTCCCTTCTCTGTCAACCATTTGCAACAATTCGTCTTCTGAACGAGGCAATGGCAGGGTCTGCGAATGGCGTCCAATCACATTTCAAATGTGTTCGATTGATGAGGGATAAGAAAAGAAGGGTAGCCAGGAAAGCATTTGTACACCTTGCATAGCTGATGCTAGCAGTGCATGGTAGGGCGTTAACCTGCTCATAAAGAGCCCTGCGCACTCCCTGAAGGTAGAGGTGTGTCAGTGTTTTTGAGGCCGCAGTCATTCAAAGATCGTTGGGCGGTGATAGTATCCTGAATACGAATTAGAGGTGACCTGGCATCGTATGCAGCTGCGGTCCAAACCATGATGCCGTGTGGTGGGGCATTCGAGAATTTCTGCTGACTAGACCTGTCTCCACATCGACGTCACCCTCGTACGCGGCGACTATCACTAGAGAAACACAAGCGTGAGTCACCTGAAAACACGACCCTGTTCCATTCCGTCGTCTACATCGTTCGAGCCCGGCACCATTGCAGACATTGGCGCCTTTGATGTGGGGTCAATGACAGCGGAAGCCACAAGTGCAGGCCACTAGCCACCAATCGACGACAAATTTTTCTGGTCGATATGAAAACATCCAGTGTCTTTTGAACATGCAACAGAATAGATGTAGAATGCGTCACTACTTGTCGGGCTGCACAGGCACCCCTTGAGACCATTTTTCCTTGTTCCAAGCATCGTCGACACAACCGGTGAACTGTAGCCACGTCCACGTGCGAGTCAACTGAGATTTGCCGTATGGACCAACCTGTCCTTCTCAGTACTCTGCCCCTCGTAAAATCGTCTGTCTGATGGACCAGTCTCCGTTGACGACGATCTGGCATTCTCTGCTACGATGCAGGCCATTCTTTCTTGGTGTCGCATTTTCAGTGTCAGGTAGTGTATGAGACAAAATAAAAAATAGTAATTTAGAATCTTGAGTAACATTTTTAAATGTAAAGCGATATTAACCTGAAAGAAGATTAAATCTATTATGAATCATATACAGCTTTTTAACATTGAAAATACTAGTCGATGTTTATTTACTGTAAAATGTAATCTAAATCTTAGTGCTTTGTTAGAATTTGCATTCCGTTGTAGAGTTATCACGTTCCTTTTGACGCAGGAGATGTGACCCTGGACATCTCGAATACATGTCGAGTATGCTTCCAATTTTAAAGCTTCAATTTAACTCCCTCTTTTAGACGGCCACTTGGGATTAGGGGACCCAATCGCCAAATACTGATGACTGCGAATTATCGCCCAACGTCGTTTAGTTCCGGCGCCATTTGTAGATTCATCTTATACTTTTTCGATAGGACAAGACGTGAAAAAGCCGGGATTCGAACCCTGGACCTCCCGAATGTACGTCGATTTTCCTTCCAGTTATACAACGAAGGCATATGGAAAGGTGCGGGAATATGCTTTAGGAATTTATTAAGTTAATCATTAACAAAAAGTGTCTTTTGAAAGCATAATTAAAAAAGCAAAATGAATCTATTACTATGTTATTTATAAAATGGACGCATGACACATATTTATTCTTAATTTTTCAAGAAGTATAAAGCAAAATAGAAGGTAATAGGAGAACTGTCGGCATAAGAAGCATTCACTTACTCTTTTTCTTCAGTGATCGTGAAATAAAGCATAATATAATACTATGAAAATATATTGCATTTATAGAAAAGTATTTGGAAAGTGTTCATGGCATATAAGTTCTAAAAACAAAATTACACAAAGCCAAAGAAGCTGAAATACATTTTTACGTGACTAGTATAATTTTCTTTAAAGATATGTCACGGGATTCATTTCTAGATACATCTGAATAAATAAAATATTATTCCTACATAAAACATTACCTATAAATAAGAAAACAGTGTATAATCTAACATCTCAGGTATATAAACAATTCCACTTTTACATTAATCATTCAAAGTAAAGTGTGTTTGCAAGTACTGGTGCATTATTTTGGACAATTTGTTATTTTACTGTTATGTTTACATGCAACAAAGCTTCAGAATGTGACTGAAATTCCATAGCATTGTTATTGTGACTTATCTCACTTACCTGACAATAACATCAGAACAAGACCACGAGATACATTGTAGGAAGAAAAGCAAGATTGAGCATATCTTTGGCAAGAGCCTTAAGCACCATATAGTTGACAGCTCGACTTCAGCTTAGTTCCGCCCCCAATTCTGATGAAGAGCACCCCGGGAAAACGGGTCCAGAGGTTAGGCTCACCGGATATTTGGAGTTACCTCATGCAGCACAGACGCTATGCATTTACAAACATCCATGCCTTCTCTGGGATTGAAAACCCAGGTCCTTCGGTACGGCAATGAGCGTCGCTAACCGCAATCCCGGTTGGAGGGCTCTCCATGGAATTAAATTCTATAACTAAAAATGCGGTTTGCGAAATGGCCGATTGCCGAAAAATGCTAATAAAACTGAAGTAATAATGCTCTTTACGTTTTGAATGCTTTTCCTATGATTCTTTATGTTTCCAACATTTTGTTTAAATGCACCAAACGTTTCGCGCTTTTACTACCTTTTCTCGAGATATTTTTTGGATGTAAAATATAACATTTCAAATTAATACTATTTTTCAACCGCAACTTGAAATGGAAAACATTATTATTAAAAAATCCAAAATGCTTTTGCACTATTAAGACAACCGGTTAGGCAAGTGCGTTTGCTATAAAACAGTATCAAATTTTACTTACAGTAAAACTCTTCTATGCAAGATGGTAATTTTCTTTTTAAATTCCGCATGTGTATTAAATATGGGAACGTAAATCTCGAACTTATTTAACAAAAATTTAACCTCTGCAGAACAAACCTGTCAGAGAAATTTAATTCTTCTTATTTAGTTGCAAAGCTATAGTATACCACGACTGATCATCTGAAAGAGTTTATTCGATAAACTGCAGAAACGTTTCATTCTATATTTTAACAAATTAATTCTTTAATAACAACACGTTAGTGTTTCCAGTAAGGAAGGGGAAAATACATTTATTTGTCTTCCCTTTCAACTTACGGACAAACAGGTGACTCAATTAAAAAAGAAGGCGTCTTTCTAGTCTCCCGTAACTTTACTTCAATTACTTTTGCCTCATCAATCACAAACTCTTGTCATTATACACTTCAAATTAACAACACTAATGATCTTAAATAGTGGATGTAATTAATTAAATCAAAAGCTATCAAATTTGTTAAGTAGATTTAACCTCTTTTAAAAATTAGACACAATTATAGCTTTTTCGATACAGTAAATTGAGGTAAAGCTTCTGAATGCATTATTATTAAAATTTGTTATCAAAATTAATAAGAATGATCGTGAGCCTTAATGCAATACACTGTTTATACAACAATTTATTTGCTTGTTATATCTTTTAGTGTTGTTTTATTTATTTTTGGTATAGAGGTTTTGAGTTTGACTTGATTTTAAAAGCATAAACAAGTTTCGGACTCTTTATAGACGTAAAGTGAATTATCATTGTGTCTAAAATTAAGTCTTGGAATTTTTTTTTAAATAAAATATTTATTTAACCTGAATTTAGAGCATAAATGCACCTCTCGTGCTCACAGAAATCAGACACCACTTGTTGCGACGCAGCTAAAATACCAGTCAAACTTACAAAAGTAAAATATAGGAGTCAAAGACTACAGAAGTAAATTTTAATTAAAGTTGGATCAAAATTCTAATCTGCGTAAAAACTTAAATGTCGGCAGCAAATATTGTAACGCCGAACAATTACAAATTAATTGTACATGGCAGGACTAAAGTATGTGGTCTCAAGAGGCAGAAACACGCTCTGTTCTACAGTCCAAAAACCTGAAGTTAAATGCTCTCTAACTCATTTAGATTTCTGGTGAGAACATGGAAAAGAGAATTTATAGAAAAGGCTAAAATAATAAATAAATTTATTTAATTTAAATAATAAGTGCTACAAATTCAGAAATATTAATAAGAATTAAAGTGGCTACACCTTTAATACTTAAAAAACAGAGAGTGACAAGTATTCCATTAAACAGAAGGAAAACTACCCTGGTTTTACATATAAGTATTTAATGACTTACAACTATATGAATTACACTGGCTGACTGAAACGTTTTAAGAATAAATTTTATTTAATGTCTACCGATTTTCTGAATTTGTTTTTATTTCAACATAAAACCTTGCCCATTAAAACAAAGTTTTACGACGTTTCATGAACAATTTCAAAGCGTGCAGTAGATCATTTGGTGTTATCCATTTTAACACTGAAGCCTGGGTGTTTTATACTTGCTCATCGAAAAGCATTTACTTTCCAGACAGCTGCCTTTACAGTGTTTCGAATGGTCGTGGATCACTTAGAATTATGTGATGGCGCTATATGAAGGTTATTATAGTATTGATCCATTGATTTCAGACAATTTCGCCAGTGCTGCAACTGAAGAATGCGATTGGCCATTGCTGTGAAGCGAAATCCGGTTTTTTCATGCTCATAGATTTGGAATGAAATATTTCAAATGTTCATTGCCACACTTTCCAAATTTGACATAAAATTGAATTCTTGTTATTCCGCATTCCCATAGACGTCCTTTTTTCATGTGCCGTGCCTTAACATTCTTGCCTTTCCATTAAACATGATCAATCGCCTTGGCTATTTAAATACAATTTCAAACGCTTTGATGCATATCTTTCCTAAAACCTATTATGGACTTCTCATGTTTAATACCGGTGAGGAAAAATAAAACAAACTTTAAACGTTTCAATCAGTGCTTTTACATTTATTGTCATAAAAGATTTCATTGCCTGAATCGAACAAATTTATATATATATATATAAGTGAACCTTTGATCATCAATCCAAAATCAAAGCATAAGGATAATTTATTACAGAAATCACTACAATGGAATGAAGGTTCTTGTACCATAGTGATACATCTCTAGTATACATATATGTTTCTATACGAGCTGAAGTTAAGGTATCATTTCCTTCTACAGTTGCTTTAAGCTCGCTCAGGTTTGACTACACTTTTCCTCGAAGTTCCATTTTCTATCCCAAGTGATCACAGATAGGTTCGTTAGCCAACAGACCTGCGTATCGGGAAGAACACGGAAGGAAGTAATATAATAGAGGCATTTCTGGGACACCCTTCCTGTCTGCCGAGAACTGCCTGCAACTAGGAGGCAATCAAGATACACGGCGAGCAGAAATCCTCTTTAGAGCTTAGTGGAAGAGGAAAGGCAGGCACACGAACCACACTCCGGTATATTCTCCAGGAATTCTCATTTAAGGCGAAGGATTAACAGTTAGCACGGCATGGCATTACCAATAGGAATGTGCGGATGCCAGCCTTTAACAGCTGACACCTGCACATATTAGCCCTGTAATAAGTGCAACAATATGTGGCTGAAGGATGCTATGAACGTAGCGCTGGGTCGTCATGATGCCATAGTTCGATATTAGAAGTGAGTGGGTGTCGTATGGCACGCACCCTTTCTATCACATCTTCTGTGACAACTGTGGACTATTGGAAAAGAAAAGATGGAATTGAGGTATTCTCAACGACGCCTCCGTCCACGAACGCGGTTGCCATCACTGCACAGAGTAAATCATGATTTATTGCAGAATACCACCAACTTCTATTAGGTTGCAGTTTGCATGCACTTGTTGAAAATAATGTTCTAAAGCAGTGAAAAATAACGTGGAAAATCCAGTCAATGTGTAACTGAACTGCAAGTTTACTTTGATTATCTCAGTAAAAGTACTGTAAATATTAAATCATCATGTTTAAATATGCACATAATTATCATGAGTATGTTTAACTATCCAATGTAACTTATACAAGACAATGTCTGTAATTAACATATCTATGCTTATACATAGGCCTTGTTTGTCCTTGTATGTAATATTTATATTTTTATATAGAAGAAAAAATCCCTTCTGCCAGGATGACTATTAACACCATAAGACTTTTACAACAACGTCAGGTCAGTGGTTATCTCAGGCGGCTCTCAGTACAAACCCGTGGAGCGCAATTCCCCTCCAGACGGAGGCGTTGCCAGGTGGGTGTCATTAATCGCACAGATTTTGGATGCTGCGACGTCAGCTATCCATCTGCCAGGAGCCTTATGATGATACGGAAAGGGGACCCGTACGGGAAGTGTTGTTGACGACGGACAGCTATGGCTGTATGTACGTGTCGTGTGATATATAATGAATTATCTGGGGCATTTGGACTTGGTAGATCACATCTAAGTGTCGAACACTGGTCCTAACGTCTCCTCCAAGTAAAGTAAGCACGGTCTAGGGGAAGGGCTACTCGTCGAATAGATTACCCAGCTTTTATCATTCCGATGGTTCTTCTCCTCTTGAACTTTGACAACTCTTATCGACAGTCGTGTAGACATTCTTATTGAAAAACCGTCCCTTCGTAACATGCTATGTACCGGTAAAATGCTTTTTGGTAGCTTTTTTATACGCCCGGATGAAGAGTGTTTTTTTTCTATCTGGTGGCAATAGTCACTCAGAAGACAGACTGTGTTCCTAACAATTTGCATATCTGCCACTCATATACCTATGCCAAGTTTAATTATGATCCTACATTAGCACTTGCTGCCCAAATTGTCATTACATTGAGTGTATATCGCTTATGATAATCAAGTTCCTGCCGCGCATACTTTAGCGTGTCATTTTGTTTCACTTTCGAAACATGAGCAATGAGAGTTTTGAATCCTTGTGTTCTTATAAGCAATGATAATCAAAATAAAACAATTTTATTTGGTCTTAGGGAAATGTTGCGTAACGTAAGACCAAGTTATCTAGGGAGCTAGCTATTAAACACAATGCATGAAGCCTACTATAGCTTACCTAACATGGATGTAAATAGAAGGCAAGTAGCTGAAGAAACGCGATATTCACTAATAACGTTTAGGAGAAATTCTAAGAAAGATTTCCCTTTTCTTTTGGTTTAAATTTATCACCATAATAGCAGAAAATGCTATAATCAGTGACATTGTATCTAACTGAAATTCAGACAGTCTACATGAATAATTTACTACATTTCTTTGCTGGATACAATGTAACAAGTTATAGGATCATAAGTGCGTTTTAATAACTAAAATCGCTTTCCTTCAGTGGCAAAAAATAGTTTTCCGAAATAGTTTTACTCCTTAGAAAGGTCTTTGAACTTGACAATCTCAAAATCTATACAAATTTTCTTTTAACCCAAAGCCAACTTAAGGTTATAATTTGCTTAATTTTATTAATGGAATAACTTAGACAACATGCAGTATAACATGTTGTTACGCACTATATCTTAACTAAAGATTCAATTTATGGAGTGCAAATGATAGACAAACCACTTTATCTGGTTTGCAGATTTCGGACTATGTATTAGACTGCTATATATTATTTAAGCCGCCCAGACGGTATTGTGGTTATTATAGCCTACTGCGATATCGAAGGGCCCGGATTCCAATCCCGGAGAAAGCATAGAAGTTTATGAATGTATAGTATCTTTGTGGCATTGGGACACTCTGAACACATGGTGAACTGACACTCCTTTCTAGAGATTTGGTAAGCGAAGAGGGGTTGGAGATGCTCGAACCCTTCCTCCTGGGTGCTGCCCATCAAATCTGGGGCGGAACTGAACGAAGTCGTACTGTCATCTGTATGGTGCTCAACGACCTAGCCAATGACAGGAGCCATCTTGTTCTCCTCGCCACCATGAATTTGGTGGGCTTGTTCTGATGCTACTGTCAAATAAATAAGATAATTCACGACAAAAACACAAAATTTGTGTAATAAATACTAACTGAACTTATAAGGTATTTCTCCCGCCTTCTTCGCATGCCTTCGTGGTGTAGTGGTCTGCATGCTCGACGCGTAACCGAGAGGTCCGTGGTTCGATTCCCGGCGAAGGCTTTGCTCATTTTTCATGTCTCCTGCTTCGAAATAACCTAATGTCTCTACAAACTTATTGTATATATTTAGCTCATGTTACACCTAAAACGTGCATTATCCTACTCTTGAAGAAGTCAGGCTAATTAAGACATCCAAGTAAAATGAAAGTGATTTGCATTCAGCTGATTAAATGTTATATTTAAAATGTCCAAGGACGTCACGACAACTGGTCTAATGAACTATAATATCTGTCGGAGAAAAAATGTTAAAAAACTGCAGTAAAATGTTGCACGTATGCAGAAGAAAAAGTGTGTTAATAAATTTTATGTATTTCCCGACTAGTGAAATCTTTAATGTATTTTTATAAGCGAATAACTAAAACTCAGTTTGTAAAGTTAATGTCATACTTCTTTATGAAACGTGGTGTTAATTCCTTCTGTATGAAGAACGTAATATACGGCCAAAGAAATATATTTTATGAATTAGAATAATGCTTTTATGTGTTCATAATCGTTATCAGTTGAGTATGTTAGATATTAAGTGTGTTTTCTACAATCTCGAGTGTGAATGAAATTAAAAACGAAATGAATGTTTTACTAGGAAATGCATTTATTTCTTTTAAAATTTAGAATTTTTGATAGAGTTTTTTCTCGTACATTTGTAGGATAAATGAAAGATCTTATGTTTCGCATAATGGCAACACCTACCAAGTAACTCTTATGGATGATAAATGTATGGTAGTGTAATACAACGTAATAAAAATGAAAATTCCAAACAAACTCGACAGTCTCTGCTAAGGAAATTTCTGAGGCAAAAAATTTACGACTTTCATTTAGAGCATTACATGTATATACTCAAAAATTGCTTTCCCCTTTCCGCTTTGTGTAATAATGTTACAAACTCGTATTTCACATAAATTATTAAATAGCTGCAATATAATTAACTTCCTTCGAATTACATTGGGTATATTGATAATTGCTTTTTGCAGATAAGAAAGTAAAAGGTAAATAAATTTAATTAAACCCCACCTGTAATCATTCGAGGGAGAAGCTCCGTCTCATCAGCACAGAAACTGTGCAAATTTGGAATTAGAAAAAAAAAATAAAAAGCAATAATAACTAATTAATACGCTTCCATGAAAACAATATCTTTCTCAAAAAGTCAATGAACTATTAATAAATTACGTGCTGTTTTCAGAATTGGCACGCAGTAGAAAATGAATTATCGATAATACATCTGTTAATCGATTACGAAAACGTTCCCTGCATTACCTCAGCTGTTAATATCCCACGATCATATATGCCAACTCAAGAAATATTTTCGGCTACTTGAAAGGTTACTTGAATTTTAGAAGTATTCTGAATACTTAAGAAGATTTGTATAAATTAATCATTGTACGATTCTCTTAAACATCAGATATGAACGGCTTTTATGATGTGGAAAAGAAGCATAAAACAAACTTTAGTATTTTCTTTTCATTTATACAAATAAAAAGTAAAAACTGCGTGAAATTTAGTTCTCGCTTTACATTATCCTCCTATACAGAAATATTTTGCCACAACCAATAACGAAGTTAGGAGTTTCAGATAATTCCCGTTGAACTTCATTCATGAAAGGAAAATTATGTGCATTGTTATATTATCTTCAACGTAAATACGTAATATCTATTGTAGAATTATTAACACACTTAGAGCTATCAGTCGCTTTAATATATGTCTATTTCACTATAGAAAGCAAATATAATCTTAATTTTGTAAAGATTTTTTATTCTTTTTTTTTTCGGAAATTCACGTCAAAACGTTCTTTGATACATCCAAGAAGATTTGGGAGGAAAGACTGGAGACAAGGGTGGTCTAATAGCATATATGATTTTAGGTTCATTTATGTCTGATCATTATTTATTTAATGTTTTATACCAGAGATTCTCAACCTTCTTCTCTCGCGGCACACTTTTAACGATTTTAAAATTTGGCGGCACACAAAGAAAAAGTTAAGTTTAAAAGTTGTTTACTTACCTATAATAAACTGCATAAAATAGTTTTATGATAATAATTTTGAATGCAAAATAAAATAATATGTACTACAAAAACAACAATACGTTTATTAAGGGATTAATTACAAGTTAACAATAAGAATATTTTTAGTGAGTAATTTGAGCTTGATGTTTTTTGATAATTTCATTATATTTGGTCGTAAAAATGACAATGCTACTCTCATACCGTCATCTACATTTAACAGACTTGTTCTTTTATTCGCTCTTATGTTGGTTAATACTGAAAAGCCGAATTCACACAAATAAGATGCAGCAAATTGTAATAATATTTTCAAAGCTCTTTTGGCCATCATGGGATAATCGCACCTAATGTTAATCCAAAATAATTAGTTGATTCTTCTGAATATTTTAAAATTAAATCTCGATTATTAGAAAGCGAAATTAGCTCTTCCTCTTCATACAAAGTCAATTTAAATACAGAAATATTCGTCATCACAAATGGATTACGAACCCCATTAAATAATTTTTAATATATAAATTTGGAAAATAATGAATAGTTCTCTCATCTAATGTTGTCGAATGGTCAATAACAATTTTATGAATACTTTTATTTAAATCTTTGATTCAAACGTTTACAAATTGCCTTCCGGAGCTTTATTCTTCCATAAATTTATTTGTTTTTGGAATTCCACCAGTTTGTCTTCGAGTTTATTATATTTGCTTTCGACCCTTGCATATTTGGAATTATGATATTTAAATATGCATATTTTTAACGTAAATCTTGATAAGTAAGCTAATCTCCCATCTGCACCAATCAGAGCTTCTCAATTTAATTTACATACTGAACATGCGCGAAAATGCTACGAATTGCGCTCTCCTCCGGAGCACCAAAATCGGCTTGGATGCCACAATTGGCGCGCTTATTAATGTCTTAAAGAACGAATTTCGCCAATTCTCATGTATACCGTATATTAGGATTAAACCCATTATAATTTTTACTATATACATTTCTAAAATTTGGCAGCATAAAAAATGCCGCGGCACAGTGGTTGATATTCACTGTTCTATACTTTAATTTTGGAGCTGTAAAGCTTCATGCAATCACTAATCAACTAACCTGTTCTGTCCCTCTTTCTCTAGTTTCAGATAGTTTTCTAATGAATTGTTCTGTTTCTCTAATTAATTTTTCTAATTTCTCTAACGTTTATTTTACGCAGCCTTTTTCGGCCATTGGGCATAGACAAGAACTTGCTTTCTTGTGAATGCATTGTCCCTATAACGATGTTATCTAAATCCCAAAGAAAAAAGTTGATGTGGACACCACGAGAGCTATTTGGATATAACCGAACTATTTTATCGAACGCCATCTAGTGGCGAGGAATACAACTTATAGCAGTCGACTTCCAGTTGCGATGAGCATAGGTTCTCCAATATCATGTATGCGAAAATTGAGCATTAAATCTAAATGTTAAATGTTCCATTTAAGTGTATGTTCTGTTTTGATGGAAATTTTGGTAGATGTTCCTATGTAATCCTAATACTTTTAGAGATACCCGACGTTTGTGTTTATAGAAAAACGGTTACATAGTTAGATTTCCTTATTTGCCGAAAATTAATTTTTAGTTAATACTGACATTGCCATACACACACACACACACACATATGTAATACACTAAGTGCGCAATCATGAATCCGGTACTTTTAACTTCTGGCTGTAAAAATGGACGGATGGAAAAGGCAAGAATAAGACTTTGACAAAACTGAATTGAAGAATCACCCTCTCTATTTCCACATTTCTCAAATCATCTTTTTGGCATACAAATTACTTTTCAATCTTCTTATATAATAATTTCGAAGCATAGCTGATGTGATAGCTGAGTGGTACGGCGAGAGGAAGGAGTTGATACCAGACTAAATGCAACCAAATATCATCATTATTTGCAGATTTCCAGACATAAGAACAAAGGAGGGCACAGCGAAAATAGAAATGCCGGCAAGACGGAAGCTAGGGAAAAGAATGCAGCAGAAGAATAATGACAAAATTAATCGCCAGCGATATTTATACCAATTTTGATGTACACGTACAGCTAATCTATGATTGCTTACTTTTAGTTTCAGTTGCCCGTTTCAAGAAGCGTTACATAACGATAGAAAGATCTCGAATTTAGGTGAACATATGAATTTAGGGGGAGAGCACCAGATCTAGAATCATTAATTTTGAGATCGCCAATTGCTTTTAAAGCAGCCATCTTATTTTGTTGTATCTTATATACACTCATGTTTGTGAAAATTGCAACACCATGAAGGACTTACGCGAGTGAGCTGAAATTTTCAGGAAATGCAAAGTAGCGCATGATATGCAAATGATTAGAATTGCAAATCCGTAGCGCATGCGTATGCTGAGCAGCGTCCTCTGAACGGCTGATGGATCCGAATAAATAGACGGCTGTAGCGAGGCGTGTATGGTTATCGGTGGTTATCTGCTAGTGGTAAACGTTAACTCAATCTGTACTTATGCCTCGTCGACGAAAGAGAGCGAGATTTGAACAACTTACAGAGTTTGAACGAGGGAGAATCATCGGCCTTCGTGAAGCTGGATTGTCGTATCGTGCAGTAGCCTCTCGTGTGCAGCGTAACAGCAGCACAGTGATGCGCGTTTGGAAGCAGTGGACGGACGAGTGTCGGACAACTCGGAAATCCGGGAGTGGACCCCGAAATGTGACGTCAGCTCGCGATGATAGACACCTGGTCCGCATGGCGCGGACGGACCGTACAGCTTCCTCTAGACAATTGGCAGCACTGTGGTCAATAGCTACAGGTGTTTCATTGTGTGCTTCATCAATTCGTAGACGTCTGCTGCAGTGTGGACTGCGCGCACGGACTCCTTTATACAGGATCCCCCTAACGCACGACCATCGCCGCCTGCGGCTACAATGGGCCAATCAGCATAGAGACTGGCGTGCTGATTGGCAGCATGTCGTGTTTTCTGACGAATCCCGCTTTAATTTGTGGTACCATGATGGCCGCATTCGTGTCAGACGCTATGCCGGTGAACGCCACCTTCCGGAGTGCATTATCGAACGCCACAGTGGACGAACACCCGGAGTTATGGTCTGGGGCGCCATAGCATATCATAGACGATCTCAATTGCTACGAATTGTGGGCAATCTGAACAGCAACCGGTATATCCGTGAAGTTCTACAGCCCGAAGCTGTTCCCTTCCTTCAAAGCTTGCCAGGCGCTGTATTTCAACAGGACAATGCCCGCCCTCATACTGCTCGGATTGTTAAATCCTTCTTTGCAGCGCAGCAGGTACAGCTTCTTCCTTGGCCTGCGTGTTCCCCGGATATGTCGCCAATTGAACATGTGTGGGATGTCATTGGTCGGCGTCTTGCTCGTGATCCTCGTCCTGTTGCGTCTGCAGACGAACTTTGGGTACGCGTACAAACGATATGGAATGCTCTTCCTCAGTCAGACATTCAAACTTTGTTTGACTCCATGCCACGTCGTGTAGCAGCACTTATTGCGGCGCGTGGTGGCCACACAAAATACTGATTCTGATCTCTTGTTCTTCTTTGTTTGCTTTGAACATTTAATCATTTATTTGTACCACTACCACTCAACTGTGTATTAAATTGCATTCAATTATGACGATTCCTTCTTGGTGTTGCAATTTTCACAAACGTGAGTGTATATATATATATATATATATTACAAAATAAGAGGGGTGATAGTACCCAGCCAGACGAACAATAGTTACCATGAAACATAGTATCGCACGCCAGCTTGAGAGGCAGAAAAGAGTAAAATTAGAATTCCAACGTAAACTTACAACAGTGTTTGGAAAACAGATGAACGATTATAAAAGTTGCAAAATCTGATTTATTGATCAGAGAAAACCTAACAGCAAATGCCTAAAGTGGCGTACACATGTGTTTTTGCACAGTTCACATCGGCGAATGAATGATTGTAGCGCCGTCTAGAAGATTGCTGGTGTTGCGTAAATTTTATCTGCGGCAACAACTATTCTCGCTGTGACATCTTCAGCCGATTCCACAGGCGTCTCGTAGACTAAAGATTTATGTGCCCAGAAGAAAAAGTCCGGTAGGTTGACGTCCGGTGAGCGAGGAAACCTAGCCGCAGGTCCTCCACGTCCGATCCATATCGTGAGGAATATTCTGCCTCTCAGAATGGAGCGCGTACCTATGTCCCATGGTAATTATTGTTCGTCAGGATGGGTACTATCACCACTCTTATTTTGTAAGAACAATTTAGACTCACTCTATATTTATCCTCTCTCTCGTTCTCTATAATATATATAAATATATAGATAGATTTTGCATTGCCGATTGCAATAAAACACGACGTGCACAACTGGAATATTATAGCAGTCCCATATAGAAAATTGCAATGGCTAATCGTTTCTGAGTTATGCGGATGGCATACATACATACAAACACAGGTACGTTCGTACAGACTTCATACATACAAACGTCATGCAAAAAAGTTTCCAAATAGATTCGGGAATAGTCAAAATGGGTACTTCCTTTGAAATATAACACCTGGAATTTGTTGCGTTTACAGTATTTCCGCCACTTCGTACAAGAACGTTAAAAGAGCTCTCAGTTTAAAGGAAATTCACAGTTATCAGCTTCTTATAAGGAAGTGCAGCAAGCAGAAAGAGCATTAAAATTAAATTTGCTTGTTAGGCAAGTTTTCTTTATTTCCTGTTCGTTATTCTGAAAAACATATATTGCCTTGATAATGTACTTTTAGTCCCTCTAAATTTCAGCGGAGTTAAAATAAATAATGCAGCGCGTAAATAGTACAAAGTATACCCTTTGAAGTAAACAAATTTAAAAATCCTGAAGTCTATTATTCCAACTATTCGGTAATCCGAAACCGTCCTTGTCTAACTACACTGTATTTATCAAAATTCTCCAATATATGAATCTCTAGTAGCGTATCCGCTCAAACAATCGAAATGAAATTTTAGGTACTGTTACACTGTGAAATGTATGCACTCTGACTGTGAAAATTTACACCAATAGATATCCTGACGGTTATGGTTACAGTGAAAACCTTTTAAAATTTTCGAAAGCAAACACGTACATTTTTAATCTGCCCGCATTTATCAGCGCATTGAAATATTATAAATGACGTTAGAATGAAACACGTATGCCGAAATTTGCCAGCATAAAATATCTGCAATAAGAGCTTTTTAATGCATCAATGAATGCGTAAAAGAAGAGAGGTACCTTTGATAGAAATTACAAGTTTTCAACGTGCCCTCCTTTGCAGCTGATAACACATTCAATGCAGGAGAACGTTGACAACAATGTGGAATGAAACATCGCAGATGGAACTTCTGTAACTTCATGTCTTATTGCATCTTTCAATTCTGACAAATCTCATGGATTTGATGGGCATACCTTAGATTTCAGATAAACCCAGAACCAGAAATCCATTGTAATGAGGACGGGGTTTCGCGGCGCCTACGGAACTGCAAAGATACTGGAGATGTTTCTATCTCCACAGTTCTCTTGCAGAACTTGCGGACCACGTGTGGGGACATGGCAGAATCATCATCGTGCCTCCATCTCCTCAAATTAATGAAAAATCGCTGCTGTATTTCTAGAAGTACATAAATCTGCAACATTGCTGTATGCCAAGCACTTGTGTTGAAGCAAGTTTTCTTACCTGTGAAAATAACCGCTTCGAAGAAACATGGACTGAGAACGAATGTGCTTGCAATGCCACACCACACAGTCACTTTAGCTTCATGTAAAGCCTCTGATGTCACATCGTGAGATTTGAATCGGAGGACGACCCTGTTCCCATTGTCAATGAAGATCTTATGACCACCACATCGTGAGCTTTTCCGTCACCCCAGAGAACGCACTTCTTGGTGTTAACATTCCCAGTTAAGGAGAAATGCGTCTCATCCGTACATATTATCCGCAACTGTCGCCTGCTATCTGCATTATATCTGATGATGAATGTTGGTGATCTGCTCTTTGCGAATGTTTTACGCCGACAGTGTTCATCATACGTGTACCTGTTTATGGTTGAACGTTCCAACGCCATTTACGTGTTTTTGAAGTACTATGGCAGAAACGTTTTTATAGCCACCCTGTACTGTCTTAATCACTAAAGTAAACTTGTAAAAAATACGTTAGAATTTCAAATTATCCTGTAGGGATTGCATGATTTCCTTGAAACTGGAAGCATTCTCTGCACACTAAATTGCAATAAAATATATCAGAAATAATACAACCGCTTTAGGTTCTTTTATAATGCGATGCTTGAGAAAGAACAACAGCAGATACATAAACACACTATTATATTCTTTAAACGTAAATAAGACAAAATATGACAAAAGTCTAAAACTACATTTAATAGCAGTATAAATGTCTTTCCTTTGTCAGCTGCCCAACCTGTTGATCGTTATCTACCTGTCTATATCGGGGTACCTTTGAGTGGACAGTGAACCATCTGTCTATTTCACTGTTAGATTGCTTTATGGTTTTCCTTTCCATTTCAGCACTTTCTTACTACATATCTGTTATCCTTGTGGTATTAGTAAAATCAGGAAACAGTATGAGTTGCATTATTGAAAGCAGGGTATTTCTAGTCTATCCGAAAAACGAATAATATAATAGTATGTCTTCGAACTTCCAATCGCTAATTTGATTGCATTACTACAAGGAATAATTGAATTGTTTGGATTCATAACTCTTAAAACAATTTCCAGATACGTTTTCCTCCTAACACTAGCATATTGTGTTAAACTAACTGTTACTTTAATTATTAGTACAACAAATAGTTAAAGTTAGTTTAACTATTTGTAAAACTAACTTTGCTACGTTACGAAATATTCTTGCAGAGAAACTAAACATAAATAAATTAAACGTGTTGTCTCGTAATTAGTATAATTGATATTAATGGACATGCATCAAATAGAAGAAAAAAAATGCAACTTTCAAATGAGTTAAATCTCTGCTAATGAATTCTTCCTAAGATAACGCATTGTATCTGTTGATATATTCAACAATTAAAAGGTCCTAGCTGCGTGTGGAATGCGAATGAAAGATTGTGTGTGACGTAATTAATGTACAGGTTCATGAAATTTTATAGCTTAAGAAAGCCATAGCGTCATCTACATAGAAACACGAATTTTTCATATATAAGCCCAAGAATGCATTCTGCACAAAATTAAGAGAAGTTGCACATTACGTCGAATTTTGGAAACAAAAATGGGTAGATTTCTACTGACATTTCGCATGAATATGCATGTATCACTCAAAAGACATTTTAATTGTGCAAGATTATCAGTAATGCCTATAGTCCAGGGATTTCCAAAATTCACGTATGACATCTAAATGAAAAAATGTGTAATATGGGATATGATCCCCTCTCAGTCCTGCAGTGTGACGGAATAATGGACAGGAGGCAGTTGAGATTTGCTATAGCAATCGATCCCACTCTTCCACTAATGCTGTTTTCAACTCTGGTATGGTTCTTGGAGAGTGATGAGAAGACAAGGGAGAACATCCCCTACATGCTGTACAGGGATGAAGTCAGGAGCTTTGGCTGACTAGTCCATGCAGCGAATACCCTCACTTTACAGGTAATCGTCGCTCAGCTGCGTCCTATATGGACGATCGTTGTCGTCCATTAACAGAAACTTAGGATCAATTGAGTGACTTAAATTTCGAACATAGGTTTTCAGATCGCTCTATATATGTGTCAGCAGAGAGCCTTTGTCAAATAGATGTAGGTTGTGGATACCGTCCACCATAATGCCAATCCAAACTATATCACCTCCACCACCGTAATGATAATTTTCCTTGAAGAGGGAGGGATATGGTATCGTGTTTAAGGCTTTCTTCAGATATCGGTACGTTGTCACTCAGTGTACAGGCTGAAATGCATCATGCTAACCGCGCTGGTTTGCGTGCTGCAAGGAACATGTCTTCTGGCATAACGCCCTATCTCATGAAGGTTTTGCGCAACTGTAGACTCTGAAGCTCGGGTTCCAGCGGCTCACGCGAGAGCTGTAAAGCGGTAGCAGTTCTGTGTCACCGTGTTTAAAATGCCAAATAATGATCCTTATTCGTAGTTATGGATCTTTGTCAAATTTATCCAGCTGTTCTCGATATGGAGAAGAACTGTTTCCACAGATTGCAGACAACACTTGACGTTACACTGATCTCTGCAGCTACTTATGCTTGCGATTGACTTGCGTCTAATATATTGACAATGCTTCCCTTTCGCTTATTCACACGTTCATGGCTACTCATTTTACCTCACACCTTACAAAATTTACCAAATTCTTTCGATAAACTTGGCGAATGTCGTGAAGCAATACTAGTATACAAGTCGTTGAAAACCCGTCGTGTGCTTATATCCTTCCAGACACAGCTGTGCAAACACACACATATATACTTACGTATTCGATTCTGAATACTTACAAAATTCTTGAACTGTATAATTAGTACCTTTAATTAAATACGTTTCATAAAAATAGGCATAATTTGCAAACTCTCTTAACCGAATGTACAAAAAAGGTGAGAAATGTAATAAGAAACTTAGATTATTTTTAAGAATACAGATTTAATTTAGATTATGGTTAAGGAAGTTAAACTACAACACGAATACAATAATTAGTACAAAATCTAAAATTTTAACTTCCAGTATCCGGAATGGTCCAATGTCCTGACCACTAAGAAGAAAAATTTAGAATTTTTTTTCGTTGCAAATTCTAGGAATTGTGATAAAGGCAGGTGTGCTATAAAAGCAAGTTTTCTCTTGAATAACTCAGATTCCTACCTGCACAATGACAATGGATTGGCATTGCATAAACCTCATCCAGAACCACACTTGCTGAGCTTGAGTACGACAATATGGTTTTGAATCCAGAAAATATTACCATTTCGACTTCGTGTCATATTTTTGTTTTACATGGTAATATATGATAAAACAACTTTTATGCAAAATATCTCTTTCTGAAAGAAATATTAATGAAGAACAGCTTTTATAATTTCTATGTTATATATATATATATAAACTGGTATCTGATGTGATAATATATATATATCATGGCGAGTTATGGATTTTATGAATATATGATTGTATACAATGATATACAGCACTATAATAACCCTTGCTTTATGATATAAGCTTTAGATAACATTCCATGTAACTTAGATTACTATAGTTTCTTATCTTTATACGTTTTAATTTGTGAGACATTTTAATTTGTAAGGAGTTTATGCAGAAGCTATATTCTTAGGCGAATTTCATTACATTTACAGAAATATTTTGCCTAAATATTTTTGTGTTTTAAATGTTCTGTTTGGTAATCCTCATTCTTCACTTTCTTCGTATACAGTCATTTTCCAACACAATAAAGGTTTTTCGTAGTATCAGAAGATGCATTTTAACCAGTTCCTGTTCAACAACTTTCCTAAGTCCAAGCAGGATAGTAGGTGGACGTTTGGAAATTTCGTTTTTTAAAAGTTCAGCAGTGCAAAAATCCCTGAGTGATACATCAGGAGATTTAGTACGGATATGAGTTAAGCGTATTGCCTTAATACCCGCTTCTCGTTCTATATTTTTCTTGGAAATTAGCACTGGATTTTGATGCGCGGCTGCTTGCTTTGTCTTGATGCAGGTATACTGATTCGTGATACTGAAGGGTAAAAAGAAGTTATTTCATATTTGGAAACTGGATATGAAATATATTCCTGATAACATGTGCAGTTGATCGTAAGATTTTGCTCCCTTCTCTTTATTTTTAATTTGCTGTTATATGAAAAACCAACGGGAATGATAAATTCTTTTGAAAAATTCCTTTAGATTCTTTGACCCGTGTTTTAAGATTTTTTTACCTCCTCTTTGATGATAACAAACGGATCCCTTTTATTACAGTCATTTAAATACAGCCACGATTCATCTATTGTGACAACATTTTTTTCTATTTTTAATCGGATAAATGTCTCCATAAAGAATTCTGCAGTGCGTTCTGTGTTCCGAAATATGTCGTGGAAAATCCCGATGCACATTACGTTTTTCGCCTCTTTATGTTTCAAATCAGCATTAATCACTTTGTTTGGAGTTGACGCTGACCATTTTAATGATTTTTCAACGATAATTTGACTTAGCAGATATTCTTTTACAAATACCTTATAGACTACTAATATTAATTACTAATATTAACTAATTTACTAATATTACTAATATTAATTAATCTACTAATATTAACTTACTAATATCTTACCTTATAGAGTCTCTGTGTTCTTTTTGGTAGCATACAACGTGGACTCTACGTAGAAGACGAAGTATTGAATTATCGCTATGCCTTTGAAGAATAATTATTGCAGAAGAAATTTTTTAAATAATCTTTTATTTTAACCAAAATGAACAGATGCACGCACTTGTTGCTCACAATTCCTCACCACTTGTGGCTAACTCAAATTAACAGAAAATAGAAATGTAACAAATCGCTAATAAATTTAAAGCGCTAACGACTGGCTCCTCAACTTAACTAAACCGCTTAAATCGGCTGTACACAGCAAAGCCGAACCTATGAATATCAGTGAAACTGAAAAGGTATCTTACACCAACTAAAGAGCTAATTTCGAACTTGCAGCATAACCATCGGAACTAACTCCGCTACTACTCTTCGAAATCTTGAAACAAAGCTTAAATACTGCTTCTGAAACACGCTTAGATTAGCATAATTGCGTTATTAAAAAATTAAATTCCAGCAGGAAGCTGAAATCAGGAGAGAAAGGAAAGTAAAACTAAAAATAATTGGTTAAGATAAAATAGTTAGAATAATAAGTCTTTACAACATTTGCAACAATCGAAATATTTCCTTTTTTCCTCGTATTTCGAACAATTTTTCCGCTTAAAGCCAAACTTTTTTTTCCTTTTCTTGTTGACAATATTACTTATCATGACTTAGATATAAAAATCCATGGCTTTCACAGCGTTTTTAATAACTAGATACGAATAATTTTCTTCGCAAACATAGA
This sequence comes from Stegodyphus mimosarum, assembly GCA_000611955.2. Taxonomy (NCBI): domain Eukaryota; kingdom Metazoa; phylum Arthropoda; class Arachnida; order Araneae; family Eresidae; genus Stegodyphus; species Stegodyphus mimosarum. The sequence goes on from KK116213.1 coordinate 333,544, forward strand.
CATTCATCAACTGTTTCTTTTAAAGCGTCATTTTAGATGAAAACTAAATTCTCAAGTGACAGAGAATAGTTTGTACTTTCAAAAATATAGTTCCAGTTAAAAACAATTTCTAAATTGACGTTTTTCATAAAGAACAGCGTCTAAAAATTATGCGAATAGCCGTTATAGTGAGTTTACGTATTTATATGAATATTTTAACTTTTAAATCATATTTTAGTTATTATCATCATCATATTATTCATAGTTTTTTAAGTATTATTAAAATATTTTTCAAAGTATTTTTACCTTTCAATTTGTGTATCACTTAATTGTAAAATTTAAGAGTTTCTGTATATTTTAAATTCAATTTAAAGACTTTTTCCAGGATGATATAGTTTTGTTTTCGCCCAATTTATAGATTTTAAGTTTCTGTCTATATGAATATTCATTTAGTTCATTTCAAGAGATTTTTGTCCTGTAAAATAATGCTGCATAGCAATCCTGTGCTTATAAATATTTTATCCTTTTTATAACTTATTTTATTGGAAATAATTTTACGTGCTTCCATTTCATAATACTCAAGATGAAAGGATTGCAGGCTCACTGCATATTTACAATGCCGTCATGCCGCAGCGATACTATACATTTACAAGCATTCATGTCTTCTTTGGAATTCGAACTCGGACCCTTCGGAGTAGAAGTCAGCGACACTAGCCACTATACCTGATGGGCAGTTTTTATACATTTCTGCTGAGTGTTTTAGCAGGTATGATTTTATTAAACATTGACGTTATCATATGATAAAGAGTTTTCATGTTAAAAAAATTTAACTGTAACTGCATTTCTTTTATAATCAAATATTTTAATTTGTCATCTAAACGTATTTGATATTTGGAATCGCCTTTGATTTTGTGTACCATTAGAGTTACAACCAGATATATTATAACTTGGAAAAAATTAACAGTATTCTTGCACACTATTTTACTAAAATTTCTGTGTCTATTATTTCAGGAGCAGAATCAGTAGAATTTTTTCTATGTGTATACATAAGTTATTATGAAAAACCACTGAAAAACATTACTTGAAGAAAGAAAAACATTCATAATGTATACGATAATTTTTCACTCTGAATGCATGTTTTAATCATTATATGTAAGCATAAATGCAAAGTTACCCACATACATGAAGACCACGAGTTAAATATAACTAAACTACTTTATTATGAAATTACTAATACGAATGAAAGTATGATAAAATGCTGAAAAGGACCTATAGCTGGTGATAGATGAAATTGATTTAAATAAACGTAAACCCACAATTAGGTTAAGTCGACTAACAGTTCATATAAGAATAATTCTTTCACACAATAAACCTCTCAAAGGATTGTTAATCACAATGGTTTAACTAAAATTCTCATTTCTGTAACGGTCATCGCTATAAACCTCGACAGGACACGTCTGCCCTCATCCGTAGCTAGCTATATTAACACATCCTCAGCTGAGACACGGAACTTGAGCCTCAAAGGAAACCGTCTCTTCCCCAACGAATCTTGTAGTCGTCTGCATCTGGGTGTTGTCTCTACTGGTCTCCAAGCTACGCTACGCTGACGTCAGATGACCTCACACCTCGCTGGGTATTTGCTGAATCAGCGCTCGTCGATAAGTACGCTTCCGACATAAAGCCTCAGTTTTGGCAATGAGAAACAGCTCAATCTAATCACTTAAATATATACCTAAGTAAAAGTTTTGATAGTACTTGATATTCTTAAAGAATTTTAAATTTAACATCCAAAATGTAAAATACACTCACGTTTGTGAAAATTGCAACACCATGAAGGACTTACGCGAGTGAGCTGAAATTTTCAGGAAATGCAAAGTAGCGCATGATATGCAAATGATTAGAATTGCAAATCCGTAGCGCATGCGTATGCTGAGCAGCGCCCTCTGAACGGCTGATGGATCCGAATAAATAGACGGCTGTAGCGAGGCGTGTATGGTTATCGGTGGTTATCTGCTAGTGGTAAACGTTAACTCAATCTGTACTTATGCCTCGTCGACGAAAGGGAGCGAGATTTGAACAACTTACAGAGTTTGAACGAGGGAGAATCATCGGCCTTCGTGAAGCTGGATTGTCGTATCGTGCAGTAGCCTCTCGTGTGCAGCGTAACAGCAGCACAGTGATGCGCGTTTGGAAGCAGTGGACGGACGAGTGTCGGACAACTCGGAAATCCGGGAGTGGACCCCGAAATGTGACGTCAGCTCGCGATGATAGACACCTGGTCCGCATGGCGCGGACGGACCGTACAGCTTCCTCTAGACAATTGGCAGCACTGTGGTCAATAGCTACAGGTGTTTCATTGTGTGCTTCATCAATTCGTAGACGTCTGCTGCAGTGTGGACTGCGCGCACGGACTCCTTTATACAGGATCCCCCTAACGCACGACCATCGCCGCCTGCGGCTACAATGGGCCAATCAGCATAGAGACTGGCGTGCTGATTGGCAGCATGTCGTGTTTTCTGACGAATCCCGCTTTAATTTGTGGTACCATGATGGCCGCATTCGTGTCAGACGCTATGCCGGTGAACGCCACCTTCCGGAGTGCATTATCGAACGCCACAGTGGACGAACACCCGGAGTTATGGTCTGGGGCGCCATAGCATATCATAGACGATCTCAATTGCTACGAATTGTGGGCAATCTGAACAGCAACCGGTATATCCGTGAAGTTCTACAGCCCGAAGCTGTTCCCTTCCTTCAAAGCTTGCCAGGCGCTGTATTTCAACAGGACAATGCCCGCCCTCATACTGCTCGGATTGTTAAATCCTTCTTTGCAGCGCAGCAGGTACAGCTTCTTCCTTGGCCTGCGTGTTCCCCGGATATGTCGGCAATTGAACATGTGTGGGATGTCATTGGTCGGCGTCTTGCTCGTGATCCTCGTCCTGTTGCGTCTGCAGACGAACTTTGGGTACGCGTACAAACGATATGGAATGCTCTTCCTCAGTCAGACATTCAAACTTTGTTTGACTCCATGCCACGTCGTGTAGCAGCACTTATTGCGGCGCGTGGTGGCCACACAAAATACTGATTCTGATCTCTTGTTCTTGTTTGTTTGCTTTGAACATTTAATCATTTATTTGTACCACTACCACTCAACTGTGTATTAAATTGCATTCAATTATGACGATTCCTTCTTGGTGTTGCAATTTTCACAAACGTGAGTGTAAAAGTTTTCCCATTTAGGTATATGATTAGTTTCTTCTTATTATTGTTAAGAATTTTGCATATCTACATTGCGGCTGCGCTATGGAGAAAGCGTGTAAAATTCATCGCTATATAGTCAGGCGGTAGAAGCCAAAAAGACGTCTGTGGGCATGTGTGAGAGAGAAGACGGCGTGTCACCTCGACGTCCTATTCTTGACGTGGCTAGTAGCCGTTATTCTATTCAACGTGGTGATTCAATACTTGCCATACACTTGCTATACACTTGCCAGGAGTTCTTTCCATCAAATGTTCATAGCTTCAGAGAGGGACGAGCAGGCATGGGTAACAATTTAAAACCATCCGAATTATTCCCTGTTTCTGAATTTCTTTAAATTATCAGCTTCTTAGGCAACTGCAGAAACCCTGTAATCAAGTTGTTGTTCGATATGTCCTTGGACGACAGAAACGTTTTCTTCAATTTATTGTTTTCGCTGTAGCACGGCCGAAACTCTTCCTTTGATTTGTTACTCCACAGCAGAAACTCCTTCTAGAATTTCTCCGACTTTGATTTCAACAGCGTCTATTCTGCCTTCCATAGCCTCAAATTTGATTTCTATTATAAAGGCAATCAGATTAACAGACAGACAAGACAGACAAATCTTTAACAGATTTCATCTTATCCTTAACAGATTCTTGACGCAATTTCATCTCTTCTTGACCAGCATCCATCTTTTCTTTGACTGCTTTCATCTCTTCCTTAACGGTTTCTTGACCAGCTTCTATCTTTTCTTTAACGGATTTCATCTCTTCTTTAACAGAATCGGTCATGTCATCTTTAAATGCACCGAAAACTACTACAAGCTGTCTTAACTGTTCTTTCATCGCTTGTGTTATTTGCATTCAAACCCCACTCCTGACACGAAAAGGTGTTGCGTGCGTACTAGTTCGTAATGGATTGAATTCACAAGTCGTTAAGAAATTAAAAAAATTATTCTTTTCACAAGAAATAAAACAAAATGCAGAAATTTCCTCAGATGTATTCGTACAATATCGCAATATCTCACAGTAGTTATATTCAAAACTACTTTAATGTTGACTACAACTCAATTCAAAATACAAAGAAACTAATTCTATCTCACAGCGAATACACTACATTCAGTAACAGCAATAGGTAAACACATGTTCGCTTCAAACAACAGCAACTGAGCTGAAGTGTTTTAATTCGGCTTTTATAAGCTTTTCAGTTATTGACGAGAACATTCTGGTAAAATCTATTAAATCAGGTCTAATTATCTGATAAATTTTTTGATTTTTCTCGATGGCAACAGCAATTACGAGATATTTATTTATTAAATATTAAATGCACGCGCACTTGTATTTTTACTTTTCCGACGTAGCTTTCTCTTCAAAGAAAATTGTCTCCGTTGCACGAAAAAATAAAACAATTTTAATTACATTTCTAAATAAATAGCTCAATAAATACAAATTCCGTAACAATATTTAATATTGTTAAATATCTACAGCAATAAACATATTTTGAATGCTATTAATTATTTATTGTTAAGCTAACTATGTAGTATATAAACTGTTAATGTTGTTAGACTTCGTTATTTGTCGAAAATTAACAATATTTTTTTTAATTTGACATTGCCAAAACATGAATGTTTTCGTGATTTAAAAGTCTTCTGTAATTGAAAGTATATAAATATAACCAACCAAATACACTCTTAGACAAAACAAACGACGCAACAAGGAGTTATCCGAATGGGACGAAAATCGGTAGAAATGATGTACGTGTACAAAAAACAGATGATTATAGTTTGAGAAAAATTGGATGATTTATTGAAGTGATACAGCTTCACAAAGTGAAAAAGTCAGTAATGCGTTTGTGTTACGCAAACAGTTATTCGGCTTGGCATCGAGCGAGGTTGCGAATGTCCTCCTGAGGGATATCGTGCTAAATTATGTTCAACTGGCGCTTTAGATCGTCAACATCCCGAACTGGTTTGAGGGCCCTGCCCTTAGTGCTGCAAACGTGCTCAATAGAAGATAGATCCGGAGGGCAATACAACGGGCCTTAGAACTTCGTCGACGTACCGCTGTGCTGTAAGGTTGCGACGGATGACAACCAAAGGGGTCCTACTATGAAATGCAATGGCACCCCAGACCACCACTCTTGGTTGTCGGCTTGTCTGGCGGAAGCCATTCAGGTTGGTTTCACACAGCTCTCCGGGGTGTCTCCAGACTCCCCTTCGCTGGTCATCGGGGCTTAGTTCAAAGCGGGACTCTCCACTGAAGACTATTCTACTCCAGCTACTGACATTCCAGTGCAAATGAGCACGACACCACTGCAAATGGGCTTGACGTTGTACAGAAGTCAATGGTAGTCGGCGCGAGAGGCGCCGTCACCTCAGGCCCCTTTTTGTGAGCCGTCTATGAATGGCCCTTGCGGTCACTGAAGCTCTAGTTGCACGTACAATCGATGATAATGATGCGTCTGGGGCTGTGAGTGCCGCTCTGACGATTGCTCAGTCTTCACGTTCTGTCGTTTCTCTAGGCCTACCGCTTCCTTCTGGAACGTGTGTGCGGCCATGATTCTCCCATTCCTGCCCAAATCGTCTAATAGTGGCATGACTCCTACTCAAATGTCGAGCTAGTCGCCAATAAGACTAACCGGCTTCTTTGAGCCCAACTACACGACCTGTCTCAAATTCTGACATCTGCGCATATATTTCGCGCACCCACCTATATGCGAGGCATAGTTACTGTATATCAGAGTACATACGACGTACGTACAGAGATCACGAAAAAATACCATATAAATCCATTTTAAATTCATTCTACAATCTTTTAAAAACGAGTCCCTCAGTCTCTCAGTCCGCATACACGCTACGCAAAAAATTATCCAAATGGATTCGAGAAAGATCAAGATGGGTATTTCCTTTGAAAATACCTTCGGAACTGCGCAGATGTTCGTTCGAGCGGTAATTTCGTCAAGTACTGTTAGTTTGATACAGGCTCAAATCCCAGTACACGGGTTGTCTGCCAGACTCTATTCGTGGTTTTTGCCATGTATAATATCGATGTTACTCAATTTTCTTCAAAAATTCATTCGTAATTGCATCTATCCCCATAGACAGAAAACGCTCTCGAAATACGTTTTTTCCTAATCTATTCATATAACTTTAAACTATGCTTGCAGATTGTCTGTATGGCAGACTGCGATATTTTGCTGAAGGTAATAGCGATTAAGGAATTAGTAGGCAAAACCATTTTGCGCTCAGCATCCATGAATTATACTTGCGAAATGAAATGTGGGTCTAATTTATGTGAACAAAGTACTAGTTATATATCCGGGTACGTAATGGAAATTAAAAAGTTAATATTTTATCATATTGATGTGAATCTTTTTAATCTTGATAGGATTTATTCTAAAACACATATCTCCTTATGCTGGAATAAATTACTGATTCAAGTCCCATGGAAATTTATAAAACATTCGCATTAATGCGTCTCTAATAATTTAGAATTCAACATTTTAACAGCTGAAAAAAAATCTTCTAAATGAAAACAGATACTGTTACTAAGAAGAACTTTTATATTATGAGACGCTGTGTAGCTTCCATAAAACATGTTTTAACTTTTAGAGCTTTCCCAGAATGCAAATTTCACTCCTACAGCGCTTCAGTTTCATTGGATAAAGGAAGCATTAATAGTGTTACAAATTTTGTACATTGATAGATGATTTCAGTACAATTATACGAATAATTGCTAAATCGCATAAAGCAACACGAAAAATCTAAAGAGGCAAGCTATATCGGAAAAGTAAGAATACAGGGAAAGTACATTTAACACAGAATAAATGAATTTTTTGTAATTTGGCGAGATATCGCCAAGCTGGGAACGGTTTTGGCGACTAAATTTGTCGTCAGCTTTGGCGACAGATCGCCAGAAGTCATCAGAGATGGCAACCATTTGGTGACATTTTGGTCCAGTTCCTGTATTATAGTAATATGTATTGTAATTGAATAAATGCAATTGATCATTAATTGGCGGCCAGGTGAAAACTATATAAGGTCGGAGAGAGTATCTGCTCTCAGTTGTTGTTGTTATCTGTTAGTTCAGAAAGAGTTCCGAGTGCTGTCTCCGATTTATCTTTGTTCTTTAGCTGCTTTCTGCTTTGCGTTGTGTTTAGCGTTCTTAATAGTTTGAAGTGTACTACTGATTGTACTCTATGATACTGTGAACACCTGTACGAATGTTTCTGTTAAATGTTCCAGAACTGTGAAGTGTTTCTTTAATAAAATAAATTTTATCAACCTTTCATCGGAGCTGTTTGCATTCAATGTATTACGCACCTGTACGCACGCTACAATATTATATGATTTTTTAAGAATTGAATTTATTGCTGCTTTTTTATAAGATAAAAGCATAAACAAATTTGCTGTTGAATTTATTGCTGCTTTATAATAAGCAAACAAACGCAAAGAAATTTGTCGTTTTTTTCTTCACTAACCAAAGTGAATAATGAAAGATGTTGAAAGATTACTCTTTGCATGGAATTGGAATATGGAATTGATTGCAATAGATGAAATCGCATGAATATTTTCAGAAATATTTAGGAAATATTTACAGCAAATAAATATGAAAACAGAATTCCGTAGAGCCATGTGAACTGATACTTGAGTGGTTAGTTAAACCCTATAGCTTTCTTAAAAGACTAGACCGAATATTTACAAATTCAGATGACTACTTATACTAAATAATAGTATTCTTCCCGAAAGCAATATTGCGCATAAATATCATAATATTGCATACCTTATATACAGGTACATTATCTAAAATATGGAAACAATGCAATATTACTTCGTTTTCTCACGCAAATTATTAATTAAAGCACGCTCGCTTTATGCCGTGTTTCTTTGTCTCTAAAGATGATATATTGCTACCTGAATAAATAAAGAGGTATTTGCTAATTTACGTTCCATAAATTCATCTTATATTATTGATAGAAAGAAACGAAAAAATACCAGTTATTTTAGATGAAGATGAAATAAAAAATGAGTCATACTATTTATTTAGTCTGCGCGCGCGTCTAAATTCTTGCGTCTGAGCACTCGTGTTGAGCTCTTCGAGTTTTGTTACGTCAGAATGTGAGCTAAGAGTCTCTGAAACAATTCATGGCTTCGAGTGGCCATGAGCTGTGTAAAATTAGTGAAAATAAATATGTTAAATATTACTACAGTTCACTAGTAAATTTCAGTGTGTCTATGCAACAACATCTGGCCCGTGGACCCGTAGTTTATGGATTAAAAGTCATCAACAATTAACGAGTAAACCAACAGTTTCGATTTAAAAATAAAGTGCCATTTTATTATTGAGATACTGTATAACAGGTTTGAGAAAATATTTATAGTATTTATGAAATGCGTTAAGATTATTTTGAGAACAATTCCTTCATTCTCTTGTGTTATATTATTAAGAGTATAATGTTAATAAAAGGTTCACTCAAAGAAGATTTAAAGCTACTAGCTTTAGAACTAAATGTAGAATTAAGTGAAAAGATAACTGTTGCAGATTTAAATCTAGCAATTAAAAGTAGTGAAGCTTATAAACCTGATCCAGATTCGGTCATAGAGTTGGATAATTCCATAGTGGAGCATCGTAATCGGATGAAGCTAAAGTATTACAGTTAGAACAAATTAAATTGGAGAAATGTAGCACAAGACTGGAAATTGTTTGGTTACGAGCTGAAAGCAAAGATCAAAACGAAACAAAAGGAGAAAATTCCGATTCCTTACTGTTCCGGTGTGACTAGAAACTTTTTTCTGCTGATGTTCCGTCTTGATTAGAAAAAAACTTTTCTCAGCCTCGGAATGGCAACAGTCAGAACTTGACTTTCGATTTGCAATGACGCAGCTCGAACGCTGCTCATGAGATGTGACATCAGATGCGATTCTAGACTAGATTAATTTGCTTAGTATCCTTTTAAATCCTTTTAAAAATTGGATTGAGTATTTTGATCATAGAATAATAACTGAATCACCGCTTACTGAAATTCAGATGCGGCATTTAGACACTTCGTTAGATACGTGGTTAAAATTTAGGCATAGCCATTCGTCTATTCGATTAGTGTACATTGGTACGTAGGCAAACACGTTTTGGGGCATCGGCCGGGAAGCCGGTATGTATTCGTAAGTATGAATTAGCATGGTGTGAAGTGTGCGAAGACAGCAAAGGTAAGATAGGTTTTCTATTTTAAAGTGTAATAAAGTATAATTATGGAAGATCCTGTCGCTAAGCTTAAATCGAAACGCAAACTATTAAGGACCGCAGTGTCCAAGGTACTAAAGAAAATTGAGACAGAATTAAAGATGACGTTAGTATAAATATAATAGAAGAAACGTTAGACATATTAAACGAAAAAGCAAAAACACTGAGTGATTTAAGCACTCGAATAGAACGAGATTTCAAGGTCGCAGAATATGAATTTGAACTTGAAGTTGCATCTGTTCAAGAATACGAAGAAAAAATACAAGTGTGGCAATTTAGAGCAAGGAAAAAATTGAGGGAATTAAACAAACTCGAAAATTTAGATAAGGAACTTATGAACATATCTAATGAAACCGCTACCCTGCTAAAAATGCCCCATAGAAACCAGTAATTTTTTTTATGTGTACCCATAAAATTCTATGGGTTTCTGTTGATTTTTACTGGTTTCTGTTGGTCTCTGTGGGTTTTCTTTATAGTTTCAAAATGCCCCATAGAAACCAGTAAAACTTTCTGTGGGTCTCTACTGACTTTTACTGGTTTCTATTGATCTCTGTGGGTTTTTCTTACTGGTATCATCTGACACCATACAACCAACATCAATGCCAGAACTTTCTACTGGTTTGTATTGGTTTATAATGAATTTTATTGGTTTTCTTACTGGTATCAATATAATCAAAATAGATGCCAAATAAATCTTCTGTTGGTTTATATGGGTTTATTCTAATTTTCTAACTGACGTCAATAGACTTCTTTCTAAACAATGAAATTAATACTGGTGTCAGTAAACCAAAATTCATTGGTATTCTTGTTGTCTTCTGATTATTTTAAATTATTTATTTATTTACTTTTATTTCGTTTATTTGGACGCTATTGAAAATAAGGTTATTTCTATTTTGTAACCAACAGAAAGCTTTGAAATTAAAAAAAAACATACAGTGAACCCTCACGTCTCCAACTCTTCTCTAAGACGATCAGCATTTCTAAGAATGAAAATATGGTCTCTTTAAGACCATCAGAATAACCTGGAAACGCAGGTGGTCGTTTTAGACAGGGTTTTTACTACATATGCTCATTTATTTGATTTCTTAAAAGCTTTTGTAGGAAACATTAACAGTAATCATTTACACCACACACAGCGAGGTCTCTCTAAGACGACCAGCCACACATAAAAAATACATCTTTGCAGGTGGTAGCCTTAGAGAGGTGATGCTCACTACCAATAGATGCTTATGTTCTCAGAAATATGTTTATCTTTAAGAGATGGTCGTCTTAAGGGGTTGCCTCTACGAAATGAATCTCTCTAAGGCGACCTGCTACACATCCGGAATTTTCTTTGCGGGTGGTCGTCTTGCAGAGGGAATGTTTCGATACCAAAATATATTTAAGTTTTCAGAAATACTGGTCTCGTTCAGAGGCGGTCACCTTACGGAGGTGATTTCGCCACGACTTGGTTCTCTGAATACACACACATACACACTTATATATGCATATATCAGCATTTCTGATATTACAAATAAACACCGGTATCAACCATCATCTCTTTAAGGCGACCGCGTTCAAACTATTTTTCTCCGTGTTAATGCTGACGTGAGAAAAAATTTCCCTCCCTCCCCTGCTCTCAGAAAAACAATATGGCGTCGTTCGTGGCAATGTTGTTATGGGATGTGTGTGATATCGTCTTGGGGGATAGTAGGCTGTAGTAATGCAATAAATAATTTAGAATTTTTACTATGGGTACTGTTTAGATGTTTATAAGGAAAATAAAATACCAACATTGTCTGCGACTATAAAATAATATGAAAGGAAATAACAGTAAAGCCATGCACGTGTAATATTACCTAATGCATTCAGCGAACATTTTTTTGACAGATAATTAGGTCTGAAATGGATTTTCTGCGCGTGAAATTGATTTTCTATCTTTACTTTTATCCTAAAAAGCAATGTGTTTAAGACTGAAAAGTTATAATTTCAGACTTGATAATTTGGCTCAGTGTGTTTATATCAGATGCACATTGCATTTTACAAAAACTGTATTTTTGAAAATTTGTTTTTGATTATAATTTATTAGAAATACTTTTTAAAGCTTGTTCATGTAGATCTTTATCATTTGAATATTATGTGCTAATAAATTTGAGCATACCTTACTTAAAAGAGATCTTGCATGATTCAATTTTCAATTTTTCGACTAATGTGATGTGGGTGAGCAGAAGGAATATTTTTTATGTCTTAAAAATGTACTCATTATATTTCGCGAAACAAAAAAGGTAAGTTTTTTTTAAATGAAGTAAACATTGAAATATTTAATGTGTGTATTACTTATTGAATGAGGTAGGTAAGACTTACAAGCCAAGGAATTTGTTTTGCATTACAAAAATTGTGTGAAAATTTAGATGATTATAGAAGCTTACTTTTTTTTTCTTTTTGGTCTATATTTCTGTATAAATATGAGACTAGAACCGCATTGTTACATTAAATATTTTGTGCTGTTTTCTTAAAACACATATAATCAAACATTTTTACGCATATTTTAATTTTCATCATTATTAATTTCATGAAGAAAATTTCAATTTTTTTTTTATAAAGTAGTTTTGAAATAGACTTGTGAATAATTAATAGAGTTTATGTAATATTAAATGTGCTAGTCTTGAGAATATAAAATATGAATTATTTATTGGAAAAAAATTACATTAAGTGAAACCTCATATAGCGGTTATTTTCTTAGATGACCACCTCTGACAGTGACACATTTGTCAGGAACATAATTAAATAACAGTACTTAAAATTACTGATAGTTTTGTACGTCTACAAGAAACTGGCATTATCTAGAATTGTGGAGTTAATCGTTTTAGGGAAGTTTCACTGTATAATCAGTTGATTTAAGTATTGTAATTTTTATATGGATATGAATTTTGCATAAGTTATTAAAAGGTTTTATAAAACAGTTAAAACCAAAGCTTTTCAAATCATGAGTCTTGTATGGGCATTGTTTTAACATGACTTTCAAATATAGTTAGAATAATATTTAAGCATTATTTTCTCTCATTAGTTATACTGCGGAAATGCTCGTTACAATTTTCTGCATTAAATTTATCTGGTTGTATAGATATTAACGTAAAAACTGATTGTAAACAAATGAAATTATATCTGCTATATCTGCTTAATTGCGAATTCTGCATTAAATTTATCTGGTTGTATAGATATTAACGTAAAAACTGATTGTAAACAAATGAAATTATATCTGCTTAATTGCGATGACAGTAATTCTAACTGTGTGTATAAGGCTGTGTAGAAGATTTATTTATATTGCTAAATACTGCACTATATGAATTTCATTTGGCAGTCTAAATACAGGAAATGCTCAGCACGAAGTTGTATTTTTATAATATATAATCTACGGTCAATTGCAATAGCTATTTTTCAGTACTTTAAATTTTACTATTTAGAAATTTTACAGTTCAAAATAATATTTCTATACAGATTTTAAAGTATTTTTTTGCAATAGAAATGTAAATGCCTTGTACCGAAAACATTGACTTAACTTTATTCCAATAATGCATGTCTTTAATTAAATTTATAATCCTTGGAGATGATATAAGAAACACCTTTTGTAATAATAAATTATTTTACATATATAAACAGTATGAAAATAACTAAGCATTTTTACATTGAGAACTACATGTTGTATAAATACTTATTATGTTATAGATTTTATTTATATAAAGTCTGTGGAAGATTATACAACACTAAAAGTGAGACACAGAATAAGATATTATACGCTATGACATATTTCCTCAATTCCCAAACTGTGGTTTGAGAATCGGTATTTGTTAAGTCTTGCAAATTTTTGAACGTTTGTTTTGTTACAATATAATTTATTGCATTTTGGATATTATTAAGTTTATTATATTCTTATATTGAGGTTTTATTTATATTCTGACAGATACTGGTAACGTTCAAAGTACTGTAAAAAGATGTTTGACACAGTATATGTATATTATTATTTCTTCACTATATTACATTCTAGGATTCAAATTCCATGCAAAACATCCATGTGTATGTGTGCCATAATAAGCTGCAGGTTGTTGCTATCACTGGTAAGCGAGTTTTGAGGAGATAGCAAGTATGCTAAATTTAAACTCTTCGTGAAATTTCTAATAATAAAGTTCCTCATTCTTTTTGCTTGCTTTGTCTAGTTTTGTTTAAATCTGGTTTAGTGCATTGTAGGTTGCTTAAAATTTAAGCAGGTGCTAGAAAGTACTACCATCCTTTGGCAATACATTTCTTGTTAGGTGTCAAATTGTGACAAGCTGATGTGATTAAATTCCATTATTTAATTTCCCAATTAAAGAACTGAAATACACTGTAATACATATATATGCAATGAGATACACTATTATGTGTATATATTTATAATCAAAGTCATGATTCGCAACCATCAAATATATATACATATATCATTCGATGGTTGTGAATCATGACTTTGATTATTATCTTTCTATTATTTTCAAAATTATACAACGGAAGTTTAAAATTTTGTGAAGAGAATTTATATAAATATTTTGTTATATGTTTATAGGTACTGATATGCATAGAGAAGGACAGGGGCTTGTAGGCTTTAGGTTTCTTCGTATTGAATTTTATTTAAAATTACTCTGTGTGCCTCCCCCCTATTTAGGTCTGTACATTTTACCACTGCTAATTGTGTATTGCTGGTTTATGTTTATAATTATTAGTTTTTATGGAAATTTGATCTAGAGTTCTATTTTTGTATATTGTTTCTTATAGGGATTCTGCATATGGATACCCGTTCTATGTATGGATAATGCTCTATGGTATAGTTCTATTCGTTTTGTTTATGGGTTTTCGTCTACTGTTTAGTGCAGTGATTTTCCCAATGGGTACCTGTATTAGTCTGTAGATTTTTGTGTACTGGCTTTTACAGAGATTTGGCCTATGGATATCCGCATAGGTTTGAGTTTTTGTGTACTGGTTTTTATCTGGAATAGACCTATGGAATATCCATTTTTGAATGGAGATTTGGCCTGTCGATATGCATAAAATTCTGGTTTCTGGATATGGTTTTTTACAGGAATTTTGTTTATAGTACACGTATGTTCTACAGGTTTCTCTTTATGGTGCTTTGGCCTATGTGTACCCGTACAGCTGTACGAGTTTCCTTCTATGGGTTTATACGAGGAATTAACCTGCGGGTACCCATACAGCTGTACGGGTTTCCTTCTATGGGTTTGTACGGGGATTTGGCCTACGGGTACCCATACAGCTGTACGGGTTTCTTTCTACGAGTTTGTACAGGGATTTGGCCTACGGGTACCCATACAGCTGTACGGGTTTCTTTCTACGAGTTTGTACGGGGATTTGGCCTACGGGTACCCATACAGCTGTACGGGTTTCTTTCTACGAGTTTGTACGGGGATTTGGCCTACGGGTACACATACAGCTGTACGGGTTTCTTTCTACGAGTTTGTACGGGGGGATTTGGCCTACGGGTACCCGTACAGCTGTACGGGTTTCTTTCTACGGGTTTGTACGGGGATTTGGCCTACGGGTACCCGTACAGCTGTACGGGTTTCTTTCTATGGGTTTTTACGGGGATTTGGCCTACGGGTACCCGCAGAACTGTACGGGTACACGTAGGCCAATTCCCCGTAAAAAATTTTATGGGTTTCTACGGGGAATTTTTAGCAGGGCGGTTTTCTATTCTTTGTAGAGTGGCATAATCGTCGGTGAAGAATAAGCAATTGATAGCAATTAGGTATATCAGGGTGAATCGATGAACTAAAACGTGGGTGAGTCGAAACGACACCAGTGTACTACTACTGCAGCCGATCTATCAATTCCAGCGAAGAATGAGTACAGAGTAAGATGGAAAAGGGCGGAATTTAATGGAAATGCCAGTATGCAAGATAGCTAACTATTATGTGACAATGATACAGACTAAAATTAAGTTACATAAATGCAGCAAAAAGACAACATAAATACTTAGCAAAAAATTAACAAAATAGGTACTGATAAACGAAAGAGATGTATACAGAGTGAATACAATAAATACTATACAGTATTAGTATGCATATTAGAGAGGTATATTTTTTTTCAATATATATGTATTTTTTATTTAATTTAAGTGTCTTAGGACCGCAAGCGGCCTCTTTCTGTATGCCTATACCTTATAATCCTAATTTAGAACAGGTATCGTGGGGTTCTGGACTTGAGGTATTTTATTAAAACTTCTATCAGCCAGAGTGATCATATAACTTTGTAATTCAGGTATATTAAATTCTCGATGGATCGCCGAGTTTCTTATGATAGTCCACCGCTTGCCTTAAAAAATATTTTGCAGTACCTGCAGCTTTATGATATTTGTTTTACTTGCATAACCCCAGACAGGGCAGGCGCATGTAAGTATGGAACGCAACATGGCTTTGTAAATGAGTAAATCTGATGTTGATAGAAAGAACGCTATTTCGAGCAATTATGAGGGCGAGTGTACGTTTACGCACTCGGAACTTGGCAATAAGCTATGTGATGTGTGGAGTCCATGTGAGACATTGATCAAGGGTAACGCCAAGATATCGGCCCTGCGTGGTCCATGGAATAGGGGTGTCATACATATTGACATGAATACTGAGGTCGATGTTTTTCTTTTTCGTAAACAGAATAGCATCCGATTTATCCACATTGATTGTTATTTTCCATGCCAGTAGCCAGGACTCCAGCGTATGAACGTGATTTTGTAATGTTTGGATGACTGAGCCCTGAGATGCATTTTGGGATAATACTGCCGTGCCATCAGCACACATTGCTATGGTGGTGTGTGGGATCGTTCGTGTAAAGATTAAACTATAGGCGGCCCAAAAGGGACTCTTGTGCGACCACGGCTCTAATGGGCCTAAGGGAGGAGGTTTTGGTGTTGACACGAACGACAAAGTGTCGATCCATAAGATAAGAATAAGTGATGTATGTGATGTAATCTGGGAAACCCATAGTTATGATCTTGTGTATGAGGCCCTCCAGCCAGACACGATCAAAGGCCTTAGCCACATCTAGGAATATAGCTCCGGTGATTGATTTATCTCGAAGCCCTTTTGAGATGAGTTCGGTAACACGATATAACTGATGGAGTGTAGAATGTTTTATTCTGAAGCTGTGCTGCTCATCAATGATCAGTTTGTTTGTTGTTGAAATGCTAAAGTATCGTCTGCTGCACTATATATTCAACGACTTTGCTAGTAGATGATAGCAGGCTAATCGGCCGAGAAGAGATGGGATCAGTGGCCGGCTTGTTAGGCGTTAATATCGGCGAGATGACTGCCATTTTCCAGGACTTCCGGAGGTATCCAAGGTAGAGCATATCATTAATGATTCTGGTCAGAGTTCCCATATTTTTCAGCATTTTGTTGCTCATGCAGTCCAGTCCTGGGCTTTTTTTGACTTTCAGTTTCGAAATATATTCACAGACCTCTGACGGTCTGAGAGGAGGAATGTCGTTTGTGCGTAGCTTTGAGAGGAAGTTTGTAAGTGATTGAGTGGCAAGGTGTTCTGTGTTAGGTACTTTCTTTAAAACTATTAAACATTCTGCACTTACGCAATAAATCTTTTATTCGCGTTTTATTTACATATCATTAAAATGGTACAACTAAAAATATAAGATTACTATGCGCGCTTCATAAACATGTTATCGTTCAACTCGGCTTCCCTCATCATACTCTCTGGTTGCCACTCAGGGGAAAATAAAATATTTAAAAAAAGTCAATGCACTGAGTTTACATTCGAGCATCCTGACTTAGTTACGACCTCGGAACATTAACAACCTATATTTAAAAAAATTAAATATATAATATTAAAATTTAAAGTTCGAAAAACTTTAAATGTCATATAGACTCATCAACCTTTTCTTTTTTTCCCGTGTCCTAATTTTAGTAATAAGCGGCATGTTGTTATCATTATCAGCAACACTAATGTCATCAGCATCATCATTGTCCTCCTCTGATTCAGCTTGACGCTGCCATGATTTCAATTGGCTCGAGTTGTCGTACTAAAGAAACGCCCTTTAACCTTCTTTTCTAATTGAGTCACTTTATCGCTTGGTAAAACGCCTATAACTACCAAAGGTCCTCGATATTTTGGTTGTGTTCAGTTGATTTAGGTACTCTTCTCATAACTATTATTTCTCCTCGTTCGAATGCTAAAGAATTGCTGTTTTTTTTCTTGTCATAATTTGCTTTACGTTTCATCCGCATATCTTCATTTCCCTTTCTAGCTTCATTCTGAAAGATTACTTGATCCTCCCATTCATTTGCGTCTTCGTCTATAATCATCCTCGTCAATCCGTCATTGAACTTTGGTGAATAACCGTGAAGCATTTCGAAAGGAGTTTTATTTGTGTTACTTATTTATCATACTGTTTAAATTCCGTTCGCATTCCTTAATCTTTTTATCCCAGTTATTCCT
>KK116214.1:0-67068 GCA_000611955.2 Stegodyphus mimosarum
ACTGTAAAATAATAAAATTAATAAGCACTGTAAAATAATACTTAAAAAATCTACACAACAAATGCTGTCTTTATGTATTTGCATTAATAAATTTTCTCACTATATTACTTACCGTAGAGATAATCCTCAGGACTGGTCGTATAAAACTGGGCATGCGTTCTGAATATTCGTAATCACAAAATGGCGAACGCAATCTATCTGTGAGTTACGAGGTCGCTGTGCGGTAAGGTACATGTTTTCCCGGTGGCATGCGTGATGTTATATAACAGTGACTGTTACCTGAAACATGTGATGCAGAATACAAGCCCTCGTAAACTCTAATAGTTATGTTATGGTGTTGTTTAATTAAACAAACGGTTTACAACCTCATACTGTGTCAGGACTGTGTGTTCGGTGCACATTCTTGACAAACATCTTTGTGACAGCTTAAAGTCCTGATCTGGAACAGGGAGCTGAATGCAGCTATGTTCTGTGGTAGAATACCGTGATTAAGTGGTAGAAAAACTGCACTTGAAAGGGATTTAAAATCCTCTTTCATTAAATCACAATTATTTACAGCCACTTCCCAATTCGGGAGGGATACAGAAAGTAGAGACCACACTTGTGTCTGAAATGAAAAATCAGATAAATTTAAACTAAAACTAAATAGAGATTAAGTAGTCGTTGCTCACAGAGCTATAGCGCGTGGTTGGCATCTAAATTAAATGGTGCGTAGCAAGATTTAACTAATAATGACGCACTTGGAATTACTTCAATAAGCAATCACGTAAAAGCGCTGCGGCTTAGAATTTAAATACTAGCTATGCAGGCGAACGTTGAATAGAGTGACCGTGGTCTGAGACTAAAAGCTCTCTCACACTGAGTAGTTCCTACCTCTCGCTTAAATATAACTTGGCTCCACTCCAAATTAGCATAAAGCTGAAACGCGCGCTTCATCTAACGGGAAGTTGAAATGAGAACAGACAGAAAAGGAAAAATTAGAATAAAACTTCGTTAGTTTAACTATAACCTTACAACTGTAGTAGAAATATTAGTGTCAGAGGTGATACGTAAATACCTGGCAGACGACATGATTTTAATGTAACTGTTAAACGCTGTGCACGGTTGGTAATTAGTTTGCAATAGCAATAAAATCTGTAACAGCAACTGAACAAAAATAGAGCACAACAGCAGCAGATGTAGATTTTAAAATGGCTGCCGAATTAGAAATTTTACGGCAGGAACGAGCCAGCACGTGTACATCTAATTTCTGAAGACGTGTAATGTGGAATTCGATTTCTATAACTATATTTTTCATTTAATTCAGTGTTATTTTACTTCTCCCTATTCACAGTTTTATCTTTTTACTCAAAAGATAATGCCAAACAACAAGCTAATGGCATTACGTTCACCCGCCACATTACTATAACATGGATTTATATATATGTGCATGGCAAATGCAACTTTAAAATAAAACACGTAAACTCGGTTAAAACTAGAATGCCTCACATTTTAAAGATACATTATTTTTTGCAGTATCTGGCTGTACGCAGGGAGCGGGCTCCGATTTATACATTCATTCAAAGACCTTGCGAGCAACAGAAAAATGCCAAATGCTGCACCTGTTGTTTTCCTGTTTCTGAAATGCTAATTCCATGATCCTTGTAGTCATGTGTCCTCCAGCTTCCCTTTCCAATATCGGGAATTTTCGCGAAGGAAACGGCACCTTGTTTAACTCCTTATATTGTGAATGTGTCAAAGAATACTTATATACGGCAAAGAAAAATAGAAAATTTAAAGACATGTTGCCTTAGATGGCTTCGAATGAATAATTTTTTCATATTTTTCTTGACTATTAGATTAATAGACGGCTTGTGAACTATTCTTTACACTATGCTATTCCACATTCTTTATTAGCATTCAATCCCTGATCAAATTTCCGATTAAGGAATTACTTCTTTCTATCTGGGGTTTTACAAAAATATTTTCTCTAATTTTTAGCATTACTTTAGTTACGAAAATACATATCTGAAATACGCGATCCCATGCCTATTTGCGCCAGCTACCTTAAGAAACTTCATGAGCCTTAACGTAATATTTTTTTCAGAAGTGCTTGTTTTTTTCAGATATTCAGACGCTCTTTTAGTAACGTTACTTTTTCTTCCAATCCGTGATGCTCGTTTTGGTTAAAGCTTTCGAATAGGATGATATTTCCTGTGTCTGATGTATGATTTGGGAAGGAATTAAAAATATTTTATCAAACCCAGTTGGTTTTAAAGAAAAGTAATAATTATTTAAAATCGTCCCAACACTAGAATTTTTATTTTTTGTTATGAAACACTTGTAATGAAATTCCAAATTTTGATGGGTTTCATTTATAAGCGTGAGTTAATGCACTGATGGAAAGCTTTTTGTTTGGTTAAAGTATAGTTTGTAGCTACAATTACCTGGAACGGAAGTATAAAAAATAAAAAAAACACTGAAGCAAATCAGAAATACAAATGAAATATTTTCTTATAATTTAAGTTTCAATTTATTTACGCATATCAGCATATCAATGCACTCACCTACTCCTAAGAAGAATTTATACACCATTAAATAAGATTATTAAGATAACTAAACGATAGACGGAATTCATAGCTGGAATTCGCAAACATGATTCGCATATATGAAAATCGAAATCTTTGCTGATCGCTGCAAGCTGAAAGCTGAGAGGAATAAGATGCTTAAGATGGAAATTACGAAAATGATGAAGATATGTATTAAGAAAAACTAATTGCAGTGAAACGAAATATCGTTAGATATTATTTCGCTAGTGATATGGCAATGCTTCCTGTTTTTAATTGATTGTCTGCAATGGTATTGGTTGTCCTTTCAGATCTTCTGCAGTACAGTTAATTCAGATTTACCTGTTAATGGATGAAAAAACTTTCGCCTATTGAAAATCCAACTATTTGTCATTTTTATCAACAGAAAGAATGAATATCACTTACGTATCTACATAAAAGCTGTAGATACTTGAAATAATTTCTCTGCACCGTATATAGTAATTTCATAAATACGCCTAGTGAACAAAGACTCATATACATATGTGCAAAATTAAGAGAATTGCAAATTTCGTCTATTTTTACTAAAAGTATCGAACCAAAACCATTAATTATGCCCTCCCAAAGAATTATGGAAATATTCAAACTCGAATATACAGGTGCACACTTGCATGTCTGCGGAGGTCTTTTTTTTCGGGAGGAATATGAAGGCACTAGGGGTTTTCGGCGATTTGTGTGCTCCTACTCCCTCACAACATACGCCGTGTTCCTTGCAAGAGTTGGATAAATTTCTTACGCGTCAGATAAGCAGCGCGAACGTGTGGATGATAGAATGAGATGAAGAATTATCGGCAGATTGGCGATAGGACAATTCCAAGCACAGGAGACTATGAATCTCAATG
The DNA here is from genome assembly GCA_000611955.2 of Stegodyphus mimosarum. Taxonomy (NCBI): domain Eukaryota; kingdom Metazoa; phylum Arthropoda; class Arachnida; order Araneae; family Eresidae; genus Stegodyphus; species Stegodyphus mimosarum. The sequence goes on from KK116214.1 coordinate 3,428, forward strand.
TAACACCCAGTGTCATCTGCAGTTTGAGAAAACAGTTTTGAGACATTAGATCTATGTAGAAAAGAACCGGACAAGGTCAACCGAGATTCACAACAATGAATGAGGATCGCTATTTGACACCTTCAGCCCGGCGGCACGCGATTGCTAAAGCTTCACAGCTTTCACGTGTGTTGCATGCTGCTACTGGAACCGAGTTTCTGGTCTACAGTTTCCCGAAGGTTTTAAGAGATAGGGCTCTGCACCACTAGAACACCCGCTGTTTGATCCACGCTCATTACAGTGCACAAGAGAGCATGTTTAGCATGCAGACAACACACGCCTGGGATCAGACTACAGAGGAACACCATGCGTTTTACAGATGAGTCAAGATTCAGTCGGGGCACTTAATCTTGGTTTAGTATATCTGGAGAGACCTTGGAACATTGTACCTTCCCTCTTTCATCAGGGAAAGGATTCGTACAGTGGTAGAAATCGTACAGTGGTAGAAATGTAATGGTGTGGATTGGCAATATGTTAGACAGCCCCATAGCCCTGCATGTGTTTGACAATGAATTCTTGATAGCTATGAGGTAAAGAGAGGCGATCTTAGAGACTTATGTTCAAATTTTCATGGGCGCACTTGGTCTTGGGTTTCTGTTAATGGACAACAACGCTCGTCCGCACAAGTCTCAGATGGGTGACTATTACCCGGAAAGTGAGAATATTCGCGGTATGATATGATCAGCCAGATTCCAAGAACCCTTCCGGTGTTGAAGACTGTCTTGATGCAGGAGTGAGATCGGCTGCCACGAGGAGTCCTCATCTGCTTCCTGTCCAGTATGTCGTGACGCTGCTCAAACTGCCTAGCTGTGAGAGGGGTCCTTACCCAATATTAAATTCATTTTCAATTCGATATCACAACTTCGGTTTTCGACATCCCTGCTGTATGAGCTTTATTGATAATCATGCGTACATAAAATGACTTTGAATGGTACATCTCGTGAAATATTATAAATGTATATGCACACCAAACTTCGTTAAATTCTGTCCATTAATGTTTCAGAAATTTGACATAATGTTTAAAATTCTCTGAATTTTGCAGACAAAGGTGTTTCACTTCATTCTCCACATAAGTTATAGATTTGATAACTTTCCATTTAATGCTCGATTTGTTAAACGATTATTTTTGCAGGTTTTAGTAGCGCGATTTAAACATTATAAAGGTAATAAGCAGGATTTTTCATAAAATATATTTTGATTAAAAGACACGAGGAAATGGTAAACTTTTTCCACACTGCAGATCCAAAAGGGTAAGAATGTCATTTAACCTTTTTTAACCATAGAATTCACTCTTTCATGCCCTATGAATTCATATCGTTTGAATGAATTAAACGGTCTTTTTCAAATAAAATATGCATGCTTTGTACTGGCAATTATACAGTATGAAAGAACAGTTTCTCGTGTCACAGTTATTGATTTCGTTGTCCGATTTAAAAAAAACTCATTGAGGTATTTTAGATCTGTTTTATCACAGATTATATTTAGTACGTTTTACTCGTATCAGCATTTACATGATTTGAATGAATTAATTGCCATTTAAACATATCAGTACATAGCAGAAGTTCTATACTTTAAGATCTAATTTCAATAAAATCAAGGATTCAGAAAAAATAATTAAATGACAAACATAACAATAGTTTATTTCTGGTATTAAAAATTCTGCATGGAAACCTGCTCATATTTTGTAACTGAAGAGAAAATTGCAGGTACCTATAAATAAAGGAATCAATATTTATTAATTCAAACAATTTTAATTTCTCTTATTAATCTGTCAAATTTGTTCTGAGCTTTTCATTTTATTTGCATCAATATAGAGCAGAGATTCTCAACCTATTTTACCTCGTGCAACCCTTTCACCATTACGAAACCATCATCTCCCACACCTCCTTTCAAAAATTCGAAAAATGCACAGATATTTATTTAAATTTAGGTTATATTAATGTATTCTATAAATTAAACAAGAAAAGTATAAAAAATGTTGACAGATAAAAAATTGAATAAAAGTATTTTTTCTTATAAACTAAAACTATATACTTAATAGGTAAACAGAAGAATGATAGCGGCCTTTCTCTAAAACTACGAAATCCCCCCCCCAGTTGAGAACCTCTGTTCTACAGTTTGGCAAATTAAGGCATAACAGTACCAGAGCTCAGAGGTGAATTATTAAGTGAGTAACATTCAGAGGGTTTACTACTGTATCTTGCTTTAGCTGTACATGAGCAGTCAGATTTAGTAGGGTGAGTAGGCTTATGTTATGAGAACCGCCAACAGTTTCGGTAAGTGATATATAATTTACCTCCCATAAGTTACAGCGATTGGATTTAGCTTGCAAATTATTCCTGCAATGATGAGAGCTAGGAAGACTAGCTATTACCATATCTCCTGTTAAATATTTTTACCTTCAAGAGGCAGAAGTTGTGCAATAAAACCTGGCAGTCAGAAATAAAATCTTTATTGTTGTTATACTCGGGATTTTATATATTGCTGTGACTTCTATAAATAATATAAAGTAAAATATTCCATACAGCTTTAATTATTAAGGCAACGCCTCCAACTACTGACATTAACTAAAGATTCCATGATAAGGATTCAGATGTGAATTTCAACTGCTTTACTCTTCATTTCCACATTTGTTTTCTGGTTTTGGGTAATTCACGTGTTATGCACATGCCTGATGTTAGCAGGAAATGATATTCTATTGATATTGTTATTTACATTTTTCTTAAAGGATACAATTGATATTTAAATTTCAAGGAATAAGAAAAATTAGTCTATTTTATAGAAACACTAGATTGCGTTCAATTATATGAACAAGCGAAAGAATACAAGAATTATCTGCCTAAGGAAAAGATGCATTTTTGGTCAATTTTTTATAGGAAGCTGGCTATTATTCTCAGTACGCATCAAGAAAATCAGGAAAATCAACTATGCAACCAGCCCCTTCGTCTGCATTTGAAGCTGGAACCAACTACCTGTATTAACGGCTTTAACCATTTTGCCTCTGTTCGGGCTAATTTAAAAAAAAAAGTTCTGTATGATATTTCTCCCGCCTTCTTCGAATGCCTTCGTGGTGTAGTAGTCAGCGCGTATTCCAGAGGTCCGTGGTTCGAGTCCCGCGAAGGCGTTGCTCATTTTTCACTTCTCCAAAAAATATCCTAATGACTCTATATGTGGCAACCGAACTGAAAAGGCAGTGGACGATGATTCTTCATCACCAGGATTTGGGAAGTAGGTCCCCAAAACCTCAGTCCCAATTTAAAAGGGAAAGTATATCTATGATGCATAATCTACGTCTATGATGCATAATCTATGATCTTAATCTGTGATGCATAATCTACAATATATCTAACATAGACACTCCATCTGGAATACTGATAGGTTGGGCTATTTGCTCTTCATGAAAATAGCTAAATTCTTCAGCTTTCTGAAAAAATTCGTTTCCAATAAAAAGTTTCTCTGTCAGATGAGTTTGCAAAAAGATGATGAATGAATCTGAGCTCTACTTGCCTTATAACCGGAAGCAATAAATGCATTCGGGGCCAATTTTGGGTGCTCAGTTGTTTTACATTCTTTCATTTCAGTAACAGAGCAAAGACGAACAAAAGAAAAAAAATCTGAAAGGTTTCAGATTTTAAATTACATCCAAAGGGCTTTTATTTAAAGTATTTTGTGTATTTGCCTTTATTTATTAAATATCATATTCATCGCACTTAAACGATAAAATTCAGTTCAACAGCAATATCGCAAAATAACTTTATAAGGTATTTCTCCCGCCTTCTTTGCATGCCTTCGTGGTGTAGTGGTCAGCACGCTGGGCGCGTATTTCAGAGATCCGTTGTTCGAGTCCCGGCAAAGGCGTTGCTCGTTTTTCACTTCTACTTCAAGAAAAAAAAAAGTCCTAATGACTCTACTACTTCTAAATTTAAACGCGTGTACAAAACAAATTATTTTATTCCAAACACTTCATATTTAGTTAATTTTTAATTTGTACCTTTAAAATTTAATTTTTTGGCTCTTCATTTTACATTTATTAAAAATGTGTTGTCTTTAATGAATGGTAATGAGGCAAATTTAAACGGGAACGACACGTACTCTACATGAAATACTATCTATAGTGTAAAATAATTTCGAAATTTAAGATTTGTTTTCCTTTACGCTGGCTTTCGCGGGGAAAAGCACGTCCGGCTAGCAATCGGAGGGTCAAGAACTTGACTCCTGGCGCGCGCATTGCATACTTTTCATGTTTCCTGCTCCGAAACAAAATGAGTAATGGTTTCTACAAATTAATTAAGTCAAACAATTTTTACCTGTAATTATTATATAAAAGTTTTGATATTTGCATATTTCTTATGTTAAAGAAATTTTCTAACGTACTTAACTTCCTATATCTCACACACATAGCATACGTTGTGTATAAATCCACTTAAATGTGATTTTAATCTACCATTAACTTATTCATTTTCTCCGACCGGAATCTTATTTATAAGCAGTTCTCTTCAGATTGTTAAACGAAATGTGTAAAAAAAAAAAGAGCTACAAGAGTTTTTAAACTTTTTTTATATTAATGGGCTTAACTAATACCATGATACGAAAAGAATTATTATTTTTAAGTAATTCTTTATCTTGAATACTATTAAGATAAATAATGGTTGGTGATAATTTGAAATATTTTAATGCATTATATGGCAACAATTTACAGAAATGGAAAAGTTTCAGATCGCACTGATAATTAAGTATGACAAAACACAGAAGTGTTAAAATAAAATATAAAAAAAAAATCTTAAAGGTTTCGGACTTTAACGGTTACCCAAGAGGGCTTATTAAGGTTTTTACGCTCTCGCTGAGCTGGCAATCCATTAGTCTGCTTTTACCTTCACTCCTGCTAATTTTTTTTAATCATTTTTTTAGCTTTATTTTTAAGCACCGTTTTCTTCGCATTTGCGCCACATACAACTCAACAACAAAATCGCAAAATTTTCAAAAGCTGCACAGTAGCATACGTTTCGAATTCCCGATGAAATGTTGAGAGCTGGCATAATTTAGCTATTTAGAGAATGACTAGGATGGAATAGTTTTCATCGCAGTCGTTCCCTAAGTAGCTACATTTCGATGTTAGCTCCTGTAACATATGTACTTAACTTTTTTCTACAGTTGTCTAACTCTTATGATATTAAAATTTTTGTTCCATCGAATCAGCTTCCTGACATATGCATATATTCATGTTCATCCTATGTAATACTTTGTTATATACAGATATCTAATTCTCGTAATATATGTGTTCAGTCGAATATAGTAAATATGGCAACTTAACACATGAAATACTAAAAACAGTTTAGTATAATGTAATTTATATATATCTGTATTGTTAAGTCTTTTCCATATTGATTGTCTTCACCTAAGTGCGAAATGAACATTTGACTTATCTATACACCAAATGTAGTATTCATTTAATGAACTGACATATGCATATATATATATATATATATACCATATAGTCCTCCTAATATATAGGTATTCAGTTATGTACCACACATGTAATACTGTGCTATTCAAAATATCTTGTAACACAAGGGAAGAAAATGTCTATTGAACAACAAGCCTTGGATCCCAATGTAACAGATTTCAGTAAGAAATGATGTTCAGTTCCGTACGGGACGATCTAGGACGGATGTATTATTCGAGGTATATAGTCTATTCTCAGTTCATTATATTAATATTAAGTTTTCTTAGTAAGATGACTAACAATTTTTTTTTGTCTTTTCATTATTACCCTTTACTGTGTTAACTGTTTCGCACTTACGCCACATAAAATTTAATTCAACAGAAAAATTACAAAATATTTAAAAATAGGACATCCTTAGAATTCCCAATAGATTGTTAAAGGTTGCCATGCATATTTTTATATTCACTATATTATTTCCTTAAATATTCACCGTTTTCGCAGCCACCGCCTAAAATAGTTATCTTAAAAGATAAAAACTATGTAACAATTTTAATGAGTCCAGCTAAAGCAATTTCATAAAAATATTGAATGTTTCTAATTATACATCTCATGATTTTACTACATGTTTAAAAGTAAAAAACAATATTTTTAAGAACTGCGTTTATTGCTTTTAAATCAGCTCAATTTATTACTCAATAAACTTTCAAATTAAATTTGAAAATATCTTTGGCTTTGCTGAATGGAAACATTGTGGCACAGGCAAATTAAAAGTATTTTATCTCCGGCCACTGCAGTTCATTGCTTTTAGATAACCCAGTTTGTTTTGAAGTTGAAAAATAAATATTCTAATAGAAATAGCTTCACGAGCTGTAGATAAAATGCTTCGAATGTTGCCACTGCTCTCTTTTAAATCGTTATTTTGTTAATAAAAGTTAATTAAATTATACAAAAATTAAAATAAAGATTTAAACGCAGTTTATAGTGAACCAGCACAAAATTCCATTTTGGAACCAAAAGTCCCTTTTTTAGTTTTTAAAAAACGTACTTATTTATATTTTATTAAGGAAACGAAATTCAAAGTTCTCATCAAGCAAAAGTAATTCTACTGGAAATTAAATTTTATTTTCTGTTCAAATGTTTTGAAATGAGAGGGAATACAAGCTTATCATTAGCTTGAAATGTGAATTATGAAGCCAACGGAAACATTCCAGGAAATTACCATGGATGATGAAAGGCTGAGCCATCTCACCTTTTCAGAGTGCCCGACAGAAACTAGGGAAATCCTGTCCTTGCAGTAATTCATCGATGATATCCGGGATCTTGAAATACAGAAAGCTCTACGAATGGCAGATGTCAAGGAATTAAAAAGCGCTCTACGCAATGAAATTCGACGCAGCCAAGCAAGCAACTCGTAGAGACCGCCACAAGTCCAGTCAGAGTTCCTCAAGTCCAAAACCCAGTGGATCAAACGGCTGCTCGTGTAGACGAATTAATCAGAGAACTGAGTGCTTAGTAAAAAGGAATATAAGTGACATAAAACCTATACTTAAGTGCTGGAATTGCGGTGATAAAATCCACATACAACTGGACTTCAAAACACTCCAGGGTACAGAAGTTAAGACCGCGCCTATCAAGAACGAGGGAAATTAATTAGTGGCCATCTCGCGAGACGGAGGTTGCCAGATAATTAGAAACCCCAATTTAAAGCACTTCTGACTTCTGCAATGAGTGGTGGTAGTAATGGACTTTTCATCAAGGGACATGTCAACGGAGTTCCTTGCAGTATGACGATCGATACAGGAGCCAACGTTACCATGAGCCCAAACCATTTATCTCAACAACTGGAAAGTAAAATTATCTGGATGCCGCTCTGCATTACTTTTCAGACCATGTCCGACAAGAAGATCGGCATCGAGAGAAAATTAAACTTTTAACATCATATTTGGAATTGCCGCCTACCATCACACGGCATATGTGGCAGATATTACTGATCCTTACGCACTCGGACTGAATTTTCTAAGGAAATGTAATTTTTCCTTAGACTTTAAAATAACGAACTGCATTTTGCCTCTGAGGATATAGCTCTATTTGGAATTAATGGCAAAGGAGTTAAAGCTATCCAAAAAATCATAGCTCAAGATGATATCATAATACCCTCAAGAACTGAATTTTTACTTCCTGGATCCATAGTCGAAAATAGAAATTTCCGCTATGGCGTCATAGAATATCCCAAGGAATATAACAGTCCAAAAGGATTACTAGTAACCTGCAACACTCGTCGACCTATCGAGGACCGTTTTCCCGATAAGTGTTGCCAAAGTAACTGAAGACGCGAGAGTTATTAAGAAAGTTGAAGTGGTTGCAGCATGTACTCCCGTGACCAACGTTAAACAGAACAGTAACACCTCAGAATCCGTGTCTTCCGAGAGCATTACATCAGAGTTATTGCACAATGCACAATTAAGCGACAAAAAGAGGAATGCTGCCGAATGTGTTTTTTAAGAACTTCAAAATGTTTTCTCCCGCTCGTCTTTTGACGTGGGTCAAGCCAGTTTGATACAGCATAGAATCGATATCGGAGTTCCTGCCAATTAAGCAACATCTGAGACGTCTACCGATTGCCAAATAGGAAGAGGTAGGAAATTTTCTAATGTACATGCAAGAAAGCCATGTCATGGATTCGCCAGCAAGTCCATGGGCATCGCCCATCGTTCTGGTCAGGAAGAAAGACGGTTCAACTTCATTTTGCTTTGACTATTGCCGCTTGAACAAAGATACGAAGAAAGACCACTACACTCTTCCTAGAATTGACGACATTCTGTACACTCTTTATGGAAGCAAGTGGTTCGCGACACTTGACTTAAAGAGTGGGTATTGGCAGGTACAGATGCATCCAGATGACCGAGAGAACTTGCATTTACTACCGGACAAGGACTTTGGCAGTTCAACGTGATGCCTTTTGGACAATGTAATGCGCCATCAGCATTCAAACTCTTCAAGGAGCTAATATTGAGAGGTATTTCCCTCGAAGACTGTCTGATATACCTGGATGACATGATCATCCTCGCAAAGAGTTTTGAAGAACATCTAGAAAATCTTAGAAAGGTGCTTCAATATGAAGTTAAGTAACGCCAAATATAAATTATTCAGACAGGAAGTGACTTTCGAATACTTAATTCGGATACTGCCGTTTATAGTGATTGCCGTTTCGAGTCTAAAGATCCTTCTGGGCTAACGCCCCTTTGGGCTAAACATTTTAAAAGAAGTGTATGTTTAGAATTCCGGATGCAATGTTAAATGTTGGCATACTTTGTTTTTAATATTTTCTTAGTTCATAATGTTAATTTTCAGTTTTCTTACTAAGCTGGCTTACAAAACCTTTTTTTTTACCTTTTTATTATTAATGTTTTGTGTGTTAACTTTATTTATTAAATATCACGTTCCTAGCACTTACGCCACGTAAAGTTCAACTGAAAAGAAAAATTATAAAATATTTAAAAACAGCATATTTTTAGAACTTCCGATAGACAGTTTCGAGCGGAAGATTAAAATATTTTATTCTATACAGTAATACCAATGCGCACTTTCAAATCTCTGATGTAGCTAATCAAAAATTCCTTAACGGTTTACACAATATGAAATATAGAATACGAAATTCAAACGTCGAGCTTCCTAGTACAGATGGTCGTGTATAGAATTACGTTACTGAAAATTTGATGGTTCTAATACCTTCGTTTCTTCAGAATGCAAAGAACATACATACATATATGTATGCAAATTCTTCATTACTTAATTTCTTTAAGCATAGCAGAGCGCGATAATATTTGGTGACAACAATTTGAAAAATGCTTCAGATTTTTATTGTGTTTCAACGCAAAGTCTCGTTTCGAGAATCCATTTGGGTTAATAATAATTGGTTTCGCAGCTTTAAAATGGAAAAATATTTAAAATAAGAAAAATCGGAAAGCATTGATAAATAAGTTTAGATTTTAAAATTGGGATTATTGTAGTTAAATACATGAGTAGTAAATACATGAAAGTAGTGTACCTAATACAATCATAAATGGCAAAGAGAGTAAAATAACTTAATAAGCGTAAAATAACAGTTCGAAAGAGGAAGGGATTTCTTTGAAGGTATATTACATCTATACTATACCATGGAATAAATTGCCCCTCGTTCTTGTCCCACATACGGGAAATCAATATGTAGAGGTTTCTGAAGAGTCATTTATCTTAATTTATTGGAAGAAATTTCAGATGCAATGCTACATTCATTACAGATGTGCATTTGTAAACAGTTGAGAGAGACATGTCCTTAGATCAGTTCACATGCAAAATTTTCGTCACATTGTTTTCAACAGTACTTAAATTTGATTCATTTTTATTACACAAATCTCTGCCTAATGACAATGTAAAAACTTAAATTAATTTGTTACATTCCTTAAAATATCATTAAAGATCCATTTGGGAGATAAAAGTAAAAGAAATTAATCTTTTCCTAAAAGAAAAATACTGTATAAATCAAGAAAATGTTTTAGTGCAATGGGCTAGCATTGTGACCAGCCACTTTTCTTCGTGATAACTAAAGACGTCTAGTGAAGGATTAATGTCCAGTTTTTTAAATACCTATTCTTGGAAACTTTCGTAAAATTTTTGCGACATGTAAAAATATAATTTATTTTTTAAAATAAAATGGATTAAAGTCAAATCTCGGAAAGGAAACAGAATTTAATACAATCATACTTTAAATAATAATAGCAAAACGTACTTTTCCGTGTAACGCAATTTTTATGATTCTTTCCGAAAAATATTCCGTGATCTTTACCTAAAACCAGCATAATTATATTAATCTTAAAAGATTAATTTTTACTTTTTAAGCTTCTAAACTTTGTCTAGTGATTTATTATTTTTGTTAGGTTTTTTTTTCACTTTGTTCTTGATAATTATTTACTCTTATTATTTGCTCTTGTCTTCCTATCCGATTTGAAGCACATTTAATATTTTAATACAAATATCATCTAATAAATATAAATGTACGATGCTTTTCTGTTACCTTTCAGAACAAATGCTGTATTAGTTAATACCGTAAAAGATCGAAATCTGGAGAATGTCGACATTCTACGGTCCGAAAGTTTTTAAATTTCGGACATACACCAAGCGATTATTTGAATATCAACATTCAAATAATCGCTTATTCAAATAATCGCTTGGTGTATGTCCGAAATATTTGCTAAGCATCTTTGTTTCTCACTTGCACCGGCAAATGTTGACATTCGCCATGCACTGCTGATGAATATTGAATAAAAATAGCTTCATTACGTTTTTAAATCATACCTTATTACGTATTAAAACATATTATAATATATGGCAAAATAAGATAAAGTTTACGTAACAGAATACGTAAATAAAATGTTGAGTTTAAGATGAAGAGTACATTCTAAATCAGAAACTAAAATAACAACAATAATAAACTTACTTGATTATATGATTGACGTTATACAATCTTATTTATTGCAACAACTCAAAACCTGGTACGAAATTTTGAACTGCATAAGAGTCCCTTGCTTTTGCAATGCCTTTCTGTCTGCCTTCTCGGCTTCTCTTTTCCACCTCCAACAGAACATAACTGTGCTTGTCGACAAAACTGGTAATGGTCGAATATGTAAGAATGTAACCAAATATTCGGTATTTCAGTGACGTATTTAGCATGTACTGACATTCTCTAATTTCGGTCTTTTAAATTTCGACCAAATTCGGTAACATTATTCGTAATTTCAGAAAATCCTCAGATATTCACATTACTTAATTATTAAGCAAGAAAATTCTGCCAAATAGCACAGATTTATTGCAAAATGGTTCGATGGTTTTAAATGCAAGCAACATTCCAGAATGCTATGAACCTATCAAAATAAATAACATGGCAATTTTAATTCAAATTATAATCATATGCAATAATATCGTCTCTTCAACATATCATATTTCTGCATTCACAAAACATTGAATAAATTTATTAATTTCAGCAGACAGTGTTTCTCTATGGCAGGTAGAAGAACGTTTTTCAATTCAGAAGATGTGAGAGAGTTATAGCCACTTATGGTGTCCTTGGCTAGCTTTCACAGACTATAAATCACAGGAATTTTTGTCCAGCGAATACATTGACAAGGACCATTTTTTTCAATCAAATCATTTAGGATAATGTGTTTCAGTAGTGGCGCATTTCGGTAGATTCTTGAAAAGTTTATAATGGTTCCTCATCTGGACTTACCAAACAAGAAATGGCTTTTCGCATACAATAGAGTTCACCATAAAATTCAGCAAATGATGAAAGGGATTTTGCCCTGTAGACAAAATCGAAATCTGATATAGATACCACAAAACTGCCTTATACGGCCTATTAATTTATATACATTTTTTGCTACAAATAAGTCAGACTAACTAAATTAACCGATATCTTAATGCAAGTTAAAAATCACATAAAAAAAAATTCAAATTTTGAGATTAATTACATAGATCAGTTTTTGTCGTCAAACTTCTTTTGATATTATTTCTTCGTAAGAAGTATAAAACGTTCCTAAATATGAATATACGAAATGAGAGGTCGCATTAAAAATTAGGTTTCGTTATTTGCAGAAAATTAGTTTTTTTAAAACTTGACATTACCCAAACAAGATTACTTAAGTCATTTAACACACTTCGATAATTGGAAGTATATGACTACAACCAACGATTGCGAAAATAAAGGCCGCGGAAAGATGAGCTATGTAAGGAGGGAATTTGCATGTTGTGTTCTACCGATTGCAATAAAAAAATGAGTTGAACAACTAGATATTTTATAAGTCCCATACGCAATATTTCGACATTCTACGGCTTTCGTTTTTGGGTCATGCGAGATACACCCATACGTACGTACATTCGCTCAAACGTTGCGAAATAAATCCCTTTTGAATCCATTCTGTAATCCGTTTTTCAAAAAGAAGCATGGAAAACTTCTGCGATGCTACGCTATATTGCTATTTACCTTAAAACCCGTGTACATAATTATTATTGTTGTTAACTACGATCTAGAACTATTTTGTCTACAGAAAGCTGATTTAATGTGCATTATCATGGAATAAAATTATGTTTCGAAGCGGCCACGTCTGGAAACTTTTGGCTTATGCACCCATCTTTTTAATTACGTTGTAAAACTTCTTCGACTGCCGGAAATTAAAAATACCGGGTTTCTTCTGCGCATTAAAACATCATTGCCTATTCAAAATAATAATAATAATAACAAATAAAAATTTAAAGGTTACAGATTTTAAATTACGTCCAAAAGGGCGTTTTTTACCTCTTTGTGTGTTACCTTTATTTATTAAATATCATGTTCTTCGCATTTAAACCGTAAAATTCAGTTCAACAACAATATCGCAAAATAATTTTAAAATGAGTATATCTTTAGAATTTCCAAAACACAGTTCCGCACGCTTTAGATAAAAAGGTTTTTTTCCCCGTAGAGTGTTGCCATGGCTTGCTTTTAAATCGTTTGAGTTTGTTCATCAAAAATTTATTAAAGTTTTCCAAAATATGAAATAGATAATAAAACAAATTCCAAATTTGGGCTTCCGGATGAGCATATTCGGATGCAAACGTACGTTATTCAAATTGGATGGCCCTAGGTACCATTGTTTTATCAGTTCCAGTTCCAGTTTCCTCTGTTTTTACTGGACATAGCTAAGCTTTTTGCCAGTTGTCTTAATTTAATAGCATCCTGCAATTAAAAAACATGGTGAAAGAAGTCCGCTGGACATGATGAAAATTTTTGGAAGAGGTAGTGACTGCTTAGACACTGTGAGAATTGTCATCGTGAGGTGGTGGTAGGTAGAATTAACACAAATAAGTGTTAATAGCACAATATGGTGAAAACAAAATTGAAAATCTTGATTAAATATAGATTATGTACATATTTACAAATTATTATCCTGAGTCCGAGTGACTTAGTCACATGACGAAAACAAGTGCTCTCATTGGTTGCTGTGGATAAATACAATGGGAACTATAAGAGTTTTAAAAATAAAATATAATAATGCAAATTAACATAAAATCCTTATTTTTCTAGGGTAAATAGTTATTCAGTAAGTCCTGATTAAAAGTTTCAGGTATGTAAAAAGTCATATATCTGACTTAATTTTCAAATTAAAGTGGAGTTCGCAGCTGGTGGGCATGGTTTTACCCGTGGCTGGCTCGGTCTAGTAGAGGCCTGCGATTGGCAGTTGTAGGTGAACGTCTAATATACATTGAAAAATACAATTTTAAAAATATTGTTATGGAGTACAGTAGAAAACATATTTTTCTCACAATCTTGTTTAGAAAGAGAGGCTATATACAAAACTTTGATATGATGAGATGATCCACGAGACAGAAAAATCAATAAAATGCAGAAATCTTGGTCACGTGAGAGGTCACCCTCCCAGGTTGTGGCTTTAATAAATGCATCTTGATCTAGTATTGTCGTATATATTGAAATTGAAGTATAATTACTGACGGCGTTTGGTTGGGTGATTTTGATTTTTCGTAGTAATAAAAGCCGCACATGGTCTCAGGTGTCGATCTTCTTCGAGGATTTCATATGAAAATAATTTGAAATATTTCATGAATTCACAGTTTTCAGCACTCCGGAAGAATTTTTTGTTTTGAATAAGTATTTTTCAATATGTTCTATCCTGAGATCTTTGTGGATGGTAGCATTCCTCACATAATAATGGGCATTTGTAGCTATACGCATGAACTTGTTTTGCACAATCTGAAGTTTATGAATTTCAGAGGATTTGGCTGCCGCCCAATTGTTTTATCACATTTGGAGAAATATACGTATATTTATGCAGATTATTCATTACCTAATTTCTTTAAATATAATATAGGGCTGCAAGATTTGGTGGCAAGAGTTCGAAAAGTGATTCAGACTGTTAATATTTCCAACGCAAAATCGCAGAACGAAAACAATAGTCCTTCAGGTACAAAGCCCCTTTGGACTAATAATAATAATAATAATAATAATAACTGAAAGCTTTCAGATTTTATATTACGCCCAAAAAGGCGTTTATTTAAACTTTGTGTGTTACCTTTGTAGAGACATTAGGTCTTTTTTTGAAAGCAGGAGACGGAAAAATGAGCAACACTTTCGTCGGGAATCGAACCACAGACCTCTCGGTTACGCGTCGAGCGTGTTGACCACTACACCAAGAAAGCATGTGAAGAAGGCGGGAGAAATACCTTGTATCCCCCTTTAAAGGGCGACTGGGATTTAGGGGACCCAACCGGCAAATCCCGGTTGGTGAGAGTCATCATCCACCCCCTTTTTAGTTTGGGAGCCACTTATAGAGACATTAGGATTTATTTGGAAGCAGTACAGATGAAAAATGAGCAACGCCTCCGCCGGGAATCGAACCACGGACCTCTCGGTTACGCGTCGAGCGTGTTGACCACTACATCACAAAGGCATGCAAAGAAGGCGAGAGAAATACCTTATGCCTTTATTTATTAAGTATCATGTTCTTCGCACTTAAACCATAACATTCAATTCAGGAGCAATATCACAAAATATTTAAAAGTGCATATTTTTAGAATTTCTTATACACAATCTCGCGCGCTGGAAATAATTATTTTTCCCCCGTACAGTTTTGTCATTGCTCGATTTGAGATCGTTGAGTTTCATAATCAAAAACTCATAAATGCTTTACAAAACATGAAATAGATAATAAAAGAAATTCCAAATTTGGGCTTCCAGATGCCCATATTCAGGTGGAGACGTACGTTATTAAAAATTTGATGGCTCTAGGTACCGTTGTTTTATCACAATGCGAGAAACATACAAACACTTATTAGATTACACACTTAGATTCCTCATTATTTAATTTCTTTAAACGTAATACGGGTTTCTAATATTTGCTGGCAACAATTAAAAAAGTGATTCGCCATTTATAGTGCAAAATGTCAAAACGAAATTAATGGCCATTCTAGACAAATTGCCCATTTTCGTTGAAAAAAAAAACTTCTGCAGTTTTTGTCGAGAATCCAATAATTTTAAAACCAAAATATTTTACCTCAAGTTGAAATTGGACTGAAAATACTGCTTTCAAATTCTTTAACCCAACTCCTCACATGTCAAACATATTCAAGAAAGGTTTTATAGCGAAGTTATTAATTCGTGTGCAAAGCCCAATGCTAGAAACTAATAAGGGGAACAAAATATACTCCTCAAAAGATGAGTATGTCTTCTTTGTGAACACAAATCGAATTCCCTATCTAAAAGAAGTAAAATTACACATTGAGTAATCGTAACGTGCAGCCTTTTATGTGTTTCTCTGCACTTAATTGAGTAAAAGATATTAATGCACAGAAATTCCAACAACAAGTGAATGCAGCAATAAGAAGAATTCCCTTTGCTAAAGAAAGGAAACGAACACAAGCGAACTGCAATCTAATGCAATAATCAGTTTCGTAATTTGATGGGAACTAGAAATTGACGATCCGCTCCGAAACCGATTCAAAGAACCGATTCAGATCACTGAAGCAATGATCAGCGTTCCAGCAAAAAGGGAAAAGCAGTTCTTTAACAGTTCACCGAGAGCTGTTTCGAGGAAGCGTGAAAAAAATGTGATTCCTCTTAATGTAAACACTAACAGTCTTCCTTTATTATTTTTCAAGGAACATTTCTGAACTATTTTTCATGTCTGTGTGTGTGTGTATGCTTTTGGCTTGATTGTGTTCCATCTAGTATTTAAAAAAGAAAACATACAATAAACCGAAGCATCTCAGCGAAACTGATCACCCCTGTTTGCATATGGGGGTGTCTTTTTTTCCTCATCTGGCAGTGCGGCGATCTGTTCAAAGTATATACACTCACGTTTGTGAAAATTGCAACACCATGAAGGACTTACGCGAGTGAGCTGAAATTTTCAGGAAATGCAAAGTAGCGCATGATATGCAAATGATTAGAATTGCAAATCCGTAGCGCATGCGTATGCTGAGCAGCGCCCTCTGAACGGCTGATGGATCCGAATAAATAGACGGCTGTAGCGAGGCGTGTATGGTTATCGGTGGTTATCTGCTAGTGGTAAACGTTAACTCAATCTGTACTTATGCCTCGTCGACGAAAGAGAGCGAGATTTGAACAACTTACAGAGTTTGAACGAGGGAGAATCATCGGCCTTCGTGAAGCTGGATTGTCGTATCGTGCAGTAGCCTCTCGTGTGCAGCGTAACAGCAGCACAGTGATGCGCGTTTGGAAGCAGTGGACGGACGAGTGTCGGACAACTCGGAAATCCGGGAGTGGACCCCGAAATGTGACGTCAGCTCGCGATGATAGACACCTGGTCCGCATGGCGCGGACGGACCGTACAGCTTCCTCTAGACAATTGGCAGCACTGTGGTCAATAGCTACAGGTGTTTCATTGTGTGCTTCATCAATTCGTAGACGTCTGCTGCAGTGTGGACTGCGCGCACGGACTCCTTTATACAGGATCCCCCTAACGCACGACCATCGCCGCCTGCGGCTACAATGGGCCAATCAGCATAGAGACTGGCGTGCTGATTGGCAGCATGTCGTGTTTTCTGACGAATCCCGCTTTAATTTGTGGTACCATGATGGCCGCATTCGTGTCAGACGCTATGCCGGTGAACGCCACCTTCCGGAGTGCATTATCGAACGCCACAGTGGACGAACACCCGGAGTTATGGTCTGGGGCGCCATAGCATATCATAGACGATCTCAATTGCTACGAATTGTGGGCAATCTGAACAGCAACCGGTATATCCGTGAAGTTCTACAGCCCGAAGCTGTTCCCTTCCTTCAAAGCTTGCCAGGCGCTGTATTTCAACAGGACAATGCCCGCCCTCATACTGCTCGGATTGTTAAATCCTTCTTTGCAGCGCAGCAGGTACAGCTTCTTCCTTGGCCTGCGTGTTCCCCGGATATGTCGCCAATTGAACATGTGTGGGATGTCATTGGTCGGCGTCTTGCTCGTGATCCTCGTCCTGTTGCGTCTGCAGACGAACTTTGGGTACGCGTACAAACGATATGGAATGCTCTTCCTCAGTCAGACATTCAAACTTTGTTTGACTCCATGCCACGTCGTGTAGCAGCACTTATTGCGGCGCGTGGTGGCCACACAAAATACTGATTCTGATCTCTTGTTCTTGTTTGTTTGCTTTGAACATTTAATCATTTATTTGTACCACTACCATTCAACTGTGTATTAAATTGCATTCAATTATGACGATTCCTTCTTGGTGTTGCAATTTTCACAAACGTGAGTGTAGATTATGGGAACTAGTTCCTCGGATTCCCAGCTGTTAGCACTCCGACGTTCAGAGACTAGTCGAAGTTCTGGGTTCTTCGAAGTCGTGATTATTCGCAAGCTTTTGCTCTAGCTGTGGTTCTGATTCCGACGCAGTCTTCATTATTCCCTCTTTGAAATCTCGCGCCTTCGGAATCGACTATTTGCTCTTTTTGCTTTCTCGGAGCTGTTCCTTTGTGTTCCATTTCGATTCTTTGAATACCTTGTTATAGTACAGCTATGTATATTGTATATTACCGTTTTTTTGCAATACTACTGTCATATTTATGTAAAATAATAAATTATATTTTTATTTAGTTACTTATTTTAATAACGTTTTTTTATCAATAAGCTATGAATTTCTCTTTAATTTTCTTTGGAATTAGTATATTTATAAACATAAATTTTTGCACCTAATACAGTTTTAAAGGTTGAAGAACAAATTGTGGATCTTATCGAAAAGAAGAACCTCGAGGGATATTTGATATCATTATGTGATATTTGGTATCAGATTAGATAAAAAAAAGGAAAATGCCGGTATTGCTAGCAGGCAATTTCCTGTTATTTGGGATCTGCTTCGAATTTAATTTTTTTTACCCTGTGTTTTGTAGTAGCAACATAATATCAATTATAGCAATAAAATAATGTAATCTTTTTAATGTAATCTTTTTTAAGTGAGTTGTGTTTCCATTATTTTTAAATTTCTAGCATTTTTTTATTCCAGAATTTTATTGTTGCCCTATGTAGAAAGAGTTTTAAGGAGTCTCCAAAGTATTATTTTGAAGTACAGATGAAAGAAACAGTCCAGGGAGCAATCTGTTTGAGTTGGTTCCAGCGATCCCACTACTCAATTCTTTTTGCTTTTCGCCCATCTTTGCACACCGCTCTTGATGCAAGCCTGTTCCGAGCTTATTCATCAAGGTCATAGTCAGTGAGCGATGAATCGTTAAAAAGAACTGATTTACTTCAGTAAGCGAACGGTTTAGATCTGATCCTTTAAAGGAGTGGTGTTGCCCATCTCTAATGGGAACATTTGTAATCTGAAATCTGAAAAATCTGATGCAATCTTTTAAAAAGCATTCCCATGATAATTCACTCATCATTATCATAGTCCTTCAGCGTAAAAGCTATTAACGTCGTTCGCATCTGTACAATAGGGCTAGTCGTAGCCAGTTAAGAAATTTTAAGTTGTGCGTGCGTGAATGTGCAGCCGAATCGGCGAAATATTCGACCAAATGCCAGTTTATATTTCCTTCCCTCTGATTTATCCATTCTTATGCCAGGCTGGTAAAAAGCTAAACAGTTGGAACATTCAGTCACAATCTTTATACAAGTTATAGGGACGTGCAAAACCTGGTTGCTTAGCAATAAAATTCACCTTATGCCATTACTGACCGAAAAGCCTTCCTGTGAACGCTCTATTAGCCGCTGAGAAATATATATTTTCTGTAGTTTGTTTCTTATGAACTGATGAAATAAATGCAAATTCCTTACGCATACTTGCTCTTTACCTTTGAGGGACATTTTGTTTAAAGAGAACTAAAAATCTCATTTGTGTTATACCTTACAAAATAAACATTTTCAAATAGGAGACAAAATTTGTTACAATATGGCAATCAACATTAGAGTTATTTGCCGAAGGCAAGGGATGCCTTCATGTAGAAATTAAAAAGATGTTTTAAGGAAGTTAAGTTTTAAGTTTAAAAAAATTGGTTCATCTTCACAGTAAATATCTCAAATAGGAGAAAAGAGAATTTAAACTATGATCTGTGACAGCATCCAAAATGCCAATGTTAGAGTTGTTTGACACCATAACATTAATGTAGATAAAATCTGTGTTCTAAAAACATCGCTTATTTTGTAATGTGTCTCTATCTTAAGTAAACAGCGAATAAGAATATTCTTATAATTTTCAGCAACGTTTTCACATTTCCTGATTTACAGTCGAAACAAAAGCACTCTAGGCATAATATTTATTTGAATTTTGATTCAATTAGACTTTTATACTCTCACGTGTGGCAGCATCTTCCGGCAAGAGGTAATAAAGATTAACATAAAATTTTATGTAGTTTTCTAAATAAATAAAATAGCGCGAGAAGTTACGTTTCTTTTGATAATTTCATTTTAGTTGCTGCGTTTATATTTTATTGCATATGTAGTCTTAATGGAAATATATTTTTAAAACAAGATATATGTATTTGTTTTTGGTTGTAATAAAAGTGAAGCTATGAGTTTTATAAAATTATGCAGAAGGGTATGGTCAATTATTTCGTGTGCTGTCGAATATTTAAATACTTATTATATCAAAGCAATAAACAATGAAAAAAATAATGAAACCACTTAAGCAATAAAAAAATCCTTCAACAGCCTATTCCCTACGCTATTTCTTGTTTGTTTTCAAAGGATTATCGAGTAATCCGGATTTGCATTTTTATTGCGTCCTCACGTTTTCATCGATAGTTAACAGGATTATTAATGCAAACGTTTTCAGGCAAGATAAGGTACCGCAAAGCAAATTTGAAAATACAAATTTCATCCAATTTTTCTTTTACCTTTACTATAAAATATTCGTCTTTCTTTTATTTATTTAATGGCTTTCAGACATAAAATTACTTTTTCACACCTTTAATTAGTTGATCGCGTCAAATCTCTAGCCAATTACATAGAAGAAATACTTAATAAAATAGGTTGTTCAGCGAATATAAATGGCTTATTTATACCTTCAATTTTTTATTGAAAGTTTGTAGGCTCCACTTGGCTAACTTCTATGTGAAAATTGGAAGAGAGTAACTGCAGAGAAGAAGAGTTAAATGTACCCTTTATTACATTCTTTAAAAATTTACAATTTACAAATGCGTCAACTCGACGCTAACACACTACGCCTCTCCTTGGGCGGTAACTGAAATCAATGAACTAACTAAAAATTTGAAGATATTAACAAGTAATAGAATTACGCTACAGGACTCAGACTATCCTGTTTCCTAACAGAGCGTTGAAAAATCTAGTGGCATCAAAGTAATAGCTGTTACGCCACCGTTAACCAACAATAAATGCTAAGCAAAAGCTCACGCTACAAACGCACAGAGTTCGCTCACACTCTCTAACTTTCCCTGCTAGTACTTGGTATTAAACCTTTTCTCCTCAAGGTAGAATTCGCATTACTTCATGCGCGCTATCAAATTTAAATATTCTGGCATTGACAATTAGGGAAATAAAGGCTTATAGGAAAGGGCAAAAACTTAAATTTAACTGGTTATTTAAAAAAATATAAATCCCTACAAGTTCTTTTTAAGATGCACCTTTAAAATAAATATTTAAACAGTGTTTTGCTGTCTTAACTTAGCTTTTATCTTAGCTCAATGTTTTGCCAAGTTTCCTTATCATTCTGATTATTAGTGGCTTCAGGTACGATTATATGCTATCGCAAATGAAGTGTACGATCCTATGGTTTTGCAGCTGGTTTGCAAGGACCGAAAGCCCTCCAAGATCAGACATTATCATATATACCAGAATGTCAGTTTAAATATTATTTCAAGAAGTTTCTTAAGTAGATAGTCCAGATATTATACATTGAAGTAAAATTCTATAAACATATTTTAGTTTAACAAAAGGAATTAATTAAATATTTTTCTAATACAGGGCAATATTTTTATCACTGATATTACACACAATACACAAGATTGGTAAACACAAATTAACCCATATTGGACCACTTACAAAATGTTTCTCCGGAAAAAGTAACACTTTAGAAGCATCAATAATGTTAGGTAGCAAAACATGTGAAACAAAATTTTTTAGACATTGTTTTGATTTTATGTTATTAAGTTTCAGGATGTCATGTTAATAGAATAAAAATCCAACACATTCCTAAATTTTACAAAATTTATGCTTACTTACTCAAGAGACAATCAGCAATGAAATTTGGGAAAGCAGTCAATACAAAGCTTAAAGGTTAAAAAGATCAGTCGGTAACATCAGTATCTCTTAACGGCGGTAAGGACCAAGCCGGTTCTTTTACAACCATCTTTGCAAAGAAAACCATTCCCTTAGTCCGATATCTTCTGTGTTCTTTGCTGTATTCAATTCAATAAGTGAAAAAGAACAAACCAATAATGGAATTCTACTCGTATTCACGACCAAGTAAAACAGACTCTTTGAATTTGTATGAGTGTCTTACTCTTCCTGCTTTTAGCCGAGATCCTTCTGATCGCAAACAACTGATCAAATCTTAATTTAGGTACTGGCGTTAAATATAATAACTAGGATATTGTTAGGTAGTTATGTTTAAGATATTGACATCAGTAATTCTACTCCTAAATCTGCATTAGAATTGATATTATTTTTTATAGTACACACACTGAGTTAGTTACCAATAACAGCAATAACACGTTAGTCAAAATACCTAGGACATACAAAGAACTTTCATAATTTGACAAACAGTTTTGTGAACCAGAAAAATCTTTTCACGTAATAAAGTTAGTAGTATTTTGCTTCTGACAGCTCTGAAATTAATTATCATATCCAATTAATAATAAATATAAATGTAAAGGAATGATTGACAAATAATGATTGACTAAAGTATTAAAATTCTTAGATGAAAACTTCCTATTAAGCTTTGGATTAAGAAATTTATTAGTTGCTGCATAATTCTAAAATTATGTAAAATATGAGAAAGGAATAGCGAATACTCAGTAAAGGGAAATGATTAAAACATTGATTCAAATATTATTAGTTAAAATAAAATGCGGTGTTTTAAACAATGGTGCTTACAAATGATTACAAATTAAATATATAATTTAAAAGTCCCAAAATTCTAAGACAAAAACCTTAATTTTGCTAAATGTTTTAAATTGCATATTCATTTTCTAAGCAACCTTCCAAGGTTTTCGTTCAAAAGCAAGCACACTGGCACCTGAATGTAATTTATTTCAGTACAGTGTTCATCATGCAAGTCTCATTTTCCCTGTAATATACTTTGAAAATAACTGTGATTCGTTATTCGGCTCTTTCCAAAGTTGGAAACTATCGTAAATAATTCAGAGAACGCTACAAGCATTACCAGAATTGAAAATATTAGGAACTTACTACTTATTAGTTAGAAGAAATATTTATGTGTCACCTTAATCGTATAGCAGTTCGCGCTGCTGGTTGCCATATTGTCGGAGCTGTGTTCAAATAATGAAGAAGGTCTGGATGTTTATAAGTGTATAGCGCATGTGTGGAGTAAGAGACTTAAAATACTGATTAGCTAAAAGTGTTCTCGAGAGGTTTGGTGAGAACTGAGGAGACCTTTAGATTCGTCCATCGAGATGAAGATGCATGGGGGATTCTGCATGAATACTGAGATGGAACTACAAGTATTTATGTAAATTTTTGTGCACCCAGACTTACTGTTTTTCAGTTTAGTTTCGGAAAAGTTGTCCTAAACTCTGACTGGGAGCTGGTAAATTCTGCTGCGCTTATTGACCATTTGTCTTTTAATTTACTGGTCAAGGTTTCAAGAACTTATCTGAAGTGGCCTGTTTTCTATGATCCTTAAGTAATGAATAATCTACTGAACGCATATTTTACGTGTTCAATGACTTGATAATCTGGGATGCATCTGCTTGGTTTATTGCCTAGATCAGACTCTAAAGACAGTTATTAAACGTTTTTGGAGCACAGTTCCCATAATATTTACAAAACTTTTGTGGGACCCCATAAGTATTGCGCAAAACCGACACACGCGTTAGTGAAACTACCAGTTTCTTCACTTGTACTGTAATATACTATTGCAGTTTCAGGTTTTTAGGTTATCGAAACTTTTTTTTGTTTAGTTTTGTTTTTGTTTTTGCTTTTGTCTGTATTGTCTTATATTTATCTATTTTCAGATACATTATGTAGAAATATTTGGTAATTGTAAAATTATAATAAGAAATATCAAAATTGCTAAAATTTTTGGCTACCCCCTACTGAAGATCTCGCAACTCCAATTGGGATCGCGATCCACAGTTTATGAAACTCTGCCCTAGACCAGCAGATAGAGCTTGATGATTGCCCTAAGCTTTGGGCTTCCTTCTTCCTTGCTAGAAGGAAATTCCCTTTGGGCTTTAACATCTGTATTATTTGTTGGTAATATAATATTAAGTAATGTGTCTATTCGCCAGCTAATTTGCTCTCTGTTATTTCATAAAATACTCGTTTTTAATATTTACGTATCTTCTAATCATAAGAGAAAACAAATTTTGCTCACAGTTTATAATGCTAATAGTTGCGTAGACGGACTTCATATGTGGAAAAGATTTTGCTATACAGTACATTTTCAAATTCTTATGAGCGACCATTTAGTGGGACGATCATTGTGCAAGAAGTTGGCTTCTTTCGTTATTGAACTACTTAATTACATGCCAAAACTTTCGTATAACACATAACATTACAGTAGGAACTAGCCTAAATATTAAGCAGTAGTAGATTTTTTTGTGAGTTACTTATGTTTGTAAAGTACATTGATATTAATTGTTTTTTCCAGCAAATCTAAAGCACAATTACCTAAAGTAAATAGTTTATGAAATATTATTTCTTTCAGTCATAATCGGCATTTTTATTTTGTTTATGTAAATCTGAATACGCAGTCCCGCAGATTGAATTAATCTTAATACTTAAGTGATCACTAAGAAATAGTACACAAAATATCTATTTCTCAGTAGCTGTCTAAACAAAATTCTCGAGATTCAATTAAATGTACTTTTTGGTAAATGAACGAGTAAAATAGAAAACCACAAGTTAAGCTGAGTGTTAAGGTTAAGCTTAATTCTTTTTATCGCCGTTTAGAGACGTAACCCCGCCAGCTTTAGAAATTTCCATCAAAAGGTTTCGAGTACAGCAGACGAAATGAGCCAGCATACTGCTCTCGAAATCCAGCGTAATTAGAGATGAATTCCCCCGGGAGGTTTATGGGAGGATTTTATTCTTAATTACTTAGTACCCTTTACGTTAAGGGTAATTTCAACATGGCTTTCGAGCAGAAAAACTTCTTTCAAAGTTTCCTTAGAAGGAAAGTGACACAAACGTAAAACCTCTTAATAAAATAGATATCTTAACTAATCAATTAACTATCTAAAAAAGATTAATTAGTGAAATTATCATTTCTAATTGATGGGATTTCGTAAAATGGGTTTTGTGTCTTAGATAAAGGCTTTTAGTTTTAATAACATAACTTTTACTTAAATGCTTAAATATTGGCCATACATTAAACTTAGTTTACAAATTAGGAAAATGTTTTGGGTTAGATAGCGAACAAATAAATCTCGTACCATAGTCAATTTTGATACTGAGTATTTTTTAATTTCATTAAGATTATACTTGAGCTGATTTGGAATTTTGTTTATTTAAAAGGTATACAGAATATATGATTTGAAAAAATTAGTACCTGTAATTCTTTAAGAATATTTCCAAATTCATAATGATCTAAATACTTCCTAAGTTCGATGCCTTATTTGATCTTGTAATTGATCTTAATCAAAGTTCCAGCATGAAACATTCTGCAGAATAAATTTTGAAAATATTAACTTGTGAGGATTTATTTATATATTTTTGACTAATAGTTAATTGTGAGTTAAAGTGGCTTTCCAGTCACTCTCTAATTCAACCGCGCTTTTCTTGCCAAACTGTGAATCAGATAGCGAGAGCTTATTCAGATTGAGGGAAAAAGAAGTGCTATTTAAGCAAAGGTTTCGAAAGTTGATTTTAGAGTGTGTTTTGCCTATTTGAGGCATTACATTAAATTTGAATAATCCAAAAGGAGTAACAATAGCAGTTTTACATCTGTCTTACAGACAGCAGTTTTTTAATACATGCATAAATCAAAAGTATTAACTTATTTTTAATGACCAATAAATATACCATGACTACACCCTCTTTTTTACTTTGTCTACAGGTTAAGATAAGAGGATATTTCCTCCATAGTCTTTCTAGAGCTCATGCGTTTATGCTACCAAAGAAAATGGATCTCTATAAACATTGTTTGTTAGTTTATCTCCCTCACACCGAACGTTTTAGAAATTATGCATTTTTTTATATTCTCTCATTTTGAAATATTTCTAATTTGATTTTAGTGCATGGGATATTTTGCAGTTTCGAAACTTTAGCAGTATAATACTGATATTGCTATTATTAGTTTTTAATAAATTATCGTTACTGGTTGCCTTAATTATCCTTAAATTAACTAATATTATATTTGGAGAAGAGTTCATGTACTTTATATAATACCTTCTTTAATCATATCGTAACGGTTGTGCAGTTTAAATAAAATACACGTTGAAACATATTTTTTAAGGATTTAAATAACGTACATGTCGAAGCACTTTAAAGGATACTGCCGACAAATGTACATTGGACGAAGTTCAATCAACACTGTCGGAGTCTGGATGTTCCAAAATGGAAATTTACAAAGAGAAAATAATTTTAGGGGAATTGCGCAATTAAGGAAACTCTGTCGATAAAAATTTGCACAATTTTGTCTTTTTGAATCTATCTTAATCTTATCTTATCTGAATATCTTAATGAAACTATTATTTTGATAATGCTAAGGCTCAGTTAATCCACTGTCTTGTTAGTTAAGTTTTACTCACATCAAAGCGATAATGCCAATCGAAAATTCCGATCATGAAAAGATCTGAGAAGCGAACCAATCACTGAAGCACATTTAAGAAAAATTATTTTACAGCTTAAAAACCACGAATTATTGGCTATAACTATACAATGAATGGGTAAATCAAACATGCTTTTAGCAGTCTCTGGTTAACAATAGAATAGTAAGAAATGAAGAATACGCAGTCTCTGAAGGCAGAATAATCTAAGCAGCAAAATAGATTATTCTTAGTTGTGAGTAAATTATAATGTGAATTACCAGTGTCTTCCCACATACGCATTAACAGACAATTTTTTATTTTCGAAACTAATTTTCTATACCATTCCACTCGGAATGGAAGTGAATGCCTTGGAAGATACTGTGGAATAACAAAGCACATGTTTAACAAACGGAATTATTGCATAATACTATTAATTATCATGTGTTTCAATAAAAATGTTTGTGCTAGTCGACAAAAATGTAACAATACAACATAGTTTCATGTTTTCAAAGAAAATAGTTCAACAATGAGTGGGATAATCATGCGTTGTTCGAAATATCCAAAGAACTTTAAAAATTTCAATCTTTGAAAGATATTGACGATTACCAAAGGTTTGGGCACCACTGATGTTTTAAATATTTTGGTTGTCTGAACCAAAATATTTGAATTGATCTCTACTCTGTGTTCTCAAACATATACTTATTAAATAGTGATGAAACTATAGTTATTTTCTTTTCATTTTATATTAAAATCAATGACTAAGATGAAAATTTTTTGCACCAATTTAAGATTTAACTTTTCTAATCAGCAATATCAAAGCTGACGTGTATTTCAAAAGGAATCTAATAGCACATTGCACAACATCACATATTATCTATTTAATTATTTCTAAAGTTAATATAAACAATTTGCAATATTTATAAATAACTAGACCTTTTCGCCATTATAAATATTTCTCTTTTTGGCATGCATGTAATTTAACATAAAGCAAGACTGATTTTTATTTTCTACAGCTTTTATATTTTCTGCATATTTCTGTTTTATTGCAAAGTACCTCTAAAAGATTTTGCAACAAATTGGTTTAAACTTAAATTTATCTAAAAATAAAAAAATCCTTGTGCACTTTTTAACTTGCAAACTGTACCCTCTGAAATAGCGCCGTATTTCACTATATAATTTGAAACCATAAAAAAGCAATTAAAATTCTTGTATTAATTAAACATTTTTCATAAAGATGTGAAAAGTAATAAATGTAGATGAGAATGAAACGTATTTGAGAAACAGAAAGTGCGAAAACCGAACCTTATGCTCAGGTTTGACGACGTATCAACGTTTTAATGGAAACTAAATTTGATACAAGTAGTAGGACAGTGACGGTTCACCAACAGGAGGAGAAGCGTGGAGCAAGCCAGCTATCTGATAAGGGGAAGAACTGAGAAAAGCGTGATAAATTAATAAGAGGTTTTCTTTCATTGAATTTCTGGCGGTGATTACCATTAATTTTAGGGTTTTTCGTAACTTTTTTTTATTCATGTGTACCTCAGTACCTCTTATATTCTAATTTAAGAAATTATTAATATGAACTTTCCTTAATTTTAAGCGTAAATTTTTAATTATCGCCGTATATTGTAAGCCATTCAGTTTCTTATGTACTCATAATTTTAAACTTATATTTTAAATTTATTAACTTATATTTTTTATTATATTGTGCTCCTAATTTTAACTTCTACATGTTTCTATTAAAGATGAAATTTCTCTTTATCTTAATACTTAATATTACTAGATTGTTTAATATTTTTTAACCAAAATACTCTTACTTATAACTCATTTCTTATATTTTACTCAAATACGCCCTTATACGTTTTATATTATTTAATTTCACGTGTAATTTTTAACTTCTTTCACATGCTTTAAACCTTCCTAGTTTTTAAAGTACTCTAAATTTTAAGTTGTTTTGCATCTTTTAACCTCCGAAATTTTCAACAGTTTCTAACTGTGACTTTATTTCTTATATTTTACGAGCGTAATTTCTCAAATATGCCCTTATATTTCTTATATGATTTATACTTAGATGTAGCTTTTAACGTCTTTCGTACTTTTGAAATTTTTAGCATAGTCCAAATTTTTAATTAATTTCTTATATTTTTTAATCATATGCGAGACATTTATTAAATTTTAAACATAATTTTTAACTCTTTCGTACTCTTTACCTCTTGTAATTTTCAATATATTTATTATATTTTCTGACCATATATGCATGATCTTAATGCATGATCCATTTTTGAAATCTTAATGTTAACCTTTATTACATTTCTAGCTTCCTTTCAAATTATTTATTGTATTTCCATCACAGACATGATCTTTGTTTAATTTTAGATGCAATTTCTTAACTTATTGACAAATTTTGCTTTAACTTTTCCTATGTACACTTAATTTAAATTTATTTATTATATTTTTTTGTTTATAATATTGCATTTATTTTACTGTTTCATTTCATTCTACATGATTTTTTCGCATGCTTTTTTGAACTTACCAAAATTTTTAAATTAAGCATTTGTTTACTCCTGTTAATGATTACTCATTTAAATCCCTACTTATTCTTTATTTTATAAATATATTTTAATTATATGCACTGCAATTTTGTCGTATGTTTTAGTTTTACTCTCATTAATTCTACTATTTTACTAAATTTAGTCGCTATTATTAAATTCATTCGCATTTTTAACCTTTATCAGTTTCTTTATATTCAAATATATTAATATTTTTTTAATATCATTTACATCTGAATGCAAGTTTTAGACTCTTTGATGTTACCAATTTTTAATTCTGAGCCCCAATTATCTTTAAGCCAGCTTAATAGATTATAAAATTTTATAATAAAGTGTCAACTTTCATCCATAATTTTAGGACTGTATTAAATGTTTCGTGTATCAATACAGAAATTTTCCTATTATTTTGAACATTTAATACCTTTTAATTCAGTATTTTCACTAATTTATTATATTCATGCCATTATTTTCAATTTTAAATGCCCTGGCTACGGTACTTTTTTGCCTTTTGCTTTTCTCCTACAGCCAGGGCTATTTCTACTTTCATGGACAATTTTCAAGAGAAACTAACAATTATTTACTGCACATGTAAAATAAATGCCTAAGATTAACATTCGAATCAGTTGCGAATTACCCATTGTTCAACGTTTTTACCCATTCGTTACCGTTTCGTCTCTTGAAATTTTGCTTTGTTGATGCACTTTTATTTCTAGCATACAACGTTAACACGTTTGTTCGAACGTAATTCAGTTCCGACCTAATTCACTAGCTATCGTCACTCACAGTCTGTTTTATAACTTCTTATACTACGAATTTATTTCATGAATGCTGTTTTTCATTAATTTTTTTTACCACTGCATGCTCTCTAATGAACGAAATTTTATTAAGACTGCTATACCTTTACGCAACATACCATTTCAATATATATATCCACAGAGTAAATAAAATTAAAACAGTAAGAGGTATTGTACACAAATCTACGTCTTGGTTTCGAATATTTTAACTTTTATCCAAGCCGAATACAGAAATTTATATATAAAATTGCCATCCTTTCACCTAATATTCCTTAATAATATCCATTAAATGAGGAACAACCTGTTTTCAACATAAAATTCCTCAAAAGTAATGTTAAAGATTTTCCTAATTAAAGATGTAAATGAATAACTTTTTATGCATTTTCGAGGAATGTAATTTAATCAATGAGGCTAAATGTTATCTTTTCCAAGACAAATACTCCAAATGTTATATTTAGATTTTTCCTACGTCTCACGCTGCTTAGTACAGAATTGTCATCTTAGATATAATTTCTGACATTATATACAGAACTAAATACTAAATAATCATGATTCATTCTAGAGTATTAGAAGATTTACTATTCTAAGCAAATGAGGTTAGAACACTTAACCAACTTTAAGTAACTTAACCAGAATTTCTGAAAACATTCATTGTTATCTACAGATGAATCTTAACAGATTCTTATCGGCTTCAGATTTACTATAATTGGCAAACCTGAAATTCGCTTTATCTGGTTTTATAAGTGTGCACACAAAAATCGTGAATCATTGTTTAATAATCATCATCATTTTAGACACTTTTAATACTGATTCAACTAACTTTAATTAACTTTCAAGTAGAAATTTTATATATTAAGCACATATATGCTACATATTGTTAGATTAATCCCAAACATTACTGGGGGAAATTGAAAGAAAATATTCATTATAGTCTCTCAGAAAATCCCATTCTTAGAGAACAGAAAAGCTACCTATTTTTGATGAAATATAAGATCTTGTAATAATAATAATGATTATAAGTTTTGAGTAAGAAATCATTTTCTATAAGCAGTGTAAATTAAAAAGGAATATCTTGTGATAAAGTATCAAGCCTTAGGAAGTAAACGTAAGGTAGTGAACCAAGTTTTCTCAGAAATTTTCCTTCTTATTCTAAATCTGACCTATTATACCAAGTAGAAAATTCCGTCAAAACCTCAGGTTTTCTTACGAAGGTACACACATTTCCCCAAATAGGCGAAAATCGGAATGCTTTACCATTCCGAAGATTTATACTTAAGATGCACACTTTCATCGGAAAAGAAAACATTTATACTTAAAAAATAAGATGCATCCTATAAAGGGCCTTGAAACAATCACAATCAGGCACATATTTATCAATAAATGGTTTGGGTTTCACATCAAATTTTCGTATTTTTTTAATGATACATGCATAAAATGTTCATCCCTGAGATAAAAATTATACGTTTTTCGCATGTATTTCAGTGGCTTTTATAAGATACTGTAAGATACTTCTAGTTTTGAAAAAAAAAAAATTATGCTATTGAAAGAGATAATTTTCAGAAAGATTCACTTTGTGGAATTACATTTTACCACTTTGAAATATTTGAGTAAAACACTACCTACCCTACAGATGACCAAATATTACAACAGATTTTATAAAAGCAACGAACACCAATACATTTCGCCATAAGCGGAAGTTTTTATTCATATTATAACTCAAGATACTATTTTCAAATAGAAAAGCTCTCCAGACATATACATGACATCATATTATTTACAAATAGTTTTAAACGTTTAATTGAATATTTTAATTATTTGGAGATCAATAGAATTCTTAGCATCAAATATAAATATACTTCCGACAAAAAACATCTGATATTTCCTTGTTATTTCATGCATCATGTAAAAGATTTCAGATTATTTTAACAAATGAGGAAATTATTAAAAGTTTTTCTAAAATTTAACTCATTTAGCCAATTCTTTGACTTATAAAATAAGAAAAACTGAAAATAATAAGAGGAAAAATAACACTATTTCAGAATTAAGAAGAGAGTTTCACTAACAAGAGCGAAAGTATATTGAACTTCATGTACGAGTTTTCCGTTTCATACAAAATATTTCAAAATTCTGTAGATTCTTAAAAACATTCCATTATTTTTCAAAGAATGTATTACATTTCACATTATTTAGGAAGTAACATGCGAGTTTTATTGTAGTTGTTTACAGAATGATACTAAAACATTCAAGCAGAAATCAAATATTTTTCATTTTTCACATCAAGTTCTGATTTATTACGATATGTCTTAAAAGTTTGAAAATTTCGCATAGTGTTAAACAGCTTAAAAATTAAAACCTATTTTCAATACATATGTTTATACAGCATCCGAAGTTATATCACTTCAGTCGATCTCGAACACATGTTCGCCAATTAGATTTATCACATGTTTGATACATTTCTTGTATTTAGCCGAGCATAGAAGTTTATATTTCGCATATGCAAACTATTACACAGAATGAATTAAATGTTACACCCATACTGTTTAGGCGCTTTTACTTTACAAAACAAATTTAAGTGTCTTATTCGATGTTGATATACACTGGTGTGCAAAAATTAAGGACGAGACGGTTTTTTCAATATAACTCTGTACAAAAGCTTTCCAAATCAACACATTTAATACCGTAAGATCCCCAATACGTAAGGACATGAGTAATGTAAGCAACACTTAATAAAAGAGAAATTAGAGGTACAAAAAGAAGCTTTATTGAAAAAGTAGCATGGAGCGCAATGCTACTGAAGGCCGAAACATCCCTGTGATGGGTGTCCAGCAAGAAACATCCGGTCTTTAATAGGGGATATGATCTCCCCTGACTGCTAGGCAGGTTTCACATCATTTGTGCATGCTGGATATGTGGTTGTTAATGAGCTGTTGAGACACCGCTGTTCGTTCCTCTTGTAGCACCAATCGCAGTTTCGGAATCGTTACTGGCGATAAGTTACGTGCTGCCACGGGTCTCCCTAGTAAGTTCCGTATATGCTTGACGGGATTTAGATCCAGAGACCTTGCCGACCAATCCATGTGTTCAATATCTTCACTCTCCAACAGCTCTTCGACAGTAACTGTGCGATGAGGTGGAGCGTTGTCGTTCATGAAGAGGAACTGAGGACCCATAGCCCTTGTGAAAAGAGAAGAATTGCATGTAAGGAAGAAGAACCTCGTTACAATAGCAGTCCCAGGTGACGAACCTCCTTGGGAGATATGAAGGTCGGTCCGGCTACCAAGCATTATGTCTGCTCGAACGAGAACTCCGCGACCTCCAAAACAGTCCCTTTTGATGATGTTGAAGGGGTTATTGCGTGTTCCCCGCTCTGTCCAGATGTGTATGTGTCTAGAATCGCAACTCAGACTAAATCTGCTCTCATCTGTAAAGAGTACTCGTCCCCATTCATTGTCTCTCCAATTCCGGTGTTCCCGGCACCACAGAGAACGCCTTCTCCGATGGGCAGGCGTTAGAGGTACACACCGTACAGGGCGTCGTGCAAACAGACCACCACCGTGCAGTCTTCTGGCCACGGTAAAACGCGATATCGGTCGTCCAGTCGCCTGTGTCGTGTGTCTAGCGATTTCTCCCGCTGTCTGCCGCCTGTTTCTTCTGGCCTGTAAGGCGATATACCGGTCATCTGCGGCTGGGGTTCCCCGTGGACGACCGCTACTAAACCCCGAATAGCTGTTCCTGTAGTTTGAAATTGTCTCCAAAGTCGTGAAACGATGCTGTGAGCAATTCCGCACTCTGCAGCCACACTTGTCACACTGCGGCCTTCTACAACTTCCCAATGATTCAACCTCGGGTAAAAGCATCCAGATGTCGTCTAACAGATTGATTATTCGCCATTTCTCGCTGAGGCAGCAACTCGGTGTGATTTTAACTGCTATACGGCGTGCAATCTCTTTGCCAGAAATACTGATCTTACACCGACAACATGCTTTATACTACTCAGACCCTCCCCCATTACGTCTACCTGCATATCTGCGCATGTGCCACCGTACATCACCTTACTTAATCTCCTGATTGGTCTTTCTGTCCGCTCTGCCTCTTCGTTCAGCTGATATGATAATTTTTCGACTTCGTCCTTAATTTTTTCACACCAGTGTATACTCCCAATATTCATAAATTTCACGTAATATGTACAGTTACGCGACGTGAAAAGCTAGATAATCTATATCTTATGCAAAGCATAGACTGGAATATTCAAGAAAAAATTCCCGTTCATTCAAGAATTCACGTTTTTTATAATCATATCCATATTTCAGATAGTCAACACATTTTTAAAAACATTTTTTCACTTGATACAGGAATTTTCTAAGGAAAGTTACTTTAGTTTTTATTAAGTAAACTACAATTAATATTTAAATTTTGTGTAGTGTTATACTTAAAAATCTGTTAATTACTTTATCAAAGGGATAATATCAAGTCTTATACGTAAGAAATACGGCACTGCAATGCACATCAGATTTTGCGTAGAATTTTCACTTTACGTAAGTAGCACACTTACGCGAAGACCGACGACCACATTTTTTGACTGTTTATTATAAGAAAACATACCATCACTCCTATTAATATTTTTGTTTGTAGCTATCGCCTACAAGTTTCCGTGAGAAACTGAATCGTAATCTTACACGCTTTTTCTTGTGATAAAATATTTTAGCTTTAAATATCTTTTAAGTTCTGATGGAAATACTTTGTTAAAAATAGATATACAACAAAACGTTTACATGAGCTTATGATATGTCCGTTCTATACACAAATGGATGTGACTGTAACAAAATAGTAAGAAACCTTAAATTCCAATATAATATTTTCAGGAAGGTTAATTTAGATAACGCTATTTTCATCTTCCTCTTCCATTATCATCTGAAGTACGAAATTTAAATAAATTTTAGGAAATTCAAATCATTTTCTCAATAAAGGTGATTTAAGTGTTCTATAATTTTAAATAAACTAATCGACAGAGGAAACGTAACTCTATGAGAATTTTATTTCCATGGGAATGAAATCGAAGCACATTTCGGGCTGTGTTTATAACAAAAATATTCGCGCTTCTTAGCGAATTTCCGCTCAACAACAGAATTTGAAAGTCTGATGAAGAGAAACTCAGTATGTTACACAAAATTTACAGAGCTTTTCGAGCAGCATAAAAGGATTGGAATTGATGTATTTGACACAATTCAAAGAGTGGAAATGCCTCCAAGAAGCAAATGATAACAGTTTCGTCAAAGAGACCAATTTAGTTGGAATTTAAATGTAGGGTTATATCCAGTCAATGGCAGTCTTTCATCAAGTTACTGTAGAAAACAGACGGCATGAGCAACTTTGGGTCGAATTTGGGGACAGTTATGTGAAATCATCACTGTGCAATTGAAGTGCCTTGAGATAAACCACAATGCACAGATTAATGCATGAGATTTCATGCGGTTGTGACCTTACACTTGAGAGCATTTTACGGGATTTATAGTGCGTTCTGAATGTAGTCATGTTTCAGGCAAACATCTCTTTACGAAGACAAATGCTAACGCCGAATCATCTTTGGGTATATTTGCACATGTATCAATATAGTTACTGGCGTATAGAATGAAAAAGTATTGTATTTAGCTGCAAATCTCGATTACGTACCAACGACGATATTTATTCAATTTGGAACTAGAGGCAATATAGCATTTAAGCTCTTCCTCCTATCATTTATGAGCGGTTTAATGCTCCTAAAAATGGAGTCTTTTTTGGAGTTGCTTCCAGGCACCAAGTACACGCAAAAATAATTTTGCTGCGGAAGTATGTAAAATGACTTACAGAATCTCATTAGCGCATCGCGGAGCTACTGTTGTTACAATAATACTGAAAATCACGATATTTTATCATACACAAAAGCAACCCATGATTCGGTACCATGTCAGATCATCATTTTGTGAGGTGGAATAGAAACTGAATTTGTCATCACTCCAAAATGTCTCCTTGCCCTCCCAAGATCGGTTTCTAGAAACGGGTGTCGTGACCGATGATAACAGTAATCCATACGCGGTTTTGTTCGCGCGACAGTAATGTAGAAGACAAAATAATTTCTCCTTAGGTAATGTTAGGTTTATAACTCTCACCATTTCTGTGATGTTTGCAGCCAATGAAAGAACATATTTAATGTGCTCGCTCTGATTTGCAGTGAAGATCACATAAGTCCATTAATCCGCCTATCAGAATGGTCTAACATCAATCAGACAGTTCCTCTGCCTCTGACAAGAAGTCACCGAAACATTTCATTATCATCGCAGTGAAACACTTCTCTTCATGTGTCTGGCACGAAATGTTTTGCGTTGCTACTCACTTGCAGGCGGATAGAAATTCGAGGGTAAGGCCATGTCGTTTCACAACCAGAAATAGATACAAGAGAGAGTGTATCGTATCATTAACATGCTAAATAACTGGAAACGATTTGCTATATCAGTTCCACGTCAGTTTAAATATAGAAACCCAAGCGCAATTCATGGAATATCTTCAACTAAGTTCTCCGAATGTAAGGAAAAAATGAATAATCAGAACAGTTCCTTCAGCACATAAGGATTTGCAAACGAGTTCACCTTTTTTTGGGATGCAAAAGGGGTAGGGGTGAAAGATGGGAAATCTGTAAGGAAAAGAAAATTAAATTCGGAAGGTACTCTGAAATCTTATATGCACTCAAGCAACACATCCGCGGAATCAGGCTTGAAATAAGAATGTTTTTAAAAAAATGAAAATTCAAAGCTACATTACGATCACCACTGACACAATTGCTCAAAACGCTGACATTGACGAAATTCCGACTGATTTCTCATACTTCTTATAACACACATTTGGTACCATTCGATATTTCTAATTTTTTCCAAACATGAATGAGAGGTAAAACATCTATATTCTACTTCAGATACTGAAATACGTTGTATACAAACGATTCTAAGGAAATCAAAATCTTTCTTCATGATCAGAATGAGAAAGTTGATCAAATATCATAAAAAAGCGCACAGCAGTAAATTGTGACTATGTTGAAAGATAAATAGGTAATGATAGAAAAGAAAATCTTCTCATTTTTTACTTATCTCATTATTTTATGTCGCTTTACGCTTATTTTGAACGATTAAAGATTTTTCGTTACCATTAATTGGTTTCTAACTGTTAAATGTTGTAATTTATTTCGTCGATCAATATGTTAACGATTCAGCTATCTTTACAACATTAAATTTTCTGCATCACGTTTATGTAGGAACCCCATTCTTAGTACTATCTTGGTTAAACATCGTGAAACATCATTGCTATTCCATTCGAATTAATCAAACAACACAAAATTAAATTCACATTTTACAACTTAAATTATGGTTTACTTTTTAAATGTAACTCCTGCATTATCTTCACGTCAAAATGAGTTATAATTTTTAGCACAGTGGCCTCTTTTTCTCCTCACATAGAAAAATACTATGCTCAGGGAATAAAATGATGTATTGCTCTTTTTAGAAAAATACTTTACTCGATTATGACAGTAAAAATTTATAAAGTACAAGAAAATGTTTTCATCTTTGTGGGAAGCTGTCTTTGAATTTTAAATAGAACGATGTATAAAAACAAATTCCCTAGTTTCTCTTATGAAAGACAATAATTTACAATAGAAGTTGACAGCTTTGAGAAGACGTCGGTTTATGTATAAATCCTTTTCCTTTATGCGCGACAAAATAATAGAAACTGCGACTCATAACTACGTGATTTTTGGATATAATTATAATAACTCCGTACTCTTTATATATATTAAAAATCCATTTAATTGTATCTAAAATGTAAGCCTTTTTCCTCTAAAAGCGTGTCTATTTCGTAAAAATCGTATATGTAAATATTTTCTTATATGTCAAAAAGTTAAACTGAAGGCATTTTAAGTTTGCGTTTTGCTACTTTCAGCCTAGAAATTGTCCGAATTCTTTAATTGTGAAATAGCAATTTTCATTATTTTTTCTTTTTTAAGATTAAAATTATGTATGTATATATTCGTTCAGCTGCTATACAGTTGCGCTAAGATCAACAAATATCTAAAAC
Source organism: Stegodyphus mimosarum (assembly GCA_000611955.2). Lineage (NCBI taxonomy): Eukaryota > Metazoa > Arthropoda > Arachnida > Araneae > Eresidae > Stegodyphus > Stegodyphus mimosarum. Next base: position 41,279 of record KK116214.1, read on the forward strand.
AGAGCCTTTGAGATACTTTATATTAGGTATTAACCAGAAAATAGTAGCTTTTTCACAAGAATCATTTTCTGATTCATTAGGGTCGGCTATTCACTTGGGATACTACTTTTTCCATGATATATTAACCATCATTGAGAAGAATACGATAAAACATGAATACAAAAAGAATGTAAGAATAGGCAACCAAGGGACCGAACATCGTTTATATATATCTCGTCAGAATACTCAGATAAAAATCTAGGGAAAGTTTTTCCAACTTGCTTTATGAAAGAAACTTTTTATCCTTAGAAAGATGTCTAATTGTTCTCCAGGAAAATAAAAATTACATGATATCCTACCTATAATTATATGTACACTGTGCATCTTGCACATATATAAATTTCTTGTAGCTCTTGAATATCTATATGTGCACGTAGACTATGAATACATGTAGCGTATGAATAAAAACCATTTCATGTCGCCATTTTGTTGCTAATATAAGGTTTCAACGGAATCACTCAAGCAATGAATATTCGAAGGCCTGCGTGCTCAGACAGCTAGGAATGCATGAAATATCATCTTTTCGTTTTGCGTGTTAGGTCCTACGAACATTTAACTTTTATGATAGCTGTATTATAGCAAAATGCTACCTATAAGACTCGAAAAAGCATCTGTTATAAAAAAATGGAATATATATAACTCTGGGTAAAAAAGAATTGATATTCAATAGAAGTGAATTAAAGAAAGTAAGTTTAGCGAAAGTTTAATTCTGCATTCTGTTAAGATTTATATTTACCAGTTTTCTATGATAATTGACTGAATCTACATTAACTTACATTCGTCATCATTATTAATACAGTCGTAATTATTTTTAGATAAATTTACATTGTGAATGTTAAAGAGTGCGCAGCGGTGTCATTTATTTCTGCTTTCAGATGTTTAAAATGAAAAGAATAAAAAAAAATTAAAAAATAGTTGCAGTTTTGAACTTAAGTTTTAAGCACTAATATATTTAATTTAAAGGACAGTGTCTCAAGAACTGATTTTTTTAAGAAATTTTGTTCTTCGAAATTCGTCAGATTGTTGCTAAACTGTTTCCACAGCTGTAAGGTGGTTTTGTCATAAAGTTAGTAAATCAGAAGAAATAAAAATATATGACACACTTGCATTATTTACAAGAGAAATTATCATAAGACCTACAGTTACACCTTATGAAGAACGAATTTCTTGTAATCTGTTGCTGTATCATTATTCTTTGATTTAGCGTATTTACGTGGATTTATAAAATTTCAAATAAAGTTAATTTCGTGTTCAGAGTACAGAATGAAATGAAAGGTTGCTGTTTTCGTTTTATACATGTGGTGTTGAGACACCATTAAGTAGAGGTATGTAACTGATACTAAACGATATACGTTCTAGGCGTAGAAACGAAAATCACATGCGCCCAATAATTGCTGGCCTACACTAAAACTCAGTATATTCTGTTAAGCTGCTCACAATATCCCACTTATTTTCGCAAAAGAGATTTTTGGACTGTAATTCGCTTCATATTTTAAGCTCGAGCCTTTTTCAGCTACATCACACGTTTCACAATGTGAACATCATGTGCTTCAATCATGCCGAGGGAATGTATAAAAATTGCAGAAATATTAAACCATTATGTAACACACATGTTGTAAAGGATTATCACTCCGGAAAACGTTTTAGAACATGCAAGCATGATCCCTTTCTCGTTTTCTCACCTTCTGCTTTTTTTATTAAGCCTCAACTCCTCGTTCTTTCTCCATTATGGGAAGAGCGAGGGCATAAACTCCACTCTCCCGCCTGGCGTCGTCGTCAGAAAGAAGAAGAAAAACCAGGTCCTGCGAGAATTTATTCCCGCCTGTAGCTATTCGATGAAGATTCAACTTAAGATTAAATCCATCAGTGAGAAAATTGTGTTCTCATACTATACACTTTAACTATTGCTCTGTCTAATCGAATTCGATAACAGAAAGTCGTTTACTTCAAGGTAGAAAATTTGGCGCAGAAAAGAATTTAAATAGTGCAAAAACTGTGAATGGAAAAATTATTTAAATAACTTCCCCTTTAATTTTACTCTCTTGCCCCACTGCATAAATTATTTCAATTAGACACGCCATACTAAAACATTTCTTTTTAATTATATTTATGTGTTGTGACTTATCTCACTTGCCTGGCAGTAACATCAGAACAAGTCCACCAAATTCTTCCTGGCAAGGAGTGCAAGATTGTGCCTGTCGTTGGCAAGAGCTCTGAGCACTGTATGGATGTTAATTCGTGTTTCCTCAGTCCCACCCCCAATTTTGATGGAACCCCTGGAGGTCCGAGAGTCTTCCACTCCTCTTCGCCTACAACTAACTTCTCGAGAGGATATTCGACTCGCCGCAAATTTAGAATGTCCTCATGCCGCACTGACACTATACAAACATCTAAGCCTTTTCCGGTATTCGAATCCGAGCCCTTCGGTACGGCAGTTAGCTTCGCTAACCAGTATCCCAGTTGGCCGCCAATTATATTTATACATCATATAAACAGTCTTTATTTTTTAAATCTATACAAATGAACATATAAAAATTTCAATCACTTAAGGTAGCAAGTTTTGAGCAGAAAAAAATTAAATACGTCAATACCTATGGATGTAACTGTAAAGTGGATAATGAAAACTGCCGTCAGTTGTTTTCATCGTAACTAGATGGCGTCCGGTAAAATAGTTTGGTTACATCCAAATAGTTCTGTTACATGTTTGGGAAAAATTTGTGCTCATTATAAAATATTAAACGCAACGTTTTGACTCAGATACAACAAAATTTGACCAAAGTATTTAATTTTAAATTTTGTAATTTTTGATATCGTATTTAGTTTGCATTGGAGGTGGGTTAGAAAATCTAATAAAATAAAATTCAGATAGATTTTTCTTCTTCTAAATGCCCATTTAATCATATTGTTTCATGATTTACCAGTGTCTTTAGTTTATAATTATATTGCATTCTGTATGCCGAAAGTGTTTTCAAACAAATAATTTATGAGTCTAAAATACATTATTAATATTCTCACAAGGTTAGGTTAGGTTAGGTTATTCAGTTATGGCAAAGCACACGAGGGCTATCTGCCTAAGGGGAGGGATGCCCTCGTGGAGGACTTTCTAAGGGAAACTGGCTCGTATACACGTTACACATGAGGAAAATCCCGAAAACGTCCATGCAGCCAGCCCGTTCGCGGGATTCGAACCTCAGACCGAACTACCAGTGTTCAGCGTCTTTACCGCTCGGCCGCTGGTGGGCAATATTCTCACAAAGTTTATCACTTTAGAATCAATATTGAATTACAGGATTTATTAATATAATATAATCAATACGAAAAATCTATTAAAGTACAATTTTTTTTTTAATTTTTAATTATTGCAAATAATATTATGAGTACACATTAAATTCCAACAATATTTTTTGAAACATGAATTCTATAAGATTCTGCGAACAAAATCTCCAATTTGAAAAAAAAATATTTGTCAACATTTTCACTATAATCTGTATAGCAATGCCTGTCACGTAATCGCTTAAACTAAAAAATCGTTTTCTAAACTAATATTTTATTTTTAGTTACATTCAAATACAAATAATTCTTTCGTATTTCCAAATATAAGTATAGGGAGTGGTGACACATGTAAAAAAATTAGATTTCGTACTTTATACAAAATTAATTTTTTTTTATTTAAAAATGCTAAAAAATGAATCTTTCTGTCATTTAAACTTTTTTTAATTGCAAGTTCATATGTTTACGATTAACGCTCGTGAAAACTAAGGACTCAGTAAGGACTAAGTAAAATAACTAACTAAGGACTTTTGTGGACACGTTGTGTAAATGAGATCACATTAAAATTTAAGCTGAAAAACCTATTTCTTCAATAATTGGCATTTTAATTTCTCTAACACCGCAGTATATACATTTGTTTACATCAAATATGATTTAGAAAGATTTTCTTTTCCTAAGCCAGGGACGTAACAGTGTTATAATAATGAAATCTTATCTCTAAATTTCCTTTTCCTTATCTCTCGCAGGACGGAAGTGAAGCGAATTGAAAACCACAAACGTCGAATGATAATTTAGGGACTTTTCTCATTAAATTGTCATTAAGTAGCGGTTTCCAGTAAATGTTTTGAGAAAGTTTTGCAAGTTATGAGCAGATAATAGTGAAGTTTTAATTCCGCATTTATTTATTGATATTGTTTACTGCTGATGAGTAAATTAGAGGGAAGAAAGGCGAAATAAATCAGAAACAAAAATTATGCAACTGACAAGATTTAATTAACTCAAAACTAGATAAAATGTTAATATGCCGTTTTGTTGAATTTGTTTCCAGCTTGTTAAATGAGAAATCAATAAAATTCCAACTCTTTTATCTCTGAAAGCGAGATTTAAGTAGTGGCGGAAATAACAACTTTATTTGTCATAAGCTGTCACGAAAACTTCTGTTTGCTTTAGAAATACTCTAAAATGTTATGTGCTTTATCAGAGTGGGAACACAAATGTTTCTTAAGCAAACGAAATATTTATTCGCTTATTAAAGCTTATTTAATAAGCGAATAAATATTTCGCTTATTATTGTGATATTTCGCTTATTTGTGAGGAGCTTATTTAGAATAAGCTCCTCACAAATATTGTCAAGCAAATTAATGTTTAATAATTCTTCTAAGTAGCAATAATAATATGATTAAGCACATGTATATCGTAAATATTAAAACATATATTGCGGTAAAACTGGTCATAATTTGTTTTCGGGTGTTAGTTCATTGTTTATAAATACATATGACAGTAAATTTGCCGCTGTGCGAATTTTTGCATCGAATTTCGCCAATTTTTGGGAATCTCTTTGAATTTCTCAAATATAAGACTTTTACGTTAACATTGAATAAATCATCAAATTTAGGATTCTGTGCTATTATTTTTTTTATTTTCTATTACATTTGGTAGGATATTTTATATTTAAGAAATGATCGTGCTGTTTTTTTTTTGGAATATGTACAACACTGCATATTAATTCTATTTCAAAATTCCAACATCTTGTTGGAATTTTGAAATTTTGAAAGACTTGAAATTTCACAGAACTTTTGAAATATGAGCAATTGCAAGTTACGTAAAATTACCCTCCGTTCCCCAAAATGCCGACAAAGCAATAAACGGTCGCCTATTAAAAACATGTTTCTTAATATTTCAATCACGATAAATCCATATTGGGAGCCTTAGGCATTTCGGATTTCATTCCCATTTCAAATTAAAATCCAAAATTTCACTTCATTCAATAAGAATAAATGTATTAAATAATCAGTCTTCTTTTTCCTAATTTTTTTAACTACCGAAATCAAATACAAAATGGTAACTGGCATTACAATCAGATAACATAGGTTTTATTCAAAGCACCAACGAATAAAAATTTATTATATACATACACAACAGTGAAAAATTTTCCACTTTTCGGAGTGTCTGTCTTCCTGGAGTAAATGGAAGCACTTCCGGCTAGTAAGCGGGAGGTTCGGAGGGGAGGATATTGGTGATTTGCTCACGCATCTCTGCTCTGAAATGAATCTAATTAATGACTTTACAAATTGACTGGCCTCCTTTTCAGATCCAATGATGCAATTATGTGTAGGTACTGTACATAACGCATAAAACCGTATCGCAGTTAAATTTTAATCTAAAATAAGGGTGTTGAATACGTGTTGAAATGGTTCTTTTTTGTTTATAAATTAAAATTTTATTTAAAATTAAATTGTATAAATTTTATTTAGTTATATATTATTTATATTACTGCTCCGTTACTTTTATTCATTCTTCTCCCAGCGATTCAAAATATTATATACATACATAACAGTGAAAATTTAACAGTCGAATTTTCGACATTTACCCTGCGAATTTTGCCTTTTTTCTCGGCATAAAAATCGCTGACCTAACATTAATTTCATGTTGCACAAAAAATACAGCAAATACTATCTTACTCTTTAATTTCGTAAGGCATTAATTTAATTATTTTTGAAACAATACCGATTGGCTGTCTACGTAAATTTGGCATAACGTTTAGCGAAAATATTAGAATGAATGGATTATAATAAAGACCTAATGCATTCTTAAATGTGTGTTGCCATATTATAAAATAAATTCATATGATTAATTACACAAATTTTTTACCTGGTTAATATTGTTTCTGCTTATTATATATTCAGTTTTGGGAGTGTACACATTCACAATTTCATAGCTGACATTTTTGGCAGTTCATGAGATTTAAAAGAACCTGTTCATAAATTGTTTCTTGTTTTCTTGATTGTTAACACATAAAAATTAGCAAAACGTTCTTTATTTTAATTGGACGCTCTTTTTTTTTGCTATTTATGTCTGTTTTAGTGTTTCTCCTTTTCTATTATAGTTTTTAGTAATTATTAAATTTACTCCTTTCCTTTTCATACAGAACAATTTTCTTTTACGCATATATATAGATAGCTGCAACTTGGAGCATATTACATGCTTTGCACAATTAACTGCCTTTTAGCAATATTTTCGTTACAAAATTAATCATTTAACATTTCTTTCCTTTGTGTGCAAGCGTTTTAATGTTAATCTATGTGTATGTGCTAGAATACTAATCATCTTTTGTGAGCAATTTATGTTAGTGCCTAACACAGTTATAGATAAACATAAATGGAAATTGAATAAGAATCTTGGCATGATCTTTTTATTCATCATCTGGTCAATATCACACAATACAATTACGCCATATCTACTCTCGTGTCCTGAGATCGATATCGACTTCTCTTGTTTGCGGAATTTTGATAACTCTATTAGATCTAAATGTGTATTATTCTTTTCGCCCACGTCAGCAAAATAAAGCCAACTGAAACAGAAATCAATCAAATAAAAAATGAAATCGAAGGTTAGGTTAAAAGTAAAGAAAATAACTGTAGGCCTTTCAAAGGATTTAGAGTTTTAAAAGTAGTTGATATACGAAAGAAAATTCTAGAATAAAGGAAATTGGAAATACCTAAGAAGAAAATATTTATTTTTAGAGAAACTGAAATAGTCGAATAGCAGTTATGTGATTTCAGGCCATTTTTATTATGATTTGATAAAAGAATTTTATTAAATTTTATTAAGAGTTTCAAAATGATTAAAACCAAAACAATGCATCGAATTTATTGTTTTAAATCCTCTGATCTTTCTTTGAAATCGTCTTATAGAAATCGTCTTCTTAAATGCAATACCAAGACTCTGCAGACATACAGTTACAATTCTTACAGAAATTATTTGCATGTGGTTAAGTATTCCAACACAGATTATGAGAAGACATTTCATTTTTGCAACATGTTTTTCCTCATGCCTTCTATACAAATTTCTTTAGTATGAATACATAGAAGCATGTACAAAATCCTTAAAAAATTTATATACCCTTTCATAATTATAAAAATGATACCTGTAGATGTTGGATGGGCATGTGAATCAACTGTTTGAGTACGATTAACTTCTGAGAAGCATTAGATTATACATCATCATCACTATTATAATTCATCAAAGTGCCACTTCAAAGCAGAGAATGCTTATGAAGTTTAACTGAGGACATTTCTGCTTCATCATCTATGGAGTTAAAATTGTCTACACCCTTGGCACGGAAATCTGACCCAAAGTATGTACATAAACAGTACAAATGTAGCTTGCCTGGATGATAACGTGCATTGAACTTCAAATCTTACCATGCTTTTCTCATCTAAAACCTTTAGGTTATAAGGTATTTCTCCCGCCTTCTTCGCATGCCTTCGTGGTCAGCACGCTCGACGCGTAACCGAGAGAGGACCGCGGTTGGATTCCCGGCGAAGGCAGTGCTCATTTTTCATTCTTCTGCTTCCAAAAATACCTAATGACTCTGAACTGGCGACCAAACTAAAACGGTGGTGGATGATGACTCTCCACCTCCGGGATTAGGCTATTGGGTCCCCTGATACCCAGTCTTCCTTTAAAAGGGGAAGTATATAAGGTATTTATCCCGCCTTCTTCGCATGCCTTCGTGGTGTAGTGATCAGTACGCTCGATGCGTAACGGAGAGACCCGTGGTTCGATTCCCAGCGAGGGCAGTGATCATTTTTCATTCTTCTGCTTCCAAATTACCTAATGATTCTGCAAAGTGATAAGAATGATAAATGATACCGTGTCTCGGAAAAAACCAGCTGTTCAAGTACACATTACTGTAGTCATTCAAATGACATTTGCCATGACTTTGGCCAGCGCACCACGAGAACGTTTGCCCTAGTAATAAGCGTCTGCTAACTAAAGGTTACACTTTTGGGCAACTCCTGTAATTGTCGAAGATAAAGATACATTGTGTTCATTTCGGTGATATCTTTATACATTGGATATTAACATACAGCACAAAAAATCCGTTATATTGTGAATATATTTTTGGAAGAACTGTCTTTGCAATTTTAACTTATTTCTTGCAATAAAATTGCTATGCAGTTCATATTAAATCTTTACTGAGTTGAATACTTCTTGAATCACTGGTGTGAAAATTTTGCTCAGGTAACTGAACTTCAGTAAAACAAAATACGAAAATTAAATATTTACGTGAATCTCATAGTAAAAACTACCAGCAAATAAATTTTTCCTATAGCATATTAGTCCGAAAATTGCTATGGCCGTAATTTTAAAATTATCCGATGTATCTTGAAGGAAAAGCAATTATATTATCTTGTTAGAAAATTATTATTGAAGAAATTAGGATTCACAGTTTTAATTTATGTACCACGATATCGAAGTGCAGACGACCATTTAAATAAAATGTTTTCCTTTTCAATCGTTAGCTGGAGTAGAATAAAATCGTATAAATTCTGAAAATGGTTTTCGAAGCTAACTTTCGCATGTTTTCCTACCTCACAATATCTTTGGAAGATACAGGCAACTTATTTATTCTAACACATTTGTAAATTTTGCTTTGGTTTGCTATTTATTGTACATAAATGCATAATTTAAATATGAAACTCTGTTGACATTTACTGCACTATCCTATGCCGGTTATCCATTGTTTAACTCTGAAATGGCCTTCAATTTGCACATTAGCATTAACATCATAGCAGACAGTCCTTACCAAACAACTTCCACGGACAGAATCGGTATGCTTTGATTTAGTTTTAATCAAATGTGGGTTTAAACGTATTGCACACTCGCCCAACCGGGCAGCGACGACGACTGCCGTACCAAAGGGCCCGGATTCGAATCTTGGAGAAGGCATTGATGTTTGTAAATGTACGGTGTATGTGCATCACCTGCTTTGATTACGGTAATAAAGAGTCAGATTTATAAACTACAAGTCGTGAAAAAGAAATTTAAAAAAATTATACAGATACATCTTACTTGGTCAGAGACTATTTATTCTATAAAGATCTTAACATTGATTACATAAAAACTTATTTACACAACACGAGAGATACATTTTTTAACAAGGCTACCTGCGACTTTAATCAATTACTCACAAATAGTTAACTACGAGATATTACAAGAGGACAGTATGTTTATCCGACTACTTGTAGCTCACTTAATTGCAGATTATAATGATGATTTTAATATTTGGTCTTTTCTTCATGGGTTGCATATAGGTAAATAATTTTATTCTATTTTTACGTTTCGTATGTTATAATGCTTGGTATAAATTGTAATGTATCTAGATTTTCCTCTCTTAGAATTTTCACTTTCAGTGTCAAGTTAACTCGCTAATACAGTCAGATTTCGTGTACGTTTCACGTGACTTTCAACTCTTCTGATTGTTTTTCTCAGATCAGATGCCTTATGGACTGCACTCTTGCCTTCCCTCGATTTCTCTTTCGTGAGATCCCAACGGTTCAAAAGACTCCACAGTTATGTGACATTATGTCTAAAATTTACGCACCCAGCTGAACTGCACTTTGTGCTGTAGTTCCGTCAAAATTAGAACCAAGTCTTTCTTCACAGATACAACAATCTTGCAATGCTTGATATAAAAATTTAAACAATATTTGGAATCATCAGTGGCAGGATATTAACACGAGCAATATTATCCTTCTTTTCTACTTCTAAAGATATTTGAAAGTCCCTTTCTTTATTGCCTTATTGTCCTGTGTGATATTCGAACCGAATGACATATATTTCCACAGCAAATTATATATATTTTTATGCTATTGCTGACGAGTGTTTTGGTCTGCTATGGCGTAGATTTCACAGAAGGAGTCTGAGCACATATTGTTGTTAAATTTACCACAGTTAACAGCTTCATTGAAGGCTTCATCGTTTTGCCTGAAAGATGATATTTTGAGGCTGTAGATGTCTTTTCCAAATGTGCATTACTCTGTTGCTGTGATACAGCACAGAGGAGTTACAAGCCGTATTATCAAGTTTTAGATAATTCGCATCTGCTAAGCTGTAATTTGATAGGACTATATTTTTTATTACATTTCTTAATTTTTAAGTTACTAGACTGATGGTAGCCATGTGGTGTCAGTAGATATTCATATTTGGCAATGGGTAAAATGTATTATCTTGGAATTATGTTTGTTCTCGAAGTTTAGTTTAACTACTTTCGTTGCTTCTGCTGCTATAGTAAGATGAAAACTGTTAAGATACAAATGATGAGGAAACTGTTAAAATACAAAAGATTGTGTCTGACGATTAGTGTGGTTGTTCTACATTTTAAAAATTATATGATGAATGGAGCAAAATATATATTTTGTCTGCACATATGAGTCCATGCTTATGATCTGTAGACGCTCATCTTTTCTATCACACTTGATAAGACTACAGTTGAATTTAAAGATGAGCATTTTTTCAAACTATACTTTAAAATTGTTTACGATATTTTCAATGTAATGCACATATTGTGTTAGTCGTATTGTTCATAGGCAAATCTGACGCGTAACTAAAATAAATCTCATATTTTTAATCAGAAATTTAGAAAAAGAATTTGAAATAATTAAATTCGTAACATATCAAAATTAAACATTAAAAAATATTTACAACTGCATTAGAATGTAGGTAATTTTATTTTAAAAACAACTTTTGTCATTTTAATGGATAAATTAGTATTTATTTATCACAATGTAAAACATTTTTCTTACTCATGATTCCGATGATTGTGTCTATAATAAGCAAAGATTTATGGTCCCTTCATAAATTAAAGAAAGAGAAAGCTTAATAAATGTTGCAATTATCACAATATATGCGTATGCGAGTCATAGTTTTAAAAACAAATATTTTTCTCTGAAAAAATTCTGGGTATTACGAAAAGAACAAAATACATAAGACGACAAAGTTTCATGCAACACCTCTTGAACATTAAAGGCCCCTTGTGAAAAATGAGTCCTTTCTTTTGCAGGGAAAGACAAAAGATATTAATGAAATTACTGCTCTCGTTTCACAAAAAGAAGATAGCATTATCTGTTGCCAACATAAGAAGGGGATGGCACATACGCCAGAAAATGTCTGAGAAAGAAGGACACATTTTGAAGGATCAATAAATAAGGGTATTTAGAACTGATGATCCAAATTAAAACATGGGGCGCAGCCGAGCTCAGTGCTTCTCAAAATAACGCCCTTCGGAGGGGGTGGGGAATGCGAATTAATCAGGGTTTATTAATCAGTAAGAAGGCAGAAAGAGGTTTTATTGAAAAATCGTAAAGTTGCAATAACATAAGGCAAAACAAAACTTATCAAAAGAACTTCTGTATATTACTGCTTATACAAGTAAATAACATTAAAATACTATAAGATTAAACACAGTTCACCTCAAGATATTGCATAAAAATGGTATCTGATGACTGAGCAACTGTTTTTATTATTATAATCACTACCGTAATGACTGTATGTATAATGTATATGCCATTTTTATTACTAAAGTTATCATTCTTTTATTATTTCATTGACAATGTTCGGCAACGAAATACAATGATAGTTATATTTGTTCATTTGAATACAGCTTATACTACATGAGGGTTATTTACCTAAAAGCACATAGCAGCAATAATTTACTATTCGCATAATAATATATTACGATAACATAATAATACGTGGCAGCTATTTACCTAAAGCTACGAATGTATTTGGCTAGGTTCACATGGTGTAAATACAAGAATACTTATGCGCATATGCTCTTCTTAATTTCAGTATCACTAGCACAAAAAGTATTGATTAAAGGTGACTTTATGAATAAAACCGATGGCCTAAAATATTTAAATGAGACTAGAAAATATTTTTGATTTAAAATTATTAGGTATGCCATTGTTATATATATATATGCAGTAACTACCTTTTAACATGAACTCGCTTAAGGAAAACATTCGGTTAACACTGACAAAATTTAGGTCCAATCTACATGATTTCATACGAAGATTTTTCGATTAAGCCGAGCTTCGATCTGTTTTTCGCTCCTTTGCAACGTCAAAGTTTTTTCATTTAACTATATCTTTCAAAGTGTTCCATTTTCTCCCCTGTTCATTATCTCCACTCAGTTAAAATTTATATTAATTGTATTTGCAATAAAATATTTACATAAATTTACTAGTATGTAGTTAAGTTACATTTCCATTTCTAGCAAGGTACAACATGTCTTTATTCTCCGAAAGTTCTAGACGAACTGTTTGTCAGTCATGTAGGTGGCTCTCTAGTTGTTTTTAGAAGCGACAAATAAAGTTAACTTACCAGCAGTAGGACAGTGAGGAACAGCCAAGAAGAAGCATACAGGGACAGATCTGCAAACAAAACTAAAAATGTTAGAAGAAGTGGACCTTAGTGTAAATAAGAAACGTACAGTTGCCGAAAATTGTGAAATTACCAAATCTACCTTATCCGCAGCACTAAAAGACAGTGAAAAATTTTTAATGCTCTTGCATGGAGTTCCAGACAAGCGACTTCTCAGTATTTAAACATACAAGATTTTAGTTGTTCTACTGGTTGTTTGTATCTGTTCCAAAACAGACACAATTTCATCATTAGCGATTTTAGTGAAGCAAATAAAGTTGATAAAGAAATTATTTTTTTCTACACATTCTCTTTATTAATGTCCCAAAGTAACTTCTTCCAACACTCTAATTTGACATCAAGAAGCATTTCATTGTATGATTTCCTGAAATCAAGATATTTCTGCTTATATAAGTCCCTTACATCATTACCAGAAATCCTTTGGAACCTCCGTCTAGCAGGATTAACTCTCTTTCTCATAATGGAAATCTCCAGTAACCACCAAGGTACAAGGTTCTTCTAAAAGGCATAGATTTGATACATGCCCGAAAAATAACTGAAGTTATAAAATCAACAATCACGTCAAGCGAGTCAGTACTTGAGCAAGAATCCAAACTATTTATGATCAAAGAAATATACTGTGAACAACATTTTTAAAATTATCTCCAATTTGCAGTTTTTATATTAAGCAAAATTCTGCTAACGGAGAATAAAAGCAGAGCAGACACAAACAAGTCGAATTCAATCATTGCATCGTCTGACAATGATTCACAGTTCGACAGAAACCAGCGGGTAACATTCGCTAACAAATCAGCTCCCATAACTGTGATGTCTACATTGTTTGGTCCCTGTTCCGAACAAAAGGTAGGGCCGCAGTCCTCATTGATCATATATAAGTTATAGAAGTTGATAAAATTTCCAAGTTTGTTTCCTCGACCATTACTGTAAGGACTAAACCACAGTTCAGACTTACTGAGCCCCAAATAATCTTTGTAAGATCCTTAGCTTGGAAGACCCGACTTATTTTCTGTAAATCAGAGTCAATATATAGGGAAGGCTCAAAGTAATATGAAAATAAAAAATATTTTGTATCTTTAAAAATAATGTCAAAAGTCACCATATTACTCGTATAATCCAAGAATCTCAAATCCCAAAACATAGGCAGAAATCCGGCTGGAACAACAATAGCAGCCTTTATGACTTCTGAATTAAAATCATAATGTAACCTAAAGGAACTCGGGAAGCGAGGCACAAGATCCTGATAAGAGTGAGATACTTGAATAAAAGCAACAGACACATTATTTACCTCCATATTCAAAACAAGCTGCTGAATTTCTGCCTTACATCTATATAAATTAATTTTACTAAATTTTAAAATATATTTGCGAATATTATCCATAATTTGTTCTTGATATATTTTGACTTCTTATAAATGTTGAGTAACGTTTCACCTCCGGATCCAAAACTAACCTCAGATTTTGTATACCACACCAACGTTTTAAGCTATAGGATACCCTCGCTTTGTCTCAAATTTCGTAAAAAATATATATAAAGGCAAATAAACGGAAAACGTACAAGAATATTGTTCCCAAAGAAAAGTTTTTTTTTTCTGTTGGAAAAGAGCAACCTATGTGGGAAAGAGATCGGAATAAATATACTTTAACCAAAATCTGCGCGAAACATATTAACGTTTTAGGGGTTTGAGTAACAAAGCGTAGCTTTTCAAACTACAACAGTTTTGGTACCGTGATATGCAAAGCGATCATTGCAGGAGTTGACGCATGAAACTGTAGCAGTTGGAAAATCTACAGCCTTTGATGCCTTTCTTCAACTGGAAACCATTCAAGAGATATTTAGGTATGCCACATTTTTAAAATGCTATTTAATATGATCTTGTTCGCATTCGCCAGTAATAACAGTGTGCTACGTACGTTTTTTTAGTTAACAAAGTGAAATTGCAAACTAAACTATACTTTGATAACAATATCAGGTTTCGGAAAATTTGGTAGCCTAATCTACGGATTGTGAGTTCACTAGTGTTTTCGTCAAGTCAAAATCTAGTTTTCTCAAGACTAGACTACTGAATTTAGCAGCTTTGTACCAGGTATTTTTTCGGTCTTCCAATAATTTTGTAACGTAAACCTGATTTAAGTTTCCTATCGTTACAAAATCAAGAATATATGATTTAAAAAAAAGAAATGAACGAAAAAGAAGAAAGAAAGCTATGTAAGAGGATTTGAAGTCCCAAAATAATGCTTAGTGGTAGTTTATCTAGCACAATAATATCACTTTACGTTATAGTTTTCGAAAGAAATATAAGTAAGAAATAAATTTTTATATGTATAAAAGTACGTGTTAAATCGAATCGCTTCTTATCGAAAGAAAGACGTCGTTGTCAAAATGTGTCATCAGGAAATTTTTTAGTAGTCTGAGACAATGGACGCAGTGAGATTACGGCTGGAGCAAACTGGATTATTTACTCTTCAAGGAAGCCCTGCTTCGAAAAATAAACATCACAGAAGCTCTTATGTTCCCTACAATAAATCCAATCTCGTACAAATAAACATTGCTGGGATTAAACTTGAACGAATTTTGGTTTTCGTTTTTCTCAACAAAAATTCCGTATGCGTTGGATATGCTTGGAAAAATTAAACACTGGGGCATGGAGTGAAAGAAGACGATGACGATTTTTAGAAACAAGACAAAAAATTTATTTCATTTTAGTGCTTTCTTGCTTCTCTGAAGGAAGATAATGATAACATGCACGAATATAAATCTTAGTTTATGTTTCTGTATTTAGAGAAACTCTTATGTTTTTGGATGGGAACGAATCAATCTGTAAAAGGTAACTAAGTAAAAAGATTCATTGATGCTTTCGACTGTTATTCACATGCAATTTGAAGTTTCTGGTAGCCATATGTGACATGCTATAAGGCTTAGTTTTTAAATTTAGTAAACTGTGTATGTTAAATTTCTGTAAAATACTTGCATTTTTATAGCTAATTGATGGAAAGAAAGGAATGACAGCAGAATTCTTATAATCTCATAAAAGAGTGTGCCTTTTATGTTCATAAGTTAATATGAATGTTCATAAGTTATTAGACTCTAATTTTCTTCATACAGTTTCTCTGCTATTTGGAATTCACAATTTATTAACACTTTAAGAGTAGTTTGGTTTTTAACGTATCTCTAAACCGATCTATTTCACCCAACATTAGTAATTAAACAGTCAAAAATTTCTTAACACACCGAAAGGCACACTCTTTTATGAGATTATAAGAATTCTGCAGTCATTCCTTTCTTTCCATCAATTAGCTATAAAAATGCAAGTATTTTACAGAAATTTAACTTTCAGGTCGTCTATTCTTCTATCAATAAAATTCCGAGTTCTATACAGAAGGACCCCATTCCCGATATGAATTACAGCGGTATTTATTTTTTGTCACAGTGTGGTTTTCCAGTGTGGTTTAACTTAAATTGGTCAAATTAAGAGAGCCTTAAAATTTCACGTTAAGGACCATGAGGCTTACGTTAGGAAAAAGGAAACACATAAGTCCTTTATTGCCCAGGATTATTGGTTCGAAAATCCCGCTTTCAAATGTTCTTCAGCCAAAATTATTCAAAAAATATCTTCCGTTGGTGAAATAGATTTTCTTGAGGCGTTTCACATTAAAAAATTTTGCTGTTCTAGTTAATACCGTATTTTCAATCTATCTTTATATTCAGCTTTTAAGGAAAGTACCGGGTGATCAAAAAGTCAGTATAAATTTGAAAACTTAATAAATCACGGAATAATGTAGACAGAGAGGTAAAAATTGACACACATACTTAGAATGACATGGGGTTTTATTAGAAAAGCAATAATTAGAAAAGCAATAATCTAATCAGAAAAGCAATAATTAGCATTACAAATTAAGACAAAGCAAAGATGATGTTCTTTACAGGAAATGCTCAATATGTTCAACATCATTCCTCAACAATAGCTGTAGTCGAGGAATAATGTTGCGAACAGCACTGTAAAGCATGTCCGGAGTTATGGTGAGGCATTGGCGTCGGATGTTGTCTTTCAGCATCCCTTGAGATGTCGGTCGATCACAATACACTTGCGACTTCAGGTAACCCCAAAGCCAATAATCGCACGGACTGAGATCTGGGGACCTGGGAGGCCAAGCGTGACGAAAGTGGCGGCTGAGCACACGATCATCACCAAACGACGTTCGCAAGAGATCTTTCACGCGTCTAGCAATATGGGGTGGAGCGCCATCCTGCATAAAAATCGTACGTTCCAGCAGGTGTTTATCAGCCAGGCTGGGACGATACGATTCTGTAACATATCGGCGTACCTCTCACCCGTCACGGTAGCAGTTACAAAACCAGAATCACGCATTTCCTCGAAGAAAAAAGGCCCGACAACAGTAGATGTGGTAAATCCAACCCATACCGTGACTTTCCTCGTCGTGCAATGGAGTTTCCACGACAGTTCTAGGATTTTCGGTAGCCCAAATTCTGCAGTTGTGGGCATTGACAGACCCTTGGAGCGTGAAATGAGCTTCATCAGTCCACAACAGGTTACTCAACCAATCGTCATCTTCCGCCATCTTTTGAAACGCCCACACCGCAACAGCTTCACTAAAAGCTTCCCTAAATACACTAATACAGCTTCACTAAAAACGCCTTTTCAGGTAACGTCAAAATGCTGCGACTGCTGGTGCATCTGATTCTATCTCTCATTATAGCTCCTTTTATACACGATTTTCATGCGCAGTCACTGACGTTTTGCTGTCTAGCGCCATCTGTCGGACATTTTTTGAACTCTTTTTGGTTCTAATAAAACCCCATGTCATTCTAAGTATGTGTGTCAATTTTTATCTCTCTATCTACATTATTCCGTGATTTATTAAGTTTTCAAATTTATACTGACTTTTTGATCACCCTGTATATTTTAGTTTCGTTGTTTCATCAATAGATGGCACCAGTAGCTAAACTTCTATCCAGCCATTTTTATCACTATACCCTATCTCGTTAATTTGCGCTTCGGCAGCTGAGGGTGATGTTTCGGTAAAAAAACCATCGAAACTAGTCCTGTGAAAACTTGCAAATAGAACACCGATTTTTGTTGTTTGACTTCGAAATTAAGATCTTTGAGAGTATTTCATTTTGTTAGGCATTAATAAAACCATGGCCTTTTTAATTTCATACTCTTTTAATGGTTTAAGCCAATAACAGTCATTTTCATAGACACTTTAGTGTGCAAATAAATAAAACTTTATAAGTGGAGAAAATTTCAGAATAAAAATGATGTAATTTTAACACATTTGTAATTCATTTCATTAAATGCAATAATTTTGAAATTTTTCATAAAGACTGGAATAAAATTAATGTTAAAATGACAAATATTCTTAGAGCTCATCTAAACTTAGAAGTAGTTTAATGCATAACTTTAAAAATATGCAACATTACTAAATGAACAAAATATTTATGTCTAACAAAATGTATTAAAACATTCAATAATTAAAAAAACTTTCAGAATGAAAAATATATTTAAAAAATATTTTCAATTTAATTTACTGTACTCAAGCTAAGTGTGAGTTTTATCTAAATTTAGAAGTAATTTTGTTTTGATGATATTGTAATATACGATATTAGTATTTATTGAACAAAAATATTATAAACAACTCCATATCACCAGAAATGAAAACGTTTCTTACGCATTCTTAAAACCTGTTTTCTTGTTGTTTTAAGCTGGAAGACATTAAAGTACATTTGAATAATTCATTTTAAATTAGAGATGAAACAAAACAATTTCAAAATAATAAAGACTAAAATCACACTTCTCGTATGAGCTATGTAAAAGCTTTAAAAGGAAAGTACCTTGGAATAAATTTTAGCTTAGGAAATGTAAACATCATAATGTATTTATTTCAGTTGTTTGTTTATGCTTGGTTCTTATATTTTTGTTAAAAATTAATAAGGTTTTCACATGTATTGAATAAAACAAATTAGTTAATAAAACAAATTGTCAAATTAGTTGTACGTTGAAAACACAATCTGACACTATTTTTAACGCATTTATACAGTTAATTCTGGTAAATTTTACATTATGTATGAATGTGGAATTATTCAATAGTATATGTGGAATGTGTGTGGATTTATTCAATAGCATTAATGCAACTGTGACAGGATAAAATTATAGATATTATATTTAAAAAAAAACTAGTGTATATCAAATAAATATAATTAGAAGAACTATAATTGCTTTTTTTTATTTCGGAATCTAGAAATCCCCTCGGGGCTTTCCATACGTTTTGCAGTTTCACAATGATTTCACAAATTGCTTTCAGTTTTCTGAAGACAAAATATCTTCAGAAAAGATAATTGGCAAACAAATTCGAGATAATCTTTCGATTCAGTGCCTTAAGTACGTGTTTTTTTATTGTTACTAGTTAGTAAAGAAAGGAAAAGATTTTTAAAATCCTATTATTTCTCTCTCTCTGGCAATATTTCGCCTCTCTAACTTCTAAATGATGCTCTCATTACTCCCTTCGGTGACGTGAAAAAAATCTTAAAATATATCTTTATTTCCTCTTATTACAGATTTTCTTACGGTCTTGCACTGGGTATAGTCGTCAAATTCAGAATATACTTTCTTCACTTTTTTTTTGTAGTGCCGTTTATAACTTTGCTTTTTTGCCTTAAGAAACTGCAAACATTCTCCCATGAGGACTCTCTTCAGATTCAGTTGTCTTAAATATGTACATTTTCAAGCTCTTCAACAGAAGTATGTCTGAAATGGATAAGTTTTTAAGCTGATAATGTTACTTTTCAGATTAGTATTTTCTTTTACATCTTCTTTTTAAAAATACCTTTCTTAGATGTCGATTTTAAAATAGCTCCTCTTTCTGTGATTAATTTTAAAGCATCAGAATTTTATGAGTGAAACTGAGACTAGTTTCAGGAGTAATAAAGCTTCTATCAGAAACTCGCTTAAATATGAATGAAAATTTAAGGCTTCTTTTGTCGCAGATTTAGCATGCGATGCTTAAATCTTACTTTAAAGACTGTTAGTTCATTCTTTGTACCTTTACAGTTGAAAGCACGATATGTGTTTTAAAACTCCAAGTTCTATTTCACTGCAATAATTGTAGAAGTAAATTATGACTCAAGATGTATTCCATATTCAGCATCTGATATGATTTTTACATCGAAACCCAAATACAAATATTCTAGCTCATGTACTTTATATTTGTACGTGTTGGAAAATGAAAGTAAATTTATAATTAGTGTTATAGAGTCATTAAGTTATTTTGATGCTGGAGAACTGAAAAATATGCAGTGCCCTCTCCAGGACTCGAACCCTAGACCTTTCCAATACGCATATAGTATGCTTCCAATTACACCACGAAGGCATGCGGAAAGGGGGAACGAAATTCCTTACATACTCCCCCTTTTAAAGGGCGACTGGAGATTAGAGGATCCAATCGCCAAATCCTAGTGTGAGGAATTATCGTCTAGCACACTTTAGTTCGGGTGCCAGCTGTAGAGTCATTAGGTTATTTTGATGCTGGAGTCGCGAAAAAGTGTAATATCCTCGCCAGGACTCGAAACATTGGACCTCTAGAATATGCGTCGATTATATTTCCAATTACACCACGTATGCATGCGGAATGAAGGAAGGAAATACCGTATGTCCTCTTTGGCTAAATTCATTCTTTAATTCTTTTTTCATTGAGCTACTCGATTACCGTTCTATCGTCTTGAATAGACACGGGAAGTTAGATTCAGATAGTGCTGAGTTTTTATGATGGCATTTTATATTGCTTATCTTAAGATAATTAACATTTGAATAACATTAACATAAATAACATTAATTAACATTTGAATGTACATTGTTTTAAAAATAAAAACACTAGATTCACATTACTTCAAAACATAACATTTTTCCGATTTTGTAGGCTTCTTTCCCACCAGCATACAAATAGGAGAAGAAATAAGAATTTTGGTGTGGAAACGCTGTGACTACTCTATTCAACAAATGCAGAAGGATGAGCTATGTTATGCAAAACTACGTTTAGAAACAGGTTAATTAATATGAATATACCAAACAGACGGGAATAAAAAAACAAAATTTATGAAGAAATGTCTTACAGAAGCGTCTCTGTCCATACTCTGACGTACCCGATGGCACTTAAAAGCTCCCGCTAACCCCGTAAGACACGGAAGCAATTAGTTCTTTCATCGTTTATACTTCTTCGAAAGGCAATCGTGCGACTTGTCAGTTAATGTCATAATCCGCTCAAATCATTCATCATAAGTAATGTTGAGATACAACGTTCAGCATATTGATCCAGTAATTCGAACTTCTCCCGTCCAATTCTTAAGCATTCGTGATACTAAATACCATTTTCGCGTCGCATATGGCATACTGATTGAAATCAGGAACGGATTTTTTCCTCTAAGCTTGGATTGTATCTCGAGACAACTAGACTTGCCATATGCCTAAGTGATTTTGGAATGGAAGTGATGTAAGGAATTAAAATAATTCTTTCCGTGTTTATTTATAGTGAGCAATTTATAGTGAGTCTTACGGAGTCAGCATTCAGTGCAATGGACACCAAATTGAATTTGCGGTAACCCAAAGGTCGCGAATTCTATTCCAGTTAATAACCAGTGTGTCAGCTCTCTCTCTCTCTTCCTCTGAATAGAAGCATTACTAAAATCATTCCTTCCATCGGTTTTGCTTTAGAATAAAATATTAAGTATGAGGACAAATATTAGAACTAGCAGAAATTGATATTTCGTCTAAAGCAAAGACTTCGATAGTGTATAATATAATTTTGCTGAATTCTTATCTGGAAGTGGCGCTAAGTAAATAACAAGGCAAACATCGCGAGAATTCTAGAAGAACACAAAAGCAAATATTTCTCTGTAGTGTATTTACATTTTACGCAGTGGAATAAAGTATAATAATAGGTACTAATTAGTGAGGAATATTGTTCACTCTGATGCATCATAAATAGTGCTTATTTTCTAATAATAACATATCAAGGATGGAAATGATTTCCACATCTGTTGCTATGGAATTCACTAGAAGCTTTTTTAAATTTCTGAAGTTAAAAATGTTTTGTATAGAAAATCTTAAAACCTTAAAATTCGCAACTCATTAAATACAATGTATTGCTAAATACTTTGCAGAAACATTTTTAAATGCATTTAATGGATGTCTACATAAAAGTACACGAACATAATAAATTGTTATCCTTGTGCAATTAATAGATTTTTAGAAAAATTCACCTTGCATTCTAATGACGAAAGAAAAATATTTAAGTGCATCTTTGTATTTTAAACTAATGTATGATTATTACTGAAGCATTTTTGTGAAATTTAAATTCATTTTAAAATGCAAACGCAAAATGATGTGCGGGAAATATTGAACAGAAAAACAGGCAGGGAGCAAATGCGAAAGATGTCAGGTTTTGTTTGTGGAGCTACAAGTTTTATATAAACGGAATTTATTTAAAGTTTATAAATTAAGTACACAAAAATTGGGAAATATCTGTAATGTTTTAATTTTGAATTTAAAAGAAAAGTATTCTCATACTTTTATCTTGATTGTTCATCAAAAGCTCAAATTAATTTTACTTTTTACTCAGAGTTGGAACACAGAATATTCATTCTATTATCGTCTGTACGAGTTGGAATATGAACCCACAAAATTTTCATGCACTTCTTTTCTTTATTTAATATTTATTATTAGAAAAATTTCATTTTTTTCTCCTTTTACTACTTTTCGAGGATACACTTTATTCTTCTTTCATAATGATTTCAGTTTCAGTTTCAGTTGCGTTCATTATCAGGAGTTATCATAAATCTTCTGATTACAAAAGATCTCTATAACTGAAATTGCTTAGCTTTATAATAAAGTAATCAAATAACAGTTATAAATACATATATATACGCAATATATATTCTGTTGCAAAAACGTGACATTTTTGAAGAAATTTAATGAAAACAATTGGATTTTGTGTTTATGAAATATTGATTCATTCTCCAAGAAATTAAACGACTTCTCTTAAACAAACGGGAAAGCGCTGTCAGGTATTTATGAAGCTATTACTGGGGTTGTCAGGGAAACAGCACATTTTATAGGCGTAATTAAGTAACAGTTAAAATTATGAACCAATTAAGGCTTAGCATTAATTTTTGTTGCACTGACAAATCTGAACCGTCAAAACATTTTTAATGGAGAGGAAACAAAACCTTTTTTAACTAAAAGAATATAGCAGAAAAATACCACTGACGTTTATATTTTTTTCTTAATAAAGTTCACTGCTTAAAGATGGAATTTAAAGCAATGAACAAAAACAGGGTATTATAATGCGTCGTCAGTCTAATCAAAGAAAACGCTTTTTGTCATTGATCACATGTTTCTTTTAAGCATAAAGTTTGCCCATTTTGATTTTTGCTCACTCCACTACGTATGAATTCAAATGTATCATTAATCTCAGGATATCATATCTTGTATGTTTTGTTTTCCTCACATTTAAATAAAAGACCACTCAGCTTTAGTTTTTATTCTTCATCTTTTTGTACAAAATTGGGTAACATGACTTTATTAAAATTGACACTTCTAATTTTAATTTATGAAATTACCTTAGAGTTTCTTTCCAGTTTTAAATGACGAGGGACATCTTTGATGATTTTCTATTAGTGGAAGTGATATACTCCTAAAGAACGTTCCATTTTTAACACTATAAATACTGCTAAAAATAGCTGCATTCATATTATCCCCATTTTTACACCATACACCTTATAGGGTATTTTCTCCCTTCTTCCCGCATGCTTTCTTGGTGTAATGGTAGCACAGTCGGCGAGTATTGAGAGGTCCAGGTTCGAGTCCCGGGAGGCCACTACACATTTTTCACATCTTCCGTTTTAAAAAAATTAACGACTCTGCAACTTGAACATAAATTTATTAATCACTTTCCTAACAACGTTTCCTAACCAGCTTCTTTTAGATATATCAGCACTGAAAGGAGAAAAACTGTCTCAATATTAGATCATAATTTGAATTAGACTACAGATAAGATGACTGCTTGTAACTGCCTGATCTGAGCAACTTTTATGTTTATGTAAAACTATTGCACATAACATAAATTTTGAAGAAGATTAATTAATTTATCATAGTAAAGTGTAATCAGACAAATCTTTTTTCTTCTGATATATGAAATAGTTTATTTCTTACTTTAAAATAAACTGAAGTCTACTTGAAGTTTTGCTAAAACATTTTATTGATCCTAACTTAATGAAAAAAAATATTTTAACTAACTTCAGCCACGATGTTCCTTGCGAAATGCCAAGCTGCGGTAAGATAGATTCGCCGCAAAGCGGGTTTAGGGTTGCCAAAAATGACAAAAATGACAAGGCAGGGATGTCAGATTTGGTGCGAAATCGCTCATTTTACGAAAAAACGGGCGATGTGCCATAGACGGAGAGAGAGAATTCTGGAACGAAATCTTACTGGTCTTCCTTCCCAAGAATGTACTCAAAAGCAGGTCAAAAGCTAGAGATATTCTGCCTGTATACTGAGTAGCAGTTTTATCGTGAAGAGTATTTTGAGCGTATTGAGCTGAGTAGTCTTGCTTTGAATTCAGATACTAGCTTGAGAGCGATGGACCGAGTCGAGAGCTGTACTTTAGTGCTTTGCCGTGAAGCTGTCTTCACCGTTATAGCCTGATTGCCTGAAGGCTGTGTTGCTGATTGTTTCAGGGTATTTATCGTACGATTTCGAAGAGTGTAACGCGTCTTTGGAATTGTCCTGTAAAATACTGACGAATAAATTGTGTTTCGATTCTTCATTAAGTATTAGCGTCAATTACTCCAAATCCACGAAGACGTAGAACGCAGCAATATGTTTGCATCTGACACAGTTACATGCATGCAACCTAAGCGTCACTGTTTACGGGACAGTCTTCGTACAAGCCAAATGAAAACGATAATTAATGATAAACAATGGTCCAGATTTAGCAACACTCCTCTACGTGCACCTGATTTCTAAAAAAAAGTATTGAAGAAGGAGTTTACCAACCGAAAAATCTACTTAATAACAAATTGCTGAATTTCAGTCAGAACTAGGTTAGTAAAAATGATATTATATATTTTCTTAAAAAATGAAAGAACAACAACATAAATACACTGAAATAAGATAGATCTCAGAATAGAAGAGAAAGATAGATATCACTGATATACTTCAAAAAGAATACTTAAATATCAGAATTATACACAATCCAATCTTTCTAATTTTGCTTCTTGTGTTGCAGTAAGAGCATATAAAATTTAAGTGCTCAGCGGATTTGCACCTACAGATTGAGATAAGATGAACACAACTGTAAACATTTCTATCCCTACACAGGCAATGGACACTATATCTTTAACATGAGAGTCCGTAGAGCAAGTCTAAACAGGAAACAAGATTTAATTGCCGCACCAATTTCATTAATTACAAAGTATCCATAACTATACTTATTCAAATGGCAATTAAGTACATATATCGTTATTCAAGAACCTATTTAGTACTTCTTTGCTTACTTGGAAACATTGTTTCGTCCTGTCAGTATCAAACGTTGTTTGGTCCGAAAAACACACGAGTGAATATTAACTGGCGTATTTTTCAGGATTTTGATTTTCTTTTCTTTTCTTAAGTAAAACGTAGAAGCATGAAATATATATTTAAGAATTTTTATATATGTAAATAGTTTTAGTGAAATTATATGTGAAATTGTGGTATCTTTTGGATAATGTAACATAAAAAGTCTGAAGATATGAAGGTCTTCCGAAAAAATAAGATATATTTGCAAGTCTATTTAACATCGACGTAAATGGCTATGTCACTAAACTGGCGAGATATCTCCAAGCTGGCGATGATTTTTGCGATTAATTTTTGTAGACAAATTTTGCGAAAAATCGTCAAAGGTAACCAAACTTGGCAACCATGTGGCGACATTTTCCCCCTGTGTTAATTAGTACCATAATTCAGTAGCTATAATTAATCCCTA
>KK116214.1:67085-223037 GCA_000611955.2 Stegodyphus mimosarum
CGTGAATGGTCTTTATACCTTCCAGTAGTTTTAAAAAAGTTTCGTTTAAAGGAAAATACTGGAAATATTCCTGTTGCTTGGAAATGCTACATTGATTAACAAAATTAAAGGAACAGGAGAGAAATAAAACGTAACTGATACTGATCACCAGCATGATAGAAATAAAATTTAACTGATACTGATAACTAACATGATAGAAATAAAACGTAACTGATACTTAATGAAAATAGAAATTTGTAAAAAAGTATTAGTTAAAGTAAATTAGAATGTTTTTGCAGTTGATTATTCGCAAAATAATGAAATTAAAACAAAACTAATGGATATTGGAATATGATGGAAGCATTAAATCATCTCTTTTGGAAAAAAGTTCTCTTTAATGTGATGCATTTCTCATAGCTTGATACCATATACTTTAAATTTCAGACCATACTTCTAAAAGTGTAATTTTCAGCTACTGAGTGGTCCTGAGAGGTATTTTGCCCTCTGAAATTAGTGTCCTAAGGTCTAAATTAGTGTCCTCACGTGCTCAACCGGGTTCAAGTCGGGTGAGTAAGGTGGCCAATCCATTCGAGTGATATATTCTGTTTGCAAGCATTCTGACACCACATATGCTCGATGAGGCCGAGCATTGCCATCCATTAGCAAAAACTTTGGTGAACAGCAATCCTATACAGTCTAACTTGGAGTTTCATTACCTCATCCCCATACCTGCGAGCAGTTACAGAACCTCCTTGAAAGATATACAGCTCGGTGCGGCAATTTGTCATGCGGAAACGGGATGTTTCATTTAGGAAAGTTGCGTAGTCCTTCCTCCCCCCAGATCGGAACACGTCTAAAACCATCGTTCAGACTATATCTGGACTCGTCAGTAAAGAGTGGGGCCCAGTCATCTTGGTTGAATTCAACATGATGACGGCACTAGTTTAAACGGTCCCGTCTGGAAACTCGAGTGAGTGGGTTACAAACCGTTGATTTTCTCCCATGCATTCCAACTTCATTCAACCTTCGTGCAGCTAATTTGAGGTCCTGTAGCAGTCTGAAGGTCTAAAACCAAATCTCGTGTAATCATTTCGTGGTTTCTTCGAGTCAATAACAACAGAAAACGGTCTTCTCGTGTAGTTATTTCCCTTGTCGCCCTTGACCAAGGTGTCTATCAACTGATTCAATACTTATAAAGCGGCTCCAAACTTTTGATATGACATTTTGAAGGATATTCAAAGCTTTGGCGACCTCCATTTGTGTTTGACCTCCCTCGATTTTACAAATTATTTTCCACTTTTGACCTGCCTTTAAATCATGTCTTTGAGCCTTAACTACTGAATACTGATCATTCTAAGAAGTCACATTCAATTTAAACAACACTACAGACCGCAATTCCAACATGCATCCATTGCGCACCACATTGTCAATCACCGAAATCGCATATTTCCGGTGCTAACGCATGCGTGGAAGTGCAATTTTTTGTTCAATTGTGGAAGTGCAATTTTCTGTTCAATTGCATTTCATTAACATAAATAACTACATCATTAGGCACCAGTTGCAATATTAACTTAGTGAGCATATTTTTTCCTCATTGGCCTTTAACTATGATGACCAGGGTATATAAAAAACAGAATATCAGCTCTCAGTTTTTAGTTCAGAGTTGACTTCTAAGTATTTAGAGCATTG
The DNA here is from genome assembly GCA_000611955.2 of Stegodyphus mimosarum. Taxonomy (NCBI): domain Eukaryota; kingdom Metazoa; phylum Arthropoda; class Arachnida; order Araneae; family Eresidae; genus Stegodyphus; species Stegodyphus mimosarum. The sequence goes on from KK116214.1 coordinate 68,754, forward strand.
CGAGTTTCACCTTTTAGATGTGCTTAACGTTCTTAGTAGCTTGAAGTGTAACTGCTGATTGTACTCTGTAATACTGAGATGCACGAGTATTTTTGTGGGAAGTTCCAGAAATGTAAAGTGTTTCTTGTGGTAAAAGAAATTTCATCAAGCTATCATCGGTTCTATGTACATTCAAACCATTACGAATGCATGCACACCCAGTAATATTCAAATATTTATGAAGACGTGCAATATTTTTAACAGATAAGTTCTAAATTGACTGAAGCTTTTGATATAAACATGGTGAAAGTTGTTCACTTATTTTGATGTACTTTAAAATAAGAGTAGTAAGGATATGATAACTACTTTAAAATGAGAGCAAAATCAGATGGGAACTATGAAACATGGGAGAGTTAAAATTAATGTTTACGATATCGAATAAAAATGTTAATGTTTCTTTCATCTTATGAATCGTTTTTTCTGTCTGAACCCGCGGATTCATACATGCCATCCTTTCAAGCATTTTATCGCATCATTAGACGAACCAAAACCTTCCGCAGAGCTGAAAATTCCAGATGTTTTCAACTTCAAACATCAAGTTTGAATAATTTTCAATTACCCATTCTGTGTAAATCTGAATTCTATTTTTGAAAGAATTCTTAATTCAGACATTAAATAAAATAGAGATTTGGACTTTAAAAACCTCAGAATTCTCCATTCTTATCTTTCCATTTAAATGGCTTCATCGAAGATTGTTTAAGTTTTGTACTTTTGATGAACAAAATACGCGGATATTTTTCGTCAAAGTATGTCACGATAATAAAAGTAAATAAATGCTGAATGGCGAAAAATACTCATAGGAAAACTGTGTTTCGTTCCACTTTAAAGTTAAATAAAATGAAAGTAGTGCATGTCATGCTTATCGGGATTGCAGAGACGGGACTCAATACGTTATTGGAAAATTTAATCCTTTATTATAAGAGCACGACTTTTATATACAATATTTATATGAAATTCATATTATTGTATGATTAAAGAAAATACCTCGGAAGAAACACAGGTGTTCAATACCTTACAAATGAAATCAGCCACGCTGGCTAAAAACGAAACTCTTAACTCAGGGGTACACGCCCTACCACGCTTTCACCAGACAACTTTCGTCTGTCTCGTCTGTCATCTTACCGCGAGGCAGGCAGCTGATTGACTCCCCGCAACCAGATACATGACACCCCCCGGTAAGATTGTGCTATGCCAAAGCGAAACAGAATCTGAAAACTGAACCAGCAAAGGTTCACAATCTTAAACACTGTATATTCTACAAAACAATACTTAATAATTAACACACTTATTAATATTTAAACCGTCTCACATTGGAATAAACAATTAAGCACTTAAATAACATATATAAACACTTTTACAAACGCAATACCAATACTTGCCTAGTATTTTCATTATACATTTTTCCTCAACCAACTAAGTTCAAAATATGACATATAATTTGAAATAAGTGCAAAAACAGTCATCTCACAACAGATGAACAGACGCCTTGATACAATACAGGAGTTCTATAATAGAACATATGCAATACTTTCCCAAAACACAATATTATAATATAATGCGACAGTAAATGAAAAACCACGAATTTTTTCAAAGCAGATGGAAAGTAGATCTCGTACAATTCCGGAACACAAGGAAAATAAACAATGCAAAGTTTTAAACTTATGTGTTTATTCTTAGTTCACACCTATTTCATTCCGCAACCAGTCTTGAAAGACTATCTGCATTTTTTAATTGTGCACCAGGGCAATGAGACATATGAATATTATAACGCTGAAGTGCCATAGCCCATCTCTAATTTGGCAGAATGCGGTGCCGACTTATGCACATATAATAATGGATTATTGTCTGTGATCAACTCGATATTCGATCCAAACACCCAACACTCGAACTTTTTTAATGCCCAAACAACGGCATAAGTCTTGCGTGCAACTGTTGACCAGTTCTGCTGAGTTTTCGAAAGTTTTGACTGACAAAGCTGATAGGATGCAAACTGCCTCGGCAGTCTCGTTGTGACAAGCAAGCCCCAACACCATATGCACCAGCATCACACTGTATGGTATGAGGTTTTTTTGGGTCTCGAGTGTAAAGTTTTGGTGCTTCACACAGTCGTCGTTTCAGATCTTGAAATGCTGATTCCTCAACGTCAGTCCATGGAATCATCTCAGGAATTTTGTTTTTCATAAGCTCCGTCAATGAGTGAGCTACTTCTGAATAATTCTTTATGTAATCACGATAATAGTTAAATAAGCCTAATGCACTCTTTAGAGCAGTCTTCGTTTTAGGACTTTCTATAATTTCGACAGCTCGTAATTTTTCAGGATCGGGTTGATGTCTTCCAGCTCCTATTATAAGTCCTAAATACTTTATCTCCGAACGTGCAAAAACATATTTGTTTACGTTCACCGTAAATTTGAGATTACTTAATGTAGTTAGCACAGCATCTAAATGCTTTAGATGTGAATTCCAATCTGGTGAAAAGATAGCAATATCATCAATATAGGCTTTGCAAAAATCACTGTTTTTTCTTAAGGCGTCATTCATCATTCGCTGAAAAGTAGAAGCTGCATTTTTTAATCCGAAAGGCATCACTTTCCAACGGTATTGGGAACGATGTGTCTTGAATGATGTTAAACGATTTCTTCCAAACTTTCTTCTTCCAAAGTATTTTCCAGTAACCTTTCAAAACGTCTAAACAAGTGATAATATTCGCGTGTCCACTTTTATTGATTAGATCAGTCGCGTTCTCCATAGGAAAATCAACAGGTTTGGTTACTTGGTTCAACAATCTGAAATCGATGCATAAACGCATACTTCCGTCTTTCTTGGCAACACATACGACTGGGTATGCTATTTCAGCTTCGCGTGGCTCAATAAGACCTAAGCTCTCTAATTCTTCAATCTGTTTATCTACTGCAGATTTCAAAGATTCTGGAATCTTATAGACATATGGTTTTTTCCTTTCAGCTCCAGGTAACAACCGAATTCTATGTTCACCAACACTAGCTATTTGGATCTTACCAGAAAATAACGCAATGTGCTTCAGTAAAAGCTTGTTTAATTCTTCTTGTTTAATTCTTATCCACCTTGATGTTACTTCTAGGTGCTACACAATCTTCTTTATTTGGAGTTGGATGAATTTCCCCAAACTCAAAATCATCTTCGAATATTACGCCCACAGTTTGTGCTCGAACATGAAATTTTCTTATTTTGTTTACATGAACATGTCTCACACTTCCATCTGGTAATTTAACCTTATAAGAATGAGGGTTCACGCTTTCAACAATTTCACCTGGACCTGTCCACCTAGCATATAACTTGTTGCTAGAGTCTGGTATAAGTAAATATACTAGATCACCGTTTTTAAATTCTTTCATACTTTTGCGATGGTTAAAATAATATGCGTAAGCTTCTTGTTTCTCCGCAGTAGATAAAGAAGCGAGATCAGCGGCTTTCTCTAAATTTATTTTTAATTCTTGTAGATAATCGACTGCTGAATTACTCAGATTAAGAGGTACTGGTATTTCACCTGACCACGATGATTTTAACTTAGCTAAGGGACCTCTAGCTTCACGACCGTACATAAGCTTAAATGGAGATACACCTGTAGTGCAATTTGGAACTTCCCGATACGCAAAAAGTAGATAAGGTATATGCTTGTCCCAGTTAACAGGATCTGTGCGAATTACATGATGTAACATTTGTTTAAATACACGATTCCATTTTTCCACTAAGCAATTTGATGCTGGGTAACCATGTGTCGAAAAACGAAGATGAGTCCCTAACCTTTTTTCGAAATCTTAAGTTAATTGTGAGGTAAAATTAGTGCCTTGATCACTACAAATAATTTCTGGAATACCGGTTCTCATAAAGATATCTAAAAGAGCATCACAAGTAGCTTTAGCGGAAAGACTTTTTAAAGGTATTACTTCCGGCCATTTTGAATGATTATCTATCAAACATAGACAATATTTATGTTTCCTTCCTGAAGGCGGTGAAATTTCACCTATAATATCTATATTTACTGTATGAAAAGTATATGGCGCACGAACAATAGCGGTAACCGGAATTTTATCCGATCGTCTTTCCGGACTTTTTAATTGACATTTTTCGCATGTTCTACAATAATTTTCTACATCTTTGGATATGTTCGGCCAATAAAATGAAAGCTTAATTCTTTCTTTAGTTTTCCGCATACTTAAATGATTTCCGAATATGGAATCATGAGCTAATTGAAGGACTTTATTTCGATATTTCTCGGGTAAAACTAACTGTTGTAGGTTTTCCCCACAAATTTTTTCTTTGTGAAATAATAGTTAGTCCTGAAAAAGAAATTATTCTTCCCTAATTCTGCGTCCTTAAAAGAATTTATTAATGTTTGACAGTTTTTCTGATCCACCTTAAATTTATTCGATTCCGAATAATTGTTTCGCCTTTCTTCATCCTGATTCGCAACTGAGATATATAAAAGATTTACACTTGGCAGTTCAACGGCGCCAACCTCAAGTTGTTTTTCTTTATGAGTTTCGGGTTTCTCCTCAGGGGAGACTGTTGATTCATTATTGCCTTCAAATATGCAATTCCACAGATCTGGTGTAATTAAACATTGAACATTGAGCTTATCTGTCAATGCGAAAAGAGATTCTACACGTGAATAGACAACTATTTGGTTTTTTGTAATAAATGGGAATAGTTGCTAAAGTGGCCTCTATGACGTCGCCAAATGCAGAACTTAAAATGATTTTACCCTTGCTTTCTACTTTCAAATAAGGAATTAAGGTAGTGTTTAAAATTGGTATTTCTGTACCCGAATCTTTTATAACTTCCACCTGCTTCCCTGCAATGTAAACTGTAATCTTTTCCAAGGTATAAAAATAAATTTTTCCATCGGAACATTCGCGTTTTTGTAAATGGTTAAAATTTACATTTGTAACAACCGCATTGTCCTTCGGTTTACTTGAAGTGCTAACGTTCGGTTTTACCGGAAAATTATCGTTCTGTTTATTTGACCTATCAAATTTATTTCGCCTGTTCGGGCAATCTTTAGCCAAATGTGATCTGCTACTACACACGTAACATTCTCGCCGTTTAAACGAATGCATCTGTTCATTTATCACTGAATCTTTTCTTAACGCTGGTTGAATATATTTATAGTTTTTGTTGCATAAATCACGAAAATTAGCCCGTTTTTCACTTTTTATGTCATCAAAAGATTTACCTTTTAGGATGAAATAAATGTCGCATTCCTTCGCTAGTTCTTTCGGACGTAGCCAACTTTCACCTTGTCGAACTGCAATATGGCAAGCTAAATCAGTATCCAATGTTTGAAAAAGTTTGTCAGAAATGATTAAGTCAATTAAAGTCTCGAAATCGTTTACATTTCTACTTTTACAATAATGCATCCGACCTGATCTTAAACGAGAAGCGAACTGCAAATGAGTTTCCCCCATCAACCTTTTAGCTTGGCGAAAATTTTTTAAACATATAATTGGCGATGGTTCATAATCCTTTAGGATTAAAGATTTAATTTTCCCATAGTCTTTCAAATCATCATCTTTAATGTATACTAGAATATTAGAAGATTTATCCCCTATCAATTTAAGTAAAATTTCAGATTTAAACTCATTTGGTACGTTTTTATGCTTAAAAGCCCTTTCTATTGAAACAAAAAATAAATTCCATGTTTCACTCTTTTAGGTACTGAAATAGATAATGCCTGTACAGCTTTCAAAAGCTTATCTAATGACAGTGTATTTTCTACATAGTTACTTGATTCGTTGTTACTTTTAATTTGTATCGAACGTAATTTTGAAATTTCCTCTGATTTTTTTCCTTTCTTCAACTGTATTAAGAAATTCGATTACAAAATCTTTATCTTTAACATATTCCTTAGAGCTTAAAAGCTTATCTTTTAATTCTACAACTTTTAAACTGGAATCGGCTTCTTCACCGAGCTCCTTCAACACAGAAATCAAATCACTTTTAATGACTCCCTTAAACATATTTGTAAGAAATTATATTAGAGATTATAACAGAAATATCTCACCTTTTCGTAAATCCAGTCACCTTCAAACAGCTCTGGTTCTCGTAAGAGAGCGTGCTGTCATGCTTTTCGGGATGGCAGAGACGGGATTCAATACGTTATTGGAAAATTTAATCCTTTATTATAAGAGCACGACTTTTATATACAATATTTACATGAAGTTGATATTATTGTATGGTTAAAGAAAATAACTCGGAAGAAACACAGGTGTTCAATACCTTACAAATGAAATCAGCCACGCTGGCTAAAACCGAAACTCTTAACTCAGGCGTACACGCCCTACCACGCTTTTTCCCAAACAACTCTCGTCTGTCTCACTTGCTAGAATCTTACCGCGAAACAGGCAGCTGATTGGCTCCCCGTAGCCAGATACATGACAGTGCATATATGTGTTTTTCAATATTACTAACTACTGCGACTTATAAAACTATTCGCGAATATTCATTTTTAAAATTAATACGTTTAAAAAGTTTTCATAGTAGCAGAGTTTGAAAGGAATGGTGTTCGGATTGTTATTGTTTTGGTGTTCGGATCGTGTTTAGTGGTGCAATAATTTTAAATAGCTTTAAGAATAGTTGTAGATAAATAATAACTAGAACAAAGACTATAAAAACATAAATCTAAAGTAGCAGCTCTGTTAACTTTAGTATGATGTAATAGTTTTTTACCAGAGATAATATTCTTGATGGACTTTGTATAGTAAAGAGAAAATACTTAGTGATGCATTAAACAAAATGATAACGATGTGTCAAGAACGATGCTTTTTTTCAGCTTGGTTAAAAAAGTTAAGTCAAATTTTAAAACGAAATCTTATTTGCATTTCAAAATGCATATCTATCAGAAACTTACATTAATAACTTAGTAGAAATAGAGTAAACCATAACAGGAAAATTCTAAAATAGTATTACAGAAATCTCCTAAATTTTTAAGCAAAAGTTTAGACGATTCCGTACTATTTTTTGAAAACTTTTTTTTAATTTATTTGAAGTGAACTTATAAATCATATTAAAATTTTATAACATATGTTAGCTAAATCATATTTTTATGCTCCAGACCGACTACTCAAGGGGTAATAATCTGAAACAATAAAACCTGAGTAATCTAAGAGAACTGAATGGCGTTTTATTCTGCAAGACTTTTGAGCAATTAAAGAAAAAACAAACAATAAATAAAAATGAAATATGAAAACCTTATTTATAATATTTACATCCAAACTGAAACAATTTGCAATTAACCCGATGTGAAACGGCCTCGCAAAAATAAATAAATACATTATTTAAAAAAATAAAAATTACGCTAAAAATATAAAATGCAATAGTAGAGAAAATGTAGTTAAATAACACATCAGTATTACGTTGAAAATATATCATTCAGTTTAACCGTAGAATTTAAACTTGCTAAATATTTTATGCATTATTCCTTTGCCAAAGTAATTGTGTATAAAAATAATTGCAGAACGTACTAAAAGCTTTAAAATTCACTTTCAAACATTTAAGAGAGAAAAGGAAGGTGAAACTTGTCGAGGCATTAAGTATTTTTTGAAAGCAGGAGATATGAAAAATGAGCAATGCTCTCGCCAGGGATCGAACCACGGACCTCTCGAATAGTCGCCGAATGTGCTGGCTATTACACCACGAAGGCATGCTGAGAAGGCGGAAGAAATACCTCATAAACTATATATAGGGAATTGTAAATAAGAGCTATATAGTTCGTAAAAGTTCTTATTTAAAATTCCCAATACAGGAAACGTTGTGCTAATGAAAAGAAAAGTTGGAAGAAACGTTAGGAAAACCAACCATGTTTTAATTAAAACCTTGTTCCCTTGAAGAAATTATTTCTTAATTAGATTATGACTCAGTTTCCTGTTTTAGACAATACACGTGGAACACAAGCGATAATTTTAATGTTCATTTGCTCTGTTAATACACTCAGTATTCAGTTGTTCAGAAATGCAGCTGAAAGGAGCAAAACTTGATTGCTATTTTGCGTGTCTTTAAATTTGGAGCATGAGAAGCAACTAAATGTATTGGAAACAGCGGGTAATTTATCTGCCCAGAATTTGCTAGATTAAATTACACGAATCACCTTCTTGTCAGAAATAACGGAAAGGGAATGAATTAAGAGATCTGCATAATATTTGCACCGGTCATTTATTGTAAAGTGTGACGAAAAGAAACACGCAAACAGCAACGAACCGGAAATCAGAGGGAATAATGGAATAGGAGAAATCCGTCATTTTCGCTTCAACAAAGAGTTTTAACTAATGCTTTTACGGTAAAGGAAACTTGGCGTCTCCCATGTTGTTTAGTAGAAGTATTGGCTGCTGCGTAGGAGAAATAAAAGCAATATTAGTATAATTACTTAAAGGAATGTAAACAACTGCATCGCTTGTGTTTTTCATTACGTATCACATGTGGGGAATCAATGGTTACAATTAGGCTTTAAGATCGCCAATTGTATTCTTTTCTCTAGCTCTCTTGAATACAATGCCTGTTGATAGCTAACCTCGCAAATGAGCCCATGACTAAAACCTCTCCTTGACAAAAGCGTCTGCTTGGAATAGAACAAAACAACTTGAGAAAGAAATAATAAAGAAAACCGAATGCAGTCAAGGTAATCGAGAATAACCAAGCTTTGCTTGGAACCGTAACAATATTCTTAGGGGTAAAATACAGAGAAAAGCATCGTACAGAGGTTATTTAAATTAAGCACACGAGAAGCTGGTTCAGCATTTAGAATGCTGATTTATAGAATATATAAATGCAAATTCTGACAAACAGACGCATAAACATAAGAACAAGATTACAATTACATAGATAGGGATACAGTTACATACGCTGTGAACAAACAAGCAGATTCTTTAAAATCCAGAAATCCGTAAAAGGTTACTGGAATATATAAAACATGCATATATACAAATCTGATAACATTAATTCTTAAATTACCGAAGCCTTCCCTAACCTGTGTGCTTAAAATTTCGAAACGCTACTTCCGGTCCATGACATGTCTCTTTCGTTTTCTCCCCTCCCCGTCTATTTACCCACAAAGAGAGATGTGAAGATTTCTAATGACATCCTCTCTACTTCCTAACAAAGAAGCTTCCATTAGACTTTTAGGACAAGCTCTCTGCAATAAACCGATGCAATGTATTTGGGGAAACTGCACCTGCTACTGCATACCTATAGGTGAGGGAAGGAAACAATATTGTAATCTAGGCCGCTTCGGGCGGTTGTAGTTTGAATGGAAGGGCATTTTGGGCTTCAGACGGTGGATTCGTAATGTGAAAACAGCAGTTGTCAAACGCCTATATGCGCTATCATTAAGAAATCTGATTATGCTCATTATGATTGCCCAGGGAATAAATTTCAAGGGTTTAGTATACAGCTTTTTCTGGCATTAGGCACCGGGAAATAACAGTTCCTTGCAATTGAGAATATTTTTGCCCTTACACTTTGGACATAAATGCTGCGCAAATAGACGCAGGAAGTTACACCTTGCCTAGCATTTTAAAGTTGCCAGCTTTGCTAAAGTTAATGCCTTCCAGGTTACGAGTTTATTGAACTAGAAGGCCTATATATTTGTATAGATAATAATTGAGCTACTGCACGATTACTGGTTTTTATGAGCATGTAGGTAGCTTGCCTATATTGCCAGGAACAGTCAAACTTAGAAAAGAATAAAGACAATTTAAGAGAAACGGCACAGTTTCGCTAATAGATAAAGTAATATCAAGTTACCTTAAGGTGAGAGTAAACATAGTGAATTGCCTAATTCAGAAAAGGGAGACTTAATTGTGCGTGTATATTTTGGTCACTAAACGGTACATAATTCACTGAAACTTTATTTGCGCTTTCATTTTATGGTTTAAACTTAGTACTTTAAAAGCAGTAACTCAATGTAGTAATTGAAAACTGACGTATAAGTATAAAAACTCTAAGGATTTATACCTCGCTGTTAAAAATCCGTGCGTTTGTAATCGTCTGAATTTTTTTCCCCGGCATGCTTTGCGATAAATGTTTATAAAAAACGAATCTTTAGAATTCTAATGTTACGGATATTCTTACTTACTAGGTTAGTTTATTATTTTCTTTTCTTGGATTAATTACACTTGAATTATTTCAGTCTAATATGACTATGTAAGAGATGTGCCGTATAAAAATAAGATAAACTTCGAGAATCAGGATTCATAGCGGGAGATTCGTGTTTTTTCTTTAGTGTAAATAATAATACTATTTTTTGCATGGTGCTACGAAACACGCGAACTTCGGATATTTCTTTCGGATTGCTCCAGGATAATTCTTCAACACTTGGATTGCAGGTGCTGTAACTTTGGGTGTAATAGTTTATGTATCCCTTGAATTGTTATCACTTTAAATTTTGTAGCATGTATAAAATAGAAACTCTTAACAAGTTGAAATCCAAGAGGAAGTCATTAGAAGGGTTTGCATGAAATTAGGTAATAAATTTGGCTCTTATTTTGATACTCTTGATATTAATAAAGCGTTCAATAGAATTTGCCGGAAGTTTAGAAGAAAAACGGAATGAACTTCTAACATTAAACATCAAAATTGAAGACATAAATCATGACTGTACAATGTTCGAAGCGGAAATTTAAAGTTCACTCTAATATAATAAATCTATAAGTTTCTTGCTAAATTCAAAATCAAAACAAAATTAAAAAGGTATGAAACTGAACATTTTAAGCATTTTCAAAATGTTAGCGTTTGTTATTCGAATATTTGCAATACATATCATCTTGTATCAATTCTCAAAATTAATAATAATTAGGCATTCCCAAGTTTTAAAGGCTATTCTAGTTTATTTCAAGAATTATTTAATACTTTCTGAAGCGCAATTGACTGTAATGAGTCATTAAGTAATGTTGACAAGTTCACATATCTAAAATCTTTTCTTTCGGGCGATGTTTACAAAATTATTTCGAGATTCGCGCTTACAGAAGAAAATTATAAATCCTGTTTGAATTTGTTTAAGGAGCGATAGAGTAAACAAGAGCACTTGATTGTAGTGTTTCATGAATAAACTATTAGAAATTGAACCAGTTTTCTTCAATTCTCCAAGCACTTAGAAAATTGTACGAAGAAAGTGAAATTAGTGTAAGAAATTTTAATTCTATGGGAGTTGCATCCGGAAATTATGATCATTTGCTAATACCAATTTTATTGAAACGATTACCTCAGGATTTAATAATAGTATTTTTACGCAAGAAAGATCTTAAATTAAGATTAAATGTAAGGAAGCTGCAAGATTTATTTCTGGGCTTTCTTTAAAGACACGAGAATCTTCGAAAGGAAAGAATACCTCTCAACCTCAGGCTAGATTTAAAACCAATATTCCAACATCGGCTACAATAAATATGGTAGTGAAGAGTACGTGAAACTTTTTGTAATTCTAGTTCTTACTCCGGATTAAAGTGTAAAACTTTTACTAATGAACAAAAGCGTTACAAACTGAAAAATGAGGAGCGTTGTTTTAGATGTTTGGTTAATAAACATTTAATTTCGAAGTAAGAATACAACCTTGTGAAATTTACATGAGTTAACAACAAAATGCATCATTCTGCCTCATAACGAGGAATAAAAATACATCGGATATTAAACTGACAAAAAAGGCCGAATTTATTCAAAGTTCTAAAAAATAAGATGTGATGTCTGCTATATTTACGTCACAAAACTATGTACAAAATTACACTGTTTTACTTCAGACTGCTTGTGTACAAGTGGAAAGTAATTCTAAACGGTTACGTGCATTTATGTTATTCGATTATTTGATTGTTATTATTGAAATAATTTATTCAAAAAGATTTAGTAAAAGCTTTGAAAGTGCAACCTTAAAGAAGGAAAGGATTTTAGTTTAGACTTTCGCGAAAAGTAACCCTTAGGAGAAGAATTTTGAAGTCGTTAATATCACACTTAGAAGCAAATATCCCCCTTAAATCTAGCATAAATATTCAACTGATGAAATTAGCGGAGTTCAGTATATTCGAATATCAAGCCTGCATTTTTAAAAGATTTAATTCCAAACGGCTATGAAATTTCTGAATCATTACGAGATAACAGATCCATCCAGGTACTGATGCCGATTTTATGTATTCGACGCTAATCGGGGAAGTTAAAAAAATAAATAAATTCTTATATATTCAACAGACACTATTCGGTGATGCTATCACGGGGCAGATTCTAGAAAATGGTCTGCATGATTCTACTTCCTGTTTGAAAATTGCATGTACTGCGGTAGAAAATAATTTGAAATTTTTGCGGACTTCTGAATCATATTTGCTTAAGCAGGAAAAAGAGAGAACATCGGATAATATAACAGAATTCGAAACGCAGTACTGTTTGTATAAGGAAGGTATGAGACATCACTTTTATGGAAGTGTGAGACTTTACGAGAAAATTTGTCTAGTAATTTAGAAATCGCGACAAAGAGATTTAAACTTAATAACATAGTTTTAGTTAAGGAGGATCATTTATCCCGAAAATTCCGGAGATTGGGGAGAATTCATGAGTTATTTCCTGGAAGAGATGCAAGGTGAGGACTTGCAAAGTAAAAACCTAGGCACTAGTTATTAGACATCCTGTACAACTTTTGCACAATTTAGAACTTCAGAACTAAAATTTTATCTTCAATGTTCATTTACAAATATATATTGTGAGTATATCTTTTTATGGTTATTTATTATTTTTTTATTGTTCTGTTAAAAATATGTAATTCTAGTAGCTTCCGTGCACAAATTTAATAATTTAAAAAGTTCTCAAATTCATAAAGTCATGGTATGCTTTTAGAGACAACTGAAAAGGATTGAATTCTCCTAAAGAAAAGTGTGAATACTTTTTTAAAATTTAGATGATGTTATATTTAAATTGCTTAATATACCATTTAAATTCTCAGTTATTTATAGATGAGAATTGTTTTCTATTTTGTCTGAAACTCGAGTGTTTTCGTAGTATGAATCTATACTGCTTATACAAGTTTGATGAACTCCCTGTGATTCATGGGGGGGGAGGTGTTAAAAATAAAATCGTGCCTTTGTAGTCGCCTGAATTCTTTTTCCTGGCAGGCCTTGCGACAAATGTTTATAAAAAACAAATCTTTAGAATTCTAATGTTACGGATATTTTTGTATACTAGGTTAGTTTATTTTTTCTTTTTCTTGGATTAATTACACTTGGATTATTTCAGTCTAATATATTTATGAATGAGATGTGTCTTGAATAAAATAAAAGAAAAAGGTGGAGAATCAGGAATCAGAATAGGAGAATCATGTTTATTCTTTAGTGTAAATAATATTATTATTTTTATTACTCATAACTATTATCTAGATCATGCAGTTTCTCTATTCAAAGCAATCAAAAATGGTTTTCCTGCAAAAATGTCTACCTATAATATATGGTTTAAAATGCATGCATTTTCGAAAATTGTTATCCCTTCTCCATTATTTATTTGATGATGATTTTCAGAAAAGATTTTTTTAATGGCAGCTCTAACTATCGAGAATAAAAAGAAATGGGATATAAAGAAACACAATTTGAAAGAAAGCGCAGCTGTTCAAGAACCTGACTGAAGAATACACTAGAATGATTGTTTATTTTGTGAAATATGACTTCACTCTGAAATTACTTTTCAAGATAATACTCTTGGAGTTTCCATCTGCCGCGCAAGAGAATCCTCTTGAAATATGGAGAAATTTCACATTTCGACATGCCTGTCGTGGGCGTAATCTTTTGTTGTAAATTAATATTTTCGAATAAGATAAAAAGTGAGATAATATGACACTTCGGATGATAGAAATTTACTTCTTGGACCAAATAACGCCACGCATATGTGCAGTACTTTGAATAAATAACAGATTACAGGACACTGGATAACTCAGTAGGTGGTAACTCATTTGAGATTTCTGTCAAATTTAAATTTAATAAAAAAATAAATGAAAAACATTCTTATTATATATTTTCTTAAATTCCTCACACACTGACCAACTGTTACTGTAACTGAAATTTTAAATATGTTTCTGGGATTTTATTAGCATTTGAAACAGTGCCTGTGTTTTCATATTACAAGTAAAACAACGTACTTGAAAATTCCATTCCTTCAAAATATGAAATCTCGCCAGTCCATGCGCCATAATACTTATGAATATTTTATAGAGTCTTTTTCTCTTTGGAAACACGAACTATGAGAACTCTATAAAGACGTGAGCTACTTATCGCTATGTCTTGGATATTACCACAGAGAGAGTGAAGAGTGCAAAGGATCCTCTTATTTAACTCAAATAACATTAACAGAAGGCAGGTGTTGTGCTTATAGAAACAGCCATCATTTATGGCGTAAATCAAAGAAGTAAGAGAACTGAAATTAAAGTAAGTTAATCGTAAGTTAGCCTAAAAAGCTGACCAGACAAAATACTCTCAAAGACCTAATATCGGCGTGACAAGCCTAATGGCCAGACCAACGCAAAGCCGCAGACAAACTGCTCTTAATAGAATCAGGTAGCAAACGTGGCCTTTAGCAGGAGGAACACCCTCTCATTCTACCATGCAAAAAACTTCCTTTAAATACTACCTATTTTCTACCTCATTGGAATTCGCGCAAACTAGAAATTAACATTCTGGCAGGCGAATAGAAAGCAAGAAAGACGGAAACTCTAATTAACATAAAATCAACATTAATCAAAATAAATGGATACTGTACAAGTTTTTACCTACCGAATAATGGCTATAATTATGAACATTAAATACGGAGGTTAAAAATAAGTATAGCATTGCAAGAAGACTGACGTTATGTAATTATTGCCAGATTGCTCTTGGATAGGTTAATTTTGCAATAAATAGGGAACGGAAATGTAGAGGGCAACCTGCTTACTCAGCCACATCGATTCTGAAAAACAAAGAAGCAGAGAAGTGAACGGCACATGTTAGCAGCACTAAGCAAAGCAAGGAAGTAGGCAAATTAAAATAAGGAATAAAAGGGATTATTGCCAAATTAAAGAGTATATTGTTTTCATACTTTATATATATAATATTTAAGATACAAAAATTTCCGTTGACAAGACGTTTTGCTGCTGTACTCACTTATCTAAGATGACTTCGTACTTTGAAACCCATGTATAGGGAAATTATTGTATTCAACTATGATTAAAAATATCTTGTCTGCAAAAGGAAGATTTAATATGCGAAAAAATAAAGGTTGTGGTACTTCAATCCTGTGTGAGGAATTTAAGAAAATATGTAACTTTTGGGGCATCTTTGCTACTTTGTTCTTAAAATTTTTTTCTAGCTAATTTCTTCTTAAATTGATTCAGTTTAACTATAGAAGTTTTTACTTTAAGAATTTTATTTGTTTCCGCTTTAAAAAGTGTTTAGCAATGTACATCTGCTTTTGACTTTTAATGGAGCATCTATGCCACTTCGTACTCAAATTTCTTTGGTTTTCTCCTAACAGACTCCAATTAATTGAATCGTTTCGATTTAAAAAAATTTTCTTCTCTGTTCTTCTGTTTCTCTCAATACAGACTTCAATTTACCATATGATTTCAATTAAAACTAATATTTCACACATTCAAATTCCCCCTTTTTTAGGTTATATATTTCGACCTTACATGCTGGGTTTTATTTAAGGAATACCCTTACTGTATATGATTGTATATCTTGATTTACCTTTAAATTTTAGCTTGCGTTTTTGCATGTAAAACAGTTTGAATTTTCCATCTTATCTTATTTTGTTTTTTGAATATCTGTGCTTATAAGATTTTTATATTTCTTTTTAAGAGTTGCAAATATGAGTCGGGAAAAAATCTGAGCATTTGAGATTCTCTAAACGATGGACTCTAAATTGAGAATTTTTTTCGAATTTTACGGGGATAAATCTCAAATGTCTCAGAGGAATGAAATGTATATTCGAAACTCATTGATCAACTTGGTATAAGGCTTCAAAAGACCTTTCCCTTGATAAGTTCTGTTTGAAGCCTTGAACTTGGGAGATCAATATATCTTTTCCTTTTTATATTTTTCATTTTTATGTTACTTTTACTGCTTTCCACATTGTCCAATGATTACTTGTACTACCTTAGAGTGCGACTTTATTCGAGATTCTTAATGGTTAGGACCTTCACAGGAAAATAAACTGTAAACGTGCATTTAAACTCTACTTTTACCTTTTTCTTAAAAAAATATTTTCACATTTTGCGAACCTTCAGAAATTGCGCATTTCGTCTTTTAGTTTTTAAACTTTGTCCCCATGAACCTTTAAGAAAGTATCTTCTGACTTTTTAATGTATATAATGTATTATATATATATATTATATATACTGTACATTACATATGTAAATAATGTTACATTATATATGTATATATAATGTAACATTACATATATATATATATATATAATGTAAGATATAACAAAGTGTGATTGGCGTCGTCAGAATTAACTGTTCTAAATTTGGTGTTCTTCCCCTAAATTCATTTCGTCCTCCCAATTCGAGATCTTTCCATGTTACTTAACGCTTAATGCAGATACGTCTTATCCAATCAAAATAATTGTATACCGAAACCTTTTTAACTGAAACTGAAAATTCAAATCCCTCTGAATTGCTGCGACACTTTTCGCTTACGTTTTTCTCCTGGCAAGACGCTTTGCTGCTATGCTCACTAACCTAAGATGACTTCTTACTCTTAAACCCATGTACATGGAAACTGCTGTGTTCAACTATGATTAAAAAATACCTTGTCTGCAAAAGGAAGCTTTGATATGCGAAAAAATAAAGGTTTTGATACTTCAAGCTTGCGTTAAATGCGTCATCAAGGCTTTCTGCTCATCCTTGGCTACAGCGACAAGCTGATAGAAAGTACCGAATTCCTTCATCTACGCATTAAAACATTACACACACACACACACACATATAAAGAGAGAGAGAGATGTGTGTTATGTTTGTGTGCATACGATAAAACGAAAAAAAAAACTTTTCTTTTATCATTCCCCGTTTTAATATGATTTTCTTTCGTAAAACTGTCAACACGCAGTCTTCTAATGTTTCAGTTGTAGACTCATGTTAAACGAAACATGGCATTATTCCAGCTTATTTGCTAAATACTGACGTCTCAAAATTAACATGTCAAATCAGTATAACAATTTAAATAATAAAATCAATATACAAATAAAACAAGATGAGAAAATTTTTCTTTTTAGTGCTCACATATTATTAAAAAAATTAAAATTATCCTAAGGAGCTTTAATTTAATTAATATAACAAGTAGGAATCTTGGTTAATATTTCAAGCCATTCTACAAAATGCCAAATTATGTCATGAGAGAACAAACCAGAGTAAAAACCAAGAAACAAAAATCATTATATATAAAATTCCAATAATTATAGGCCATAAAAAACTACTTTCCTCAGGTAAAATCGCCATAGATAAATTAAATCAGGTTTTCTAAAAATTTATGAAGATAAGCTTTTTATGCCGTCTTTGCAAGATTAAACGAAACATTACTTGACTAAATAAGTAAATAAAGAGAACCCCAAAAAATTATACATTCTTTTATCAAACAGAAAATGTCACAAGAACAGAAAAGTCATATATTTCAAAATTTCAAAAAACAAAAGTACTGAAATTTTGATCAATCATATTTAAGATTATTCATTCTGAAATTCGTTTCATCTTGGCTCGTGTGGATAGTTTTTTTTTACGTGGCTTAAAGTGAATGAAAATGCTTGCTTGTTTCTCTTTACTTTCCAAACATCTTGATTTTCATATATTTTTGTTCAAGATGGAGGCAATAAAAATGAGTGCATTAAATTACATTGAGGTTAAGTTTAGCATTCTAATTAATTAAAATTTTTAGTGTTTATGTTTTATCTGTCTTAAAATCGCAATCTCCCTGGAGTGAAGTTTATTGTTTATAGGTGAATTAAGTTGATGAAGGAACTAGATTGTCAAATGACGCTTTTTAAAAATTTTCCTTACCTTTAATCGTCATGGCTTCCCTCCTTTCTTTCTTCTTTCTTGGTGCAGTTATTTAACATAAGCCAGATAAAACACTAGTTTTCTTTCTCTTGCTGCCACGTGCAGTCAATGATTTTTTTTTTGCTGATTATCTGTATTCTAGTTTCTTTGGATGATTTTTTGTCATTTGAATTACTTCATTCTCTTTACCTGAGAGAATAAAATGATGATTATTATCGTCGTTAATTTCATAAATAGTTCAGGGATGCATAAATAAAAACAGAATTGGTTAATCTTTTTTTTTTAATTCAGATTCTCCGAATTTTTTCTTAATTCTTTCATTTGATATAGATTAGTAATACAGGGTGGTGATAAAAAACTTCCTCGATATATGAATCCTCAGCAGAACAAATCGAAATTAAATTTCGGATATTGTATTTGAAGGTATGCGCTCCATATTGTGATGATTGAAGAGAATTGCGCTCTCCGGTTACAGTGACAGTAAAAAAAAAATTTAATTTTCGAAGGGCAGCACCTACATTTTTCCCGTACAAATTGCACAATCAGCACACTGAAAAACCATAAATGGCATGGTTACTATTCATGTATGACGAAAATTGAAAAAAATATTTGCAAAGAAGAGCACTTTAAAGGACCCATCACAGCACAGAGGGGTGGAAGGAAACCTTTTATTGGAACTACAAGATTTCAACGTGTACGACATTTCAAGACAGAGTCATCTCCCATAACTTTGAAGTTTCGTGGCAACTGCGGTCTCCTGACCTCACTGCGATGGATTTCTGGTTCTGGGGTTATTTCATATCTAAGGTGTAAATTTGAAACACACGAAGTTTGCCAGAATTGAAAGATGCCATAAAACATGAGGTTATACAGATTCCTCTCGAGATATTACGAGCGTCATTATTGTCAAAAATGTCCCTATGCGATGAGTTATCATCTGCCAAGATGGTCAAGTTGAAAACTTGTAATTCCAAAAAAAATTTTTTTTTCCTCTTCTTTTTGTTTTGTCTGTTAGTCTTTTACAATGCTTTCCTTCGAAATGTTTTACGCTGGCAATGTTCGTCATACATTTATCATTCCAACGCCATTTAATGTTTTTCAACGCGCCGATTAATTTGGACAGGAAAAAGGTGGGTATTGCCATACGAAAATTTCGAAATCTTCTCACTGTAACCGTAGCCGCGAGAGCTCTATTACTGATCGGAGTTACTGGTAATTTTACTTCTAAATTTGCTTTTAATAACGAAGACGGGACTTATTAAATATGTTTTCTCTTTATCTTACCTATTCATTTTTGTTATTTATTTCCCCTATCTCAGGCAGCATACACTCGAAACACTGGAACATACACACTAAACTGCACTCGAAAAATTCGTGCAATTGACGAATGGGTTTCTTCGTATAAGCAATGTAAATCTTGAAATTCAAAATATCGTAAAACGTATTTGGGAAAAAATAGTAGATATTTGCATATATTTTGATATTGCAATATATGTAAGTTACAGGTAAAATGTAGGTACGTTTTTTCATTGTTTATTGAACAAGATTTACGTCGTTTTTCGCCTTTGTAATAAACATACTAAGAAACCCTCTAAATTAACATTTGCAATAAATGAATTTTTTATTGTATAATTTTTTTTTCACTGCTTTTGTAATAAACTATTAAATCATTTTATCTACGAAAAAGCAAAATCGCTTCTCTAAGCGCATGCTCAATATGTAATCGCAAGAGCGGGGAAATTCGATGACGTAGCGTAAAATTAACCATGTACATTTTGCGTTTTTTTTTAACGGGAACGGTATACTTATTCTGAAGATCTCCAAATTAAAAATGTCCTTAACTGTTTCAGGAAAAATATAAAACATAATATAATTATTTATTTATTTCGTTTTCATTTAAAAAAAAGTTATTGAAATCCCTCTAAAATTTTCTCCCGTATATTAAACACCTTTGAAAAATTTTAGCCTCAAATAATTTTTATAAAAATGATTAAAGTAATTGAAATTTGTACAAAATATCATGATTAAGCTTTTAGTTTCGCAGAGTTATTATTACAATTATTAAAATATTATAAATCTAATTAGACTGTGACATTAAATATCTACTGAAAAACACCATTTTTCTAGTTTCTCTTCCTTTTTCTTGTTCGAAGGGAAAAATCTGTTGAAGTACAATTGAAGAAAAATCGATAGATACTCTGAATCATAGATTTCTTTAAGCTTTTTAGAATTCGTATAAGTAACGAATGAAAAGTACCATGATGTTGGTAGTTTTTATCAGTACGTTTCGTTTCGTATAGGTTTTGTAAAGTAACGTGCGTAAAATATGATTAAACGTCGATAATATCATCAGCTTTTTTTATTGGTAGCACTTTCGTACAAATTACATGCAAAAAGCACCATGCCCTTATTCACCAAATTTATACGCATGTTTTTGGAGGCATGCTGTCTGGGATGTATATATTCGAATGAAGTTAGGTATTTCAAGAAAGAAAATTTCAATAATTGTATGTTTGTATGCGATGTGATAGTTAAATAATAATTATTCTTTTAACTTAGCTTGCTGCGTTACGTTGATATTAATAAATTAACAATTATAGTAAAAAATTCAACAGTCTTATATTTGTAAGCTTTATAATAATGAAGCAATAATTTTTTAAGCACTAACTTGCTATATTATGTTATGATTCGCGTATTAACAATTGCTATATTCAGACCGTATCTGTAAAATGTTTTCGCATACTATGTTGAAGTTAATTGCATTGTGTTTCAGTTTTATTCAGGAAGCATTGTAGTGAATATCATGAAATCTAGAGGTCTACTAAATTATTAAATATTTATTTAAAGAGCCATTATATATCATTTTGTAGTACACCTTTCAGTGTGAATATTAGATTCTATATTATATGTTGGAAAAATATTAATGAGTATTTATATTATTTGGAAAAGCGTTTTGTTTGTTATGCAGTAGTGTCATTAATTCAATTGAACATCCCACAAAGAAACGAAGAACAAAAACCTTAGGGAAAAAATCTTTTAACCTTTTCATATTGTATGCAAACTTTCAATTAACTTAAAACAGCAAGAAGACGATTAACAAAGAAGAGTCGAAAGAGAAAGAAATAAGCGTGGAGTCCGAATAATTACATACCACATGCAAGCTCTCCTAGAAAATGTTCTAAAATGGGAGATGTGTGAAATAATACCCTGGACTTTAACGTGAGAAAAAAGAAGAAGACTTTAAAGAAAAGACTGTTTAAAATTTTGAGAAAAGGCTTAAAGGAAAAAAGTACCCTTCACTGAATTACTCACGAAAGGCAGAAAAGAACATTATTTTTATTTGCTTGTGAATTATTTAGTGTAGTCAAACAGAAAAAAAAAGTATCAAAGCACAGCATATAAATAAAACATCCTTTAAGAACTACAATATTGCCGAACTATTATTTGAGTATCTGGAAAATATAAAGTGACCTTGCATAAATGATTTACATTTCAGTAGCGGAACATGCTCTGCTACTAAATACATATTTTCTTACAGTTTTAAAAATTACGGAGCTTTTTCGTGTTCTTTACATAACGGTAACTACTGTTGCTGAATTGAATATTGAAATTTTGATGTAAAATATTCGTAATCCGCATGACGATGCGCTGATAAGGAATAATATTTAAAAATATTTGGCATATCAAAATTTATGGCATTATTAAAATCTAGAGTTCATGAAAACTTTCGTATTAAATAAGGAGTAATAATCATAAACGACATTGAATGTTTCTTATACCAGTCTGATAATTCCCAATACATGCTGAACCAAAGTGCAGAATTTCATACATTTATATCTAGATGATTATCTTCGTTGCTTTATTCCCAAGCTCATAATAGCTTGCTATTACAAGTACTATTAATGCAGCATTTTGCTTTAGCAGCTGATTATTTTATCTCATTTTTTGTAAGACTTAAAATATGAGGCAATGCAGGTATTCAAATGAGTCAATGCCAAAGCGCAGGAGGAGTTTTAAAGGTTAAATAATATTTGTTACCGAACAATCTCATAAAGTATTAAAAACAACATTTAATAATTTGTTTTAATATCACTTAGGAAACAATAATTTAAATATTGCGTTAGATTTTATGTCTAATGAAACCTTTACTTACTTCCGAACTTTAGAAGATATCTAATTTGAGAGCATTTATTTCTTTCTCGAAATAGTTTCATAGAAGGGAATAATATTTGAACTAAATATACTTGAGAGTATACTTCTTGGTTAGCAGTAATTTTTTTGGGGTGTAAGTAAATTGATATTTATTAAAGAAGAAAAAGCGAGCTAACGTCTTTGATCCAGATGTTGCGGCATGAATTTCCATAGGAATTGCATATTTAAGCCCACAAGTGTGTAATATTAAATGCACTGAGTTTTTGTATTGCCCTAATAAACCTCAGCTTCAAATGGTAAAGAATACGTCCAGTTACGACCATATGTTTTCCACCCGCAGTTCTTATTAAATTAAGCTATCCACTGCGTTCATGGCAGCTTTCAAGATAATAACGATGAATTAAAATAATGGTTCTCTGCAGGCGTTTTGATGAGATATGCATATGTTACGTAATTCACATGAATCTTCAGTAATATTAATGGACAATTGACCAAACGTAATGACAAGCATATGCAAGAAATAAAGTTTCTAATCCAAGATAATCTGAAA
Source organism: Stegodyphus mimosarum (assembly GCA_000611955.2). Classification (NCBI taxonomy): domain Eukaryota; kingdom Metazoa; phylum Arthropoda; class Arachnida; order Araneae; family Eresidae; genus Stegodyphus; species Stegodyphus mimosarum. The sequence continues at coordinate 91,514 of KK116214.1, forward strand.
ATAAACACCAAGGGGAATAGCAATGAAAATGAAGCATACTACCACAGTTTCGAAGGACTGACGTCATTTCTTCATCTGCTACCACTGGTACGAAATTGAGGTTGATAGCTAAGCTTAGTTGTGAACGCAATTAAAACCTTTCTTAAAATCTGGTCAAATGCCGGGAAAAGAAATCACTAAGGTCCCCAATTACTCGGAATATGAAAAACAGACTACTGATGGATGAAGATTTCCAAAGGCTAAACATAACTCAGGCTCAGAATTTGGATCACTAATTTACATGGAAAGAATTTTACGAATCGGAAGAAATTATTTCAGGAAATTTAATTCGTTAACTGAAGAGTCTTGAAATAAATTTGGTGGCATAAAATTCCGCCTAATAATTGTTGAGGATGTAAGAATTAAGACTTTATCGAATATTGATCTCTTTTATTGGACTTAAGATTGATTAAATTTAACAATAACGTTTCTTTTTTTTTTTTTTGGATCAATGCATGTAAAGCCATACTTACAAAGAATACTATTGATATTAAAGAATCTAGTGCTTTAAAGCATGAAACATGAATTTCATTTGTAAATGTAAGAAATGGTCTAAAATTTAAATTCCAAGAAATATACTCAATTTTGTACCTAATTGAAGGAAAGCTCTCAATAATCTCTGGGTTTTTATACTCACAGTTAGCAAAAAAAATGTTTTTTTTATTATAATATGAATTATTTCTAACCGTTTGGTCTTAAATGCGTCATGAGAAACCTGCTTCTTGACATTGTTTTTAAATAACTGATTAGAAGGATGAATATTGGGTATATGGGGAGGGGGGAAAGAATAAAAAGAAGGTAATTTCTACATAGCAGAATAATAGAATTTGGTATGAAGAGGAAGACGAACTGAGGAAGTTTTTCAATTTATAATAGGGCTAAAATTAAATTTATTGCATAGGATTAGAATATTGTAGTTCAAACTTCTTCACTGACGGCATGTACTACAGTAAACGTATCATCAACATAACGCATCTAAAAGGGAAATTTTTTGTACTTTAAATATTTAACTCGTAATAATGCGTCTGAACTTTAGTGAAAAGGTGACTCAAATAGCTATATAGATAATCATTCCCAAGGTAATAAATTATTTTGGAGAAAAATCGTACATTAAGAGAAAGATTAACGGAGATTAATTCATTAGTTTTCTTGAATGAGAATTGCTGAAATTAAGGAAATCTATTCCCTTGGCATTTATGTACATATTCCTTTAAAGTATAAGTGCATAATAAATTTTAAAATAATAAAACTACGATTAATTAACTGCGAGAATCAACTCTTGACAAATTTAAGCAAATTTTATGCGCAAATATCTCGTACAGAGGAAAATGCAATTAGTGTATGTTTAATTAATGTATAAGATGCAGACTGTGAAATAAGTCGTAAACAATATTAACCTAAATTATTCAAACTACAGCACTTTACGAAGCACTGTTTTCTTTTACCATGCTAGTACATTGACACAATATTTTTAATCTGATTATAGTGTGTTATTAGTTTATTTTTAACATTATTTTAAAGTTATATGAAATTGAAAAATTGAATAAAATATTTTTAGTTCTTAACATTAATTTATTGCTAATACAAATAAATTGCATGGGAAGAATTTTAAAAATTTTAATAATCATAGCACTTTTATAATTTGCAGAATAAACAAAAAATACATTGGAAACCCTCATATTTAGCCTCCTTAAGAATGTAACCAATCGGAATGTGTGAAAAGTTTTCATGCTGTACGATAAATGTACACTTTTAGAAAAAAAAAAAAAAAACAAAAAAAACGACGCACCGAGAAGATATAAAGCAAATTGGACACAAATTGATATACATACGGGTTTTCACGGAAAATACAAAATTTTACATTTTGGCTGCCAATGAATGAACGGTTGTCTCTACAGTGCAACTGATCTGCGCAACTGGCAGGATATTTAAGAGGAGAAATTACGATTCCAGGTGATAAATTCTTCACCAATTTCATTCCGCGTACTCTGGTAGACAGTAACTATGCCTTGCATATAAATTCACGAACGATACGCACAGATGTCAGAATTTGAGAGAGGTCGTTCAGTTGGGCTCAAAGAACCCGGTTGGCTGTATCGGCGAATAGCTCGACATTTGAGCAGGAGCGGTGCCACTATTAGAAGATGTTGGCAGGATTGGGTGAACCATGGCCGCACACAGCGTCAAGAAGGAAGCGGTAGGCCTAGAAAAACGATAGAATATGAAGACCGAGCAATCGTCCGAGCGGCACTCACAGCCCAGATGCATCATTATCATCGATTGTACGTGCAACTAGTGTTTCAGTGACCGCAAGGACCATTCATAGACGGGTCACAGAAAGGGGGCTGGGGTCACGGCGCCGCATGCGCCGACTACCATTGACGTCTGTACAACGCCAAGCCCATTTGCAGTGGTGTCGGGGCTCATTCGCACTGGAATGTCACTCACTGGAGTAGAATAATCTTTAGCGATGAGTCCCTCTTTGAACTGAGCCCCGATGACCAGCGAAGGCGAGTCTGGAGACGCCCCGGACAGCGGTGTGATACCAACCTGACTGTCTTCTAGCAGACAGGCCGACAACCAGGAGTGATAGTCTGGGGTGCCATTTCATTTCATAGTACGACCCCTTTGATTGTCATCCATCGCAACCTTTCAGCACAGCCGTACGTCGACGAATTTCTAAGGCCCGTTGTGTTGCCCTTCACGTCACGCCACCATGGGCTTACATTTCAGCAAGATAATGCCCGCCCCCAATGCAGATGTTTCTACTGTTTGCCTTAGTGCTTGCCGAACATTACCTTGGCCAGCAAGGTCGCCGGATCTCTCTCCTGTTGTGCACGTTTGGAGCATTATGGGCAGGGCCTTCCAACCAGCTCGGGATGTTGACGATCTAACGCGCCAGTTGGACAGAACTTGGCACGATATCCCTCAGAAGGACATCCGCAACCTCTATCAATCGTTGCCAATCCGATAACTTCTTGCATAATAACCAGAGCTAGACAAATGCGTTACTGACTTTTTCACGTTTTGAAGCTCTTTCAGTTCAATAAATCGTCCGATTTTTCTCAAACTGTAATCATTTGTTTTTTCTGTGCATGTACATCACATCTACCGATTTTCGTCCCATTCGGATAACTCCTTCTTGGTGCGTCGCTTTTTTGTTTGTCTAAGAGTGTATTTTTATTGAACTTTACAGAGATAATTTTATTTTCATTTATATTTTTTTAAGTTTATACTGTTGAAAAAGAAAAACTGTTTTATCAGCAAATAAAATACGAGTATAAAAAAAGATTTCAAATATTTTAATTGTGACAACTTATACTAAAATTTGTTTACGAGGTTGCTTTTATGAAGAACAATTTTAGGTTCACACTGGAAAAAATACAAAAACGTTTATGCAATTAGTCCGTTGGCCAGGATTTGAAACGGATCGACCTGTCTGTGTACAGTAATCGTACCTTGTCGGCCGCTTACGCCCTTTTTTAACTGCTCACAACAAAACACGGGAAGCGAGACAATACCACCTAACTTTTTGGTTGGTCTCTGTCTAAAGTCAGTCATCAGAATTAGTTGAGACAAAAGATATTTGCAATTTTTTGAGTGGGATTTTTACTCAAGAATTATTTGGCTGCCTTTATTGGCTGTGGAAAGAAGAATATCTGGATTACAGTGAAATTTAAGTAAAGCATTTTTTTGTCCATATTTAGATTAAGTTTCAAAGATTCAGCACTTTAATATACATCATGCCTAAGAAAATGAAGAATAATTTCTTCCTGCTTTTTTGACAATTTGCTAAATTCGAAAAACTTTTCAATTTGATTTAAACGTTTTCTCTGAAATGTTTTGATGTTTTTTTTTATCAAGATCACTGCTCAGGAGTTTCTATATGCAAAGAACATTTTTCGATTAAATCAGGAAATAAAATTATTTTTAATTGACCCATTCTACAGTTCTCTGTCCCAATTAAAATAAAATTGTCTTACCTTTTTTTATTCCAACTAAAGTAAAAAAGAATAATTTTTTATTTAAAAAACATTATAATCAACATATAAAATTTATTTTGTTTCCATTTTAAAGAAAATACCTTTCTTATCTTGAATTTTCAACAAAAATTGAACTGTACAATATTATCTAAATTTGGCATATTTAAATTAGTTCAAAATTATGTTATTTAATTAATCTTGGTAAATATATAAATATTATTTTAATAAAATAAATTAAATATATATGTTCATTTGATTCGTCTGAAACAAATACTTCCATTTGCTTAAAATATTTAAAAACAACAATCAATGAGCTTTTTGTTAAAAATTAATTATTAAACTCCGGAGTCTGAAACATTAATTTAGATGTTTAAATATTGTAATCAGTTTTGTACTATCTTCACTAAGTTACTTTTAAAAGAAAGAATTAAATGTTTCTAAAATAGCTGCATTTTAAATAATCATGTTACCTTCTCCATCGGGTAATTGAAGAATTACTTTAAGACATATGTGAAATGCTGAATCTCCAGAAAAATCTATTTGAAGCTTAACCTTTGAAGAAGAAAATATCGCTTTTAACTTAATGAACTACATAGGGCATCCTTAATTTTCACTACTATGAAGCAAACTCTTGAAACTTCAGAAAATATGAATATATTAAAATCTGTTTGGTGCGCCAGAAGAGTTTTTATAACGTGTAGTCCGTCTAAAAAAGAGCAGCTGACGCACCAGATCTTGCAAAGCTAACATTGTATTTCAGGTTTTAATGAGAAGTCTAAGGTAAGTACACTTGACTTTCTTTACTGTATACGTGGTATATGTACTCACACTTTCTGAGCTGTTAGATAAATAACTCATTTCTGCTTTATTACAAAATGTAGTACAGCACAAATAGTTATTAGGTAAATATCTTATTTTTGTGTTACTACGATACACATTACATTTGTTGTAATGAAACTGAAACGAGACTGCGCATAATGTAGAGAAATTAAATTTATTGCGTCTTTTCCAACTACATATATCTTGTCTTTATTATTATATTATTCCTATTTCCAGTTTTTCTGGATTTACCGTTTATTACTCTCTTATTTTTAAATTACTTTCCGGAAATGCGGTTACAGGCTTTGAATTTATTTAATATTATTGTACATTATGTAAATGTTTGTGGTTATTTGAAGGTAATTTCGTTTTCATGTATTTTTGAAGTTCGGCTTGATTGGTCTATTTAATTATGGCACTCGAGGGCTCTCTGCCTAAGTGGTGATGCCTTTGCAAAGGACGGTTTAAGAAAAAATGGCTCATATACAAGTTACACATGGGAAAAAATCACGGAAACCCGTATGCAGTCAGCCCGTTCGCCGGGAATCAAATCCCGGACCGAATTACTAGTGCTCAGCGATTTTAGCACTTGACCGCTGTTGGGGTTGTATTTTTGAAATGCTATGTATTTTTATTTATTTATCCACTTAGTTATTTAATTAGAGATCTTTTGTAGCAATTTTATATTTATTTGCTGTGCATTTTATATCATTCTGAATTCGTATCCATTTAACGTATTTGTATGTGTTCAATGCATGCATCATGTTGCAAATAGTTCAACTCTGAATTAATTGAAGTTTGAGTTGTTCAGATAAAATAACGGATTAGGGCAGAAACCGTTTTCCCGATAATGTTTTTGTAATTAAGTTGACATTCGGCAACTCTTCGCCAACCTGGCGACATCGGAGAAGTTTTAGAAGAATAATATTCGAAGCAAGTTCTATTGTAATACATTTGATGTACAAGGAACAACTTCTACCAAGTTCTTGGTAATTTTGTAAATGTCTTCTTTTGCGGTAATTTATTACCACAGTTGTGGCAATTCATCACACAATAGACTGTTAGATTAGGTTAATTAAGGAAATTCGCCAAAGTTTAAGGAAGTTGTCTGCCAGAATTGTTTAGATAAGTGTTACGGTCTATTATTTTTTCCCCAGTTTTAAGTTTTAGCTCCTCCCACTTTCATTGTCACACTCAACTTACTTTCAAGTTATGCTTTAGAGAGCTTTTTATCTTGCAGGTTTTTTTAATTACAGTGCATTATTTAGAACAGAGTGCATGAAATTTGGTACCGATGACTGTAAATATTTCCTTTAAATGTTTTCTACGACATTGGAACTACAGTTTTTTACTATGATGTTTCCTTGTACTGACTAGAAAGCCTTTATCATATATCTCCCCCCCCGGAGTCGACTTAGAAGACTCTGCGAAACTGCTGGCTAAGATGTGCACCTAAGAAATCTCAGCCGCGCGAGTATAAAATTCATGAGCCAAATCAAGATCTCGGGGTTGGGTCGATTATATGATTTGACTGCGGGTGTTGAAAAGAGAAAATTATTTGCGGGTTTTCTTTTAATTTTTAATTTTATCTTGCATACTCAACCTCTCTTGGCGCCGTGACAAACTAAAAAAAACAATTCTCATAAAAAATATAAATTGAAATTCATGAAATCAAGGCAAAGAGACTGGTGTTTGAAACAAAATAATTAATACCTTAAGCAAGATTAAATTTTCATAAATCCTCAACACAGTAAATTAGGTTTTATCATTATCAACTCTCGTTTCTTAAGTTCAATGAAATGAAAAATCCTCCCTGGTCTTTTGTTAAATTCAAAATATTAATATTCATATAAAATGCATTACCGACACTAAATCATTAACATGCTATCTCTCACTAAAACTAACTAATCGGCTCTCCTTCCTCAAAACACATAAATTTCAATACAACCTTAGAGAGAGCCACAAAAAACACCTTTTCAGTTAAATTAATAAATCTGATGGTATAGTCATAAATAACATTACGCCCGCAATAAACTACCCAGGTTCGAATGGAAGTTTAACCATGTTTTCCGAAAGGATCACATGGGTGACCTACAGTAGACCACAAGATAAAACACAAAAAAAAACATACAGTAGTAAATCAAATAAAAACCTTTATTTAATATTCCAAAAGATTATCCATTCAGAATATCTGTCCAGACAACCCCTACAAACATTTACTAAAAATTACTCACAATTCTTCATGCGACAAATCTGTACCATTATCAATATTGCATTCAAAATTATTAGTTATGTACCTTACAATAATTTTGTAATTATCGCTGATCCATACTAAGTAGTCTGAAATAATTTTTTTTATTCTTTAAATATCTCCAAATGTTACCAAAATCTTAATGAAACAATTTGCAATTTCTATTAATTTTAGAAGGTTACTCAAGCATTTAAACTCACATATACAAATATTTTAACTCAGTTTTCGTTAAAGACAAAGCTTTTTCCTAATAATCAATTTCACAAAATCCTAAGTCAATTAAGGGTAATAAGTTTGAGGACACATATAGAATTAAATACAAAATCAAAAAAAAAATAATCAACTCACAGTGGAGAAAAGATTTCTGTCCAGATTTCGTCTTCCTATATGTGTACGAAATGCACGTAAAAGAAGTTCAAACATTTCTCTTCCTCAATGCTGCACCAATTTGTCAATTCAGCCGTTGGGAAAAACTTCCTCATGGATACAGTCCTTCTGCATGCAAGGAGGTCCAACTTAAGATGAATGTCCACCAACATTTCGATGATGTTCTCAACAAAGAAAAGTGGAAGCCGCAGTAATCTGTAGGTGAAAGCCCACCGACTTCTGAATGATGTTCTCGCTGAAGATAAGTGCAAGTCACAGTAATCTGCAGGTGAATGACATTTTTCTCCTAATTTTTTTTCACTAATCTGGAACTAAAGCGTGAGCTTTAAATCACATTTTTCCTCAAGGAAAAACATCAGTGAGAATAGGACATAGCCGCAGACCTTCAGAAAGGATTCGCCAACGACGATACTATGGAAGCCCGCATCGTTTTCAGGCCAATTCTCGCACGGAAAACCCCGAGAAGGGGCCGCCGGGCTCTCTCTCTCCCCTCAAAAAAAGGGACTCGAAAAATTGACAAAACCTTAAAAAGTCTTCCCTCGCCACGGTAGCGACCAAATTTAAAACCTCGCGACGCTCAAAAAATGCACCGCCTCTATAATTACTATTGGTTCAAAAAAATCCATAAAATTAAAACTCACCAATGCTTCACAAAACAGTAACCCTCTCTAACCACTAGAAACAGAATAATAAATACTCAACAAAATTCTAAGAAAATCAGTCCTATCTTTTCACAGTGACAAGCCCCTATTTATCCAGCTCAAAAGCAAAGTAGTAAATCTGTTAACGTTGCGACTCTTCAGACAAATCCTAAATTTTTGTACCCTCATAATTCTATCAAGAATCGGCGCCGCTAAGCTAACCGCCTTTGAGCGAGAAAAACACATGTTCGCCTCCGGAAGAAAAGGGGACGAAAAATGCAGCTGGCCGCCGACCCTTGACCCCAAAATTCTCCTCCCGCGAGAACGCAAAAACAGGGTATCGCTGTACAAGCTTTTCTGCTAACTTAAAGAAATTTTACCCCAAATCAAAAGAAATAATTTAGCAACAGTATAGTTTAAAAGTTACAACTCAAACATGAACATTAAAATTTTACTATTCACTGTAAAATAATAAAATTAATAAGCACTGTAAAATAATACTTAAAAAATCTACACAACACGGGGGATTGGCGTAAGACATTTGTAGCTTGGTGTGAGACGGAACCGAATTTGCTAGGTAATGTCCTGAGGTGACGGGCAGCCCGCATAGTACTGAAGAGTAGCATTTAGATGACTAGTCCTTCGAATTCTCGCTTCGCTCCCTGCATGTTGTGTTGAGCATTGCAAGCCTAACGACTCCTGTTTGAAATGGGAAGTAACAACACGGGCGAGCCTTGTTTTGGGATCTTGAATGGGTTCAGTACAAGTAAACGTCAAATAGTTTATCATATGTATAAGCGTTTCTGTGAAGATTCAGGTTTTGCAACCACTAAATTGAATTACTCCATAAAGGAGAAAATACATAAGCCCGAAAAAATAGTAATAGATAAATATATAATTAATATATAATTATGCAAATATTCTCAAATAAATTTTATTGTGAGATATCAGAAGTACATACACTGAAGAGCCATTACATTATGACCTCCTACAATAGCCTAGCCCAGGAACAAAAGCACAGCACGTGAGCGGCTAATCTTGGGATATATAAAGCGGCTATGCATTGTGTTGCCAGTTATCATCTTGACTGGATAATGATCTTTCCAACATAACGAGATTAGCGACATAATGGGAAAAGCAGCTGATTTATTAGACTTCGATAAAGGTCAAATCGTTATGGCTCGGCCACTGGAAACATGAGTATCAGAAACAGCGTGTTTAGTGAGTTGTTCATGTGCAGTTGTTGTGAGCATATATCGAAAATGGTGTATGGATGGTGAAACGACAAGTCGTCAGCCAGCAGCGTGTCATAGACGGGGCAATGATTCCAGAGGAAAGAGGAGATTGCTACGCACTGTTCGCCGTGACCGAAGAACTCCAACAGTGGCGACCCAAACAGTGTTTCTCAACACACTGAACAGCGTACACTACGTATGGGCTTAAACAGCCGGAGGCCGAAGCATGTTCCTGCACTGACGGCACTTTATCGTCAGCTGCGTCTCCAATGGCCCAAGGAACATCGGAATTGGACATTAGAAGAATGGAAGAAAGTTGAAATGCCCGACGAATCACGTTTACTGGTCCATCACGTCGAACAATCTCTGACGTCTCTGCGCTACGTGAATATCGCTGCAGACGAGGTTCACCCATTTATGACAACAGTATTTCCGGAGGAGATGGTATTCACCAACAGGATAATGCACCATGTCATAAGAGTCGAGTCGTCAGTGAGTGGTTTGAGGAACATTGCAGTGACCTTCAAGTCATGTCTTGGCCTCCAAATTCACTTGATATTAATCTAATAGAACATTTGTGGTCCACGTAGAAAACCAAATTCGTGCTGCCACGCTACCCCCTCGCAATGTGAGGGAAATGCAGGAACCAGGTGAACGCTTGGTACCAGATACCTCAGATTAGGTATCAGCACCTTGGAGTCAATGCGACGCCGGGTACTTACCGTTTTGAGGGCTAAATATGGTTCTACATGTTATTAAGAGGGTGGTCATAACGTAATGGCTCTTCGGTGTATGCAGATATGTAATTATATGCGGAAAGGTGTTTTAAGGCATGTAATACGCAAATCATGAATAGGAGTTGTTAGGCCTACTTCGTCAAAAATCTAATATGGGTAGAAATTGTATCAAGATTCAACTTTTTTGTAGTCTACGCTCAAAATAATCAACTACAGTGAAAATATCAGCCTGTGTAAACAAAAAGTTTGAAATTAGATAGAGGATGTCTAAAGAAAAAAACTGATGTGCAGATCGCATGACTTCATTGCAAAGCCAATAAAATTATGCACATTTTTTGCTACACTTTATTTAAACTTATTTCCTCGAATAACTCTAACTTAATTAACCGATTCGATAAGGCAAGTTGAAAACTGCATAAAAATTGCAAATTAAATATCTTGGTCAATTTTTGTCATACGGCAGTCAAACTTCTTGTAATTTTATTTTGTCATAACGAGTATACAACCTTCCAAAGTATAAGTATAGGAAATGGGAGATCGCATTAAATTTTGTTATTTGTCCGAAATTATTCTTTGTTAATTTGACATTGCTCAAACATGAATATTTTCTTCATTTAAAATACTTCTGTGATTTGAAGTATGTAATTACGACGAACGACTGCGAAACTAAAGGCCGAGAAAGAACTTCTAAGCCGCCTAAGCGATGAGTATATACCCGAATTTTTTCCGCGATTACAATACTTTACTTCCTACAAAGAACTAAAAATAGCACCCTGAAATACAAGAGTTTCTCCTTTTTTGTTTTTTATAGCAAACAAATGTAGCTGCCGAGAAGTGCATTAATAAAAGTTACCACGCATCTGTCGCTGGTAAGAAGACTAACTTTCCTACATTGAGAGGCAGTTATTTTCTTTCATCTTTCCCCGTTTAGTAGATTGAAATCGTCAATAAATTAAATAAATTTTGAATATCTCGATTTTACTTAAATGTTATAAAATATTACTGTAACCTTAAGAAACAGTTTGTGTCATAATATAGAAGTAACATATGTAATAATCATTGGTTACATTCAATGAGCTAAGCTCCTTCTCAAAACTACTTAATTTTAAAATCGATTACAGTTTTCAATGGCATGATTTCATTTTTTGTCAAATATGACTGAAAATATTGTGACTGTGAAAATTACTTTAATCACTAAAATTACTTTTCTGTTTAGATTATTATATCTCGAAATGAATTCGATATATCCCTTGAAGAGGTTTCGCTTCTGCTTTCCTTTCCCAATAGGTAGATAAATTTTTCAATATCTGCTGTGTCTTTACTTTTCCAGTATGTTTCACTGGAGGAATTCTGCACAAATCCATAAAAGGACCACATCAGTAAATGGCAGTTATCTAAGTTTTAACTTTCTCATTTAAAATAAGTTCCTTAAATTGATTATATTTAAACTTTTGTAATAAAACTTCTTTAGATACTGTTTAGCGCATTTATTTAAAACAGTATGCGTTAAAGGAATATATATATATATGTATATATCAAAGTCTTTTTCTTGACGGTTAAGTATTTCTGATACTTAATATTTCGTACAGAAATAATAATCCTTTCCTACTTCTGCAAAGAACGAATCCATTGCTTGTGTAATAATTAAAGTTAATTTCTTAAATGATAATGAGTAAACAAAGGACTACGCACCTGTTTAATGCGCTTATTTGCAGCAGTTAGGTCTTTCATATTAAAAAATTCTCTGCAAGAAATTTTTGGCTAATAATTTATGTGCACTTTAAGCCCATGATTCAGCACGGAACGTCACTCTGGTGAAAGGGAACTTCCATCTCTCCTATGCTGTATCTTAATAATTTATTTATTTTTGTAAGTAATTTTTCACTCTTTCATCCGTGTAATGGCTGTCCATCAATCTAATTCGCATGATGTATTCATTAATGATCAGTATCTAAAGTCATTAGATCTTCACTATTTCTTTCTTAATTAACTAAGAAGGTTTCATTATTGTAAACATCATTTTATATTTATTTCATTTAGACGTTTACCATTATCTGCAAAGATGATATCCTCTAAAGTTATAAATTAGAATATATGGCAAAGAAATTGGATTTTGTATAGAACAGTGGCATCAAAATCAATTTGCACGCGGGCCAAATGCACGATCTGAAAGTAGCTGACTTACTGCAATTAAAAAGAGAGGGGCGAATTCTTTTTTTTTGTTAAAAAACATTGTTAACTGATTTTTTAAATCTTTTAATCCTTAATTATGAAAACATACATATTAAAAAATAACTCAAATAAAAAAATTAAATTTATGCTTATTTTCTGTCTGAAATCTAAAAGTTGATTTCTGCTAGAAATCTTCGTTTGTCACAATTTGTAATTCAAACGCACTAACACTTCAATATTAAAATTTTCAGACAGACATTTATACAATTAAACAATTTATACAACACTTGAGAATAAATAAATTTTACAATATATACAACAACACTTGAGTATTATATACAACTTTATTTACAATATTATATACAACTATATTTTGTATTATTTATATACAAATATTACATAGAACTATATTTTGGATTACTTATATACAACTTTATTTCATAACATATACAACAATTTATAAAACGCTTAAGAATAAATAAAGGCAACGTATTCTACTCCCTGTGTTTATGATATTTTTCCGTGACCCATATAAGAAAATTACTATTTGTATATAAATGATTTATAAACTGCTATGTTTCTTACTACGCATTTGAGCTACAACAACTCATGTGTTTCGAATTCCATACAGTTCGTAATCTTGAGGGAAAATTACTAAAACATGTCTTCACAAATTGTTGATAATCAAGGGCAATTTGGTTCTTTCAGTAGACTTATTAATTTTCAATTACGAAAAAAAACTGTTCAAAAGTTTTTTCCCATACAAGCTAATATTTGTATTGCAAAAATTTGTAACTGAAGATATTTACCTCCCGAAGAGTACTTATAAAAGTTAATCAGATTTGCATCTTTAATTCCTTAAATAAGATTTATATCACAATGTAAATCAGTTAGCTCCATTTCTAATTTTCTGGAGAACAACCCATATTCATTTTTGATTACGAAAATAATGTAAACTAATTTTAAAACCATCAAACTCTTGTCATAATTAATCTAATTAATTAATGGACAATGTAAACGTTGGCCATACAAAATTGTTTCAGGGGCAGCATGCCGTCCACGGGGTCAGTTTTTGACTACGGATATAGGATATGCTTTTGATGACAAATAAAAGGCGAATGCTCAATGAAGGAAATGTTTGTTAAATTCATAGCTTTTAAGAACGGATAATAAAATAATTAATAACTAGAACATTATTATTCTTTCCATTTGATAACGCTTTTAATATCTTATATTTTATGGTGAACAGTTTGATTACTACAATAAGTGTCTGCTAGCATGAGTGTTTTTTTACCAATAATTGTTGCATGCTAGATTCTGATATTTTCTTTAAAACATACGTGGTATGGTATGGTATGGTAGAAATGTAGTGGGATACCCAATGTTTACTATAAGTAATGTAGGTATAGTCCCACCACACTTCGATTTAGAGAAAGCCCAAAAGCTCACAAGGCTTCCCGAGCTGTCGTGGCTCAAAATATATGTTTCACCTCACACCGACAATCCCGAGACCTCCCGTGAACCCCGGACTCCTAACCAAGAATCTGGACATTTATTGAAATTTCGAAAATATATGCAAAAATGTACATAATATTTAAGAAGTGGTACCATCGCACTTACATGCTTTGGATATATATCCAGTTTCGACTTGTACAATTTTATCTTTCTGGTAGCAATACATATCTATTCGGAATAATACAACTGACGCAATTAATACAATACAAGTTTGACTAGTTATCAATAGATGGTATAGTTTTGAGAATTTAAATTAATTAGTACAGTACTTAAATGAATAGTGCTTCATTAATTCAATATATAATGCAATGTATAATTCAATTTTGTTTAGTACAGTAATTCAATATAAATATAATACTGTTTATATATTCAATAGGTCAATGATAAATAGTTCATTGATCCTAATAATTCCTAATAGTTCATAAAAGTTCAAAGCAATACATTGGCATATAGCCCACAAAAAGTTCATTGCTATATAGTTCATATATAATTTTATTATACGATTCTGTTTCTTTTATTTGAGATGTTATCCTTTCACATCATAAGTTTATGTCGAATTCTTTAAGTTAGTTAAGTGCATATATCACATTTTGTTTAAAGTAAATGTTTTCACTTGATGGCTTAAAGTACAATACTTAACAAGTTGGTATAATAGGTTTATATGATAAGTTATAATTTAATTTTAGTTCGTGTAATAGATTTCATCACTTTACTTTGTAGCACAAATATAGTCATATCAGTATTGTAGTAATCTTCCTAATATTCTGCCGTCTTTTCTTGTGAAGTACTCGTCCTTAGTGGATATATAGACATTTAAATAGTATTGTCGTAATTTTAATTATGTTGTTATGGGTAATTAAGGCGAAGAAGTGATCTTAACTTATTGGTTGTAAGGATGAATGTAATCTGAGATCTCATATTCGGTTCTTATAATTATTTTGGTCACTTCCTTTTAATATATTGACAGTTTAGTGCGTAAGCAGGGTGATACGTATTAAGGTCCGTATGATTGGCGTTATTATTGAGTTTACAGTTTATACATGATCGACTTTCTGCTTGGCATTCTCTGATATTGTGATTGCCGCCACAGAATGCACAATAATTTATGTGCTTGCAATTTCTAACTGAGTAGGTAAAGTTTTGACATATGAAACATCGACGTAAACCAAAAACATTCTGCGATTTTGTGACTTCTCCAGGGATAATGTTTTGCTTCGTTAGTATTTTGAAGGCTAGAGGAGAGTATTCAATTATCCATTTTAATCTATTGTTTCTTTTGTCATTTATTTTAAAAGACGATTTGAATTCGTTCTGTTTCAAATTAGGTGCTTGTTTAATTACTTCAGTGACATCTTCTGGACCAGTATTGTTAGGTAAATTTCTTATTGTGCATTTAGGTTTTCTTTTGGATGGCATTTTGATAGAAACTATATTATTGTTTTTTCATTGTTTTCTAATATGGAGCTAATCTTAAGTATTTCTTCTTCGGTATTGCATGAAACCGCAACACCACCGTTTCGGATATGGGAAATTCTTTGAATTTTTACACCAATTTCGGAAACTGGATTGAATTTTTCTAAATTATTTTCTAATTCACGGTTCATCATTCTAGCCTTTGGGATAACAAGAAGTGTTGGTGGCTGTCTTTTAGTTGGAGCTTTATTTATTTTGACTACTTCTGCATATGCTCTGAATCATTCATTTTGTATTTGATTATGATATATAAGAGACATACATGCGTTATTGGTATTTTCACAATAAATATCAGTTTCTTCATTTGGTGGTATATTCTGCATATTGTTGTAACCTATGGGCGGAAACTTGTTTGCATCCTGTATATAATTTTGTTTCAGAGAAGATCTTTGACTTCATGTTGAAATTCTTTGTTTGTGTGAAGATATGTTATGTAAACTGTTTTCATTTCCATAGTTGGAGCTGAATGGTGATAGAGCTGCTCCGTCATAAAATTCTCTTGCTTGCTATCGAATAGGAGAAGTTGCTGAATCCATATACCTCTTAGAATTGATATAATGAATAATATCACAAAAATTGTTTATTTCATTATCATCATATGAGGGTGAAGACGAATGCGATTTTTTGCATCAAGTTTTGAATCTTTTATAAAATCAATCAAAGATTTGATTTTTAGATATAAATTCTTAGAGAGACCTCTTTTACCAAATATTCGAGTTTGTAGTAACAAAATGCATTCCTCAAAAGCGTTTTGGATTTTGTGATCCATATTATCAGTGTTATTAATTGTGCTTTGTGAATTAGTATCAGTATTGCAAATCCTTGAAAGATTAAAACGTTTAAGAAAAGTCATTGATTCAGTTGAATGATAGGTATCAAGTGATGTTAAATTGATGATCTAGAGTTTTGCATTATAGGTTGAAGGTAATGTAAATCTTATTTATTTTATTTTATCTTTTCTAATACTTTATGAGTTCAATTAAGAAATATTTACTTATTTTTTTATTTATTTATTCAATAAGACTATATATATAGTTATTGCTATGTATACTTTATATTAGTACCTATTGAACCAAAAGTTTCATTTGTTGTAAAAGTATAAGGATTAAGGATATTTATTAAATTGCTATTTATTTTTGATATTTATGTTATATTAAATTACATGAGAAAAGTTGAGCTTTCTATATTTTTGTTATGTTTTGGTATTATAAGAAAAATAACGGGAAATATTTTAATAAACAGTTTCTCAATACATTTAATAAGATTCTTTTAAAGCATTTATAGCATGCGCTATATTAAAATTGATATTTACAATAGTTTTCTATGAATTTTAAAAAATAAATATTAATGAAAATTCTAGTCAATATTTTATAAAATATTATACATATTTATATAAAAATTATATATTTTGAAAGAGAAAAACGTTCTCTGTCTGACAGTGTAATCCGTGATACAATAAGTTGAGTTTCATAGAGATATACGTTATTTTAAAAATTTGACTGCAGTGATTGAAATATTAGTTTAACATAGAGCATTGTTAAACTTTAACAAAGTACGAACTTGATAACTTTGAATGACAATATCTTTTCAGTTCTTAGTCGTACATTCCTATAGATTATATAATCTTGTGTATCTTTTTGAGGGATTTAAAATGATGCAAAAGTTATTCACCTCGGACAAGTATTTACGCAGTTCAATTTTCTGGCTTTAGGAGCTCCTAAAAATACGTTCAACGTAGTTAACGTCTTGGAGATGAGTCCTAAAACATAGGTGCATGAACTTTTAATTTTTATCAGACTATTACAAATTTTAAGTATAAAATTTGATTTAGGTGCAAGCATATATCAATTCTCAAACGGCATAGTAAACTTTAAAAGTTGAAGCCATTTAAGACCGAATTTTGCAACACGCAATTTTTTTCAAATATTTCTAACATGTTGTTTATTCATGATGTGGTTTCTCGTTACAATAGCTAATAATACGTAACGAGGAAATTAGAAATGTTTATCAAATTACAATTATTTATTATTAACTGTCTGCCGAATAATTTTACTTAAAGAACGGAATTCCAAGTAATGAGACAAATAAATAAATAGAGAGAGAAATACTGAATACAGAGAAAAATTTGGAATGTAAAATAATATAAAGGAAATGTTTGCAAAAGTTATTTAGTTAAACTATAAAGTATTTCTCCCGCCTTCTTAGCATGTCTTCGTGATGTAGTGGTCAGCACGCTCGACGCGTATTCCAGAGGCCCGTGGTTCGATTCCCAGCAAGGGTACTGCGCATTTTTCACCTCTCCTTCTTTCAAAAAATACCTAATGTCTCTACAAAACAGTAACACAAAAAAAAATATAAAAAAATTGCTTCTCAGTTATTTATTTAGGCCATTTTT
This sequence comes from Stegodyphus mimosarum, assembly GCA_000611955.2. NCBI lineage: Eukaryota > Metazoa > Arthropoda > Arachnida > Araneae > Eresidae > Stegodyphus > Stegodyphus mimosarum. The sequence goes on from KK116214.1 coordinate 109,161, forward strand.
GGCTGATTCAGACCTCAGCTTGGAGTTCGAATTGGGCTTGAATTCGTATTAAAAGAAATGTTGAATAAGGTTTCTAATTTTTCCAACAACATATGGCACCTTTTACATATAGACTTCATGTGTTTTACCATAATAAAATGAATTATTTCTGCCATCAACTTCGCTTTGAAAACTTGTTCTAAATTCTATTATGTTGACTCATATGTAGGATATAAAACATAAATTCGTACTTACTTAATTTTTAGCAATATGAACTACAAAAGACATCATAGATCGAACATTGACACAAATGCATAATCAACAGTTATTCTAATACTCAAACACAGCTAAAAATTATCTTAACCTATAATACCACCCATATTGATTTAACCAAATTTATGCAAGTAAATAATGTTTCTTTTGCAGAATCATGTTAGCTTATTATTCAATGTAAATTACTGACAGCACTAAACACTTCAGATTTGATTCGTGGCACTTTCGGATTTGATTACGAAAAAGGGCTAATATGATTTGTCATCACAAGGAGAAAAAGCGCTTTGTTCGAAGTAAACACATACTTGTTTGATATTGAAAATAAATTCCCAACTTACAATTTATGATTCGGCAAAATCTAGCCATTGACGTTATTACTAAATCGAGGGAGACTGGTATGGTATCCATTTCTCATAGAAACAGAAATATTCTGTACATCTATATTTGTTTATTTGCAAACGCCTTTTTCTCAAAGAGATTATTGAATCCGATAACAGGATCGGAGGAGAGAATGGATTAGCGCATACCCTATAATATCGAGCTGCAACGTAACATTTCAAGAACTTTTCACTTGAAAGAGCTCTGTATTAGGAAAAACAAGTAAATTATACTGAAAATAAAAATCGCAAGAAAAACGAAATGCCGATGAAAAATTAGGAATGAAATTCTGACGAACGAATATCTCCGGAAGCTAGACTTCGGTTTCTCTTTTACATAACTCGAATGAATAAAGAAGCAGTTTCCCGATAATCGTAATAAATGTATTGTGAGAAGAAGGAAAAAAAAACAAAATACCAAAGCTATCTCAAACAACAATACAAGAGGATATTAAAAGATTTTCTTAACTGAAGAGCGAAGAAACTGCTAATGACGTATATATATATTGTAGCGCACTAAAGGTTCGTACAGATATCCTTAATTGCTATGCCAGATAAACAGCTAGAAATTATTGCTTATTGAAAACAAATAATGACTCATGCAGAAGATAAACAGCTGCAATTTGTTCAGGGAGAAAAAGTAGAAGGGATGCAACAGATTACCAAAATTCACTTAGGGCAAAGTTTAAGTAGTAATCCCGATCAAGAATATTATACAGTAACTATATTCTGAACTGAATAACTGGATTAACTGTTTGGCTGAATGAATTACAGCCCTAATGCACCTCACATAGACAAATTCTTCCAGAAAAAGGGAAGCACTTGTGGAATCTTCGAGAAAAATCGCTTCTGGGTAGTTGATTGAGTTACAGCTCTAATGTAGCTCATATATATAACTTCCTGCCGGAAGCACTTCTGGAATCTTTCAGAAAAATCGCTTTTAGTCTTTCTAAAATGCGTTTTCTATAAAATTCTAGATTGTCACCAAGTTGGCGAAAATCGTCGCCAAGGTCCGATAGGGGAGTTTTACCAATAACCTTAGTATATTTTAATCTACTTTTACAATTCAAATATCGTTCGTCTTATAGTAAAAGGATCTATAACATTTTACAATAAATACATACTAAATTGACAGTAACATCGATTAAATAAAAATGTATATTAAAATTACTACACAAAATAGCACAATAAAATCAAGAAATGCTGAAAATTTATTTCATATCTATTTATAAAACTGTCTGATTAAATTTGATCCAAATTAATAAAGCAGACATCCACAAACATTTATAATAAGACGGAAATTTTTGCGGTTGAATTGGTTATGAATACTCAGACTGCGTAACAATCACACGAATTTATTTTATGCAATGAATAGCAATGTGCTTTCTTCCAGGTTTTAAATATAAAAAATTTCAAAGGAAACTGCTTAATAATAAAAACAGATTTTGCTTTCTAAAATTCAAAAGAAGCTGTAAGTGAATTAGCAGAAACCTTAATCTTGACGAAAAATCAGAATTATGTTGATTGCAGCAAAGCTTCCTACAGCTACCTGACTAAAGAAAAGGATGCTTTCAGGGAGGGAACAGAAAAGGAAAACTGGCTCGTATTCACATCGCACATAGGAAAGCATCACAATATGCCCCTAGACCCAGCGCAATCACCAAGATCTGAACCTAGACTGGGCTCTCATTATTCAGCAGATTTATCTCAACTGATGGGCTCTGTTATTGAATAAAGGCTTCTTTCTAAGCGACTTTTATCTTTTCTCTTTTAATAATTCTCCGCTGCATTATTTCAAAGTCAATCATTGAGACACGAGTTTTATATAAGACAAATTAGAGAGATAGTTATATAACGCTCAGGTCAGTAATAATGTTGAAAACATTCTTTAGCAATCAACAAAATAAAAAGAACTAGTCCTTAACAAGACTTTTCATGCTGGACACTTCTCATTTCATATCCCTAATCTGGTCTACAAACTTTCTGTCCGATGCTCTTCTTCCTTTAATTTATTAGAAAAGTGTAAAAAGTACAATACAAATAATTCCTTAAGAATGGGCAGATGTCCTGCTCAATTCAGCTGCGTCTCTTATAAAAATTCTTCTTCAATAATAAAATAAGTACTTGTTAGCGGCCAAGATTACTACAGTCACGTTATAAATTGGCATTCATTATTAACATTTACATCGTCAACAAGAAAGATTTTATCATATACATACAATGAGAGAAGGAATAAGTGCATATATGTTTACAGATTGATGCATATAATTAATTTATACGTGTATTTCCTTTCGCATATACCCAATATATATGTATATACACTTGTGTCGAATAATTAAAGACAAGGTGGAGAAATTGACAAAACGGAACAAGGAAACAGAACGGACAAAATGACCAATCAGGAGAGAAACGTGATTCCGGTGCATTAGGGCATGTGCATATATGGCATATGACCCAGTGTGTCGGAGTGTCGCAATGATATAAATCACAAGACGATATAAAATTAGCAATTTTGTGGAAGCTATTACATATAATATACTGAATCCACACCAGAAATTGTGTGAAATATCATCTGGATAGCATTACTTGATGTCGTGTTATTATGAATATGGAAGAATGTCGAAGTGCACGAGACGTGATGGACGAGTTCGGGATCGCTTATAGCATCGTATCGCGAGCCTACAGAGCATTTGAAACGGACGAACAGCAGTCTGAGCATTCTGTAATGGCTGTCTACGAACAATAATAGCTACTGTGTTTTAACATGGCCCACAGGTTGCACAAACGTGCTCCACATACCTACAGTACGGTGCGTGCTATTAAGGTCTAAGAGACGCTGGTTTCTATGCCACCAGGAACACAAGAACTTGGCACAACAGGAAGGGGGAACATTCTCGTTACAGATAAGAGCATATTTTGTCTGATAAGCGATACTGAATGTATACATATATGCCGACAGAATGATGTACGCAATCATGCATCCAACATCATCCAAAAGAACCGTTTTCTTGTTTTGGGTGGCATCATGCTTGGTAGCCGTAAACCGTGCTGAACTCCACATCTTCCAAGGAGTCTGGTGTTCGCTACTGTATCGAGGTTTTCTTCCCTGCTATGCACTTGTTTAGAGGTGCTGTAGGTCCGAACATAATGGGCGATAAAGCTACATCTCATTGTGCATCAGCTGTAAGAGAGCTTCTGGAGAGTGAAGATATTCAGTGCATAAATAGGCCTGCAATTTCTTCAGACCTAAATCTCGTCGACTATGTATGAGATCTTCTCAGAATATGGTTGGGAATGAATATTAAGTAGTATATGGGGTAGTATATGAAGTGATGATTCGACAGCAACGATTTTACAATTGCAATTGAAAGAAGAGGAATAGTCCGCGACGGCTCAACAGCTTGACAGTCTTGTCCTCTTCACGAACAGACATTGCAGTTCCTGCATCGCTGTCAGAGGGAATCATATTCCCTTTTTTTCTTTAGAAGGGAATATGATTTACTCGTCTTGGCAGGCGCTTTTCAAGGGACCTTTCTGTCTTTTCTGCTGTTGTGCTCGAAGCTACATTTTAAATAAAGCGCCTTTTTATACTTTTGATTCCCTACTTGGATGGTTATGCTCATTTATCCCACATTTTTACATCTTGGTGATCTAATGGTGTGATTTGGTAGATATAGAACATTTCTGCATGGTGACGCATTAGAAAAAACATCTTGTCTTTACGCTTGCACACCAGCGTATAATGAGCATATATGCATAGATACTCATTCATTTACGCATAAATACTCATTTGCTCCCTCTATATGTCTATATATGTAATGATTCGATGGTGCAGATGACATCTTGATTACCAAACTGCGCACATTGACAGATAGAGCAGTGTAAATGAAATTATGCATCTTAACACAGACATGGCCGAATTGAACATAATTTTTATTATTGAACAAACCATTTTTGGATACAATATATTTACTTCACGCAGAATTACGGGTGCAGAATGCACGCCACAATTTTAAATTTAGTCTATCTTCAAACAATGGACGACACATTCACCTGGGCGGCGTGCGCAAGCCAGAGCAAGAACGAAGGGCGAAAAAGAGTGTGTAGTTCGATTGCATTGTTATTTATAGTAAACGTTTTCGTTAATATGATTGGGTAGGAATTATGCGCAATGTAGAAAGTTATAATAATATGATTCGGATTGCGTTTTTCGACATCACGCTGTTTCGAGAAAGCTGTTCCTATTTTTAGAATAGAAACGTGGAAGTGCCAAAATTAAAAAGAAGAAATAAGGATCGGTTGATAATTTTAAATATAATACAGGGTTACATACTTTTTATTTTATATACACACACACCAAGTTTTGCTATCTCATGTATAAAATTCTGGTTGGGATAAGCTGCTTAAAGAAAAAACGGGATTAAATAGTAATTCAAGGTTAGAAATGCAATCATCAGGTAAAAGTGTGCAGAGCTAACATGAGAAATGAAAAAGAAACACATAATTTAAGATCAATATTTTGTTCGTCAAAGTGTAACAGTTGTAAAACTTAAATACGTCACAGAATGTGTTGAAAGTTTCGGCCACCAGATGCAACACAAGCTTTGCGTCAGCGTAACATGCAGTCTAAGACGTTTGAAATATTTCGGGGCCTCTCTTGAACGTCAAAAGCAGATATGCAGATGTGCGTGAAAATATCTTGCTCACTCCTCACAAGTATATCATACACCAGACCTTCCACATAATCACAGAAAAAAATCTAGGTAGGACAGGCCTGATGATCACGCAGGACAATGAATGAAAACTCCATGTTTCCAAATGTCGCATTTAACTAACCCCGAACGCCATGACTGAAATGGTCTTGAACCTTTTCCTGCTAAAGTTATACGTCATAAGCACGTGCCTGCTAGTATTCTGTTGTTCGGATAAGATTTTCTCTCAAAATATCTTATAACACCATTTGTCCAGACGTAAAAGCATGAGATATGCATCCATTAACCCTCTGAACGTGGAATCCACGAACCTTCGCCTTTATTCTGAATATTCCCAAGGAACGTTCTAATCGAGTCTGTAGAACTTGAAATTTTAACTGCGTTCAGTTTCGCAGGAAGAAAACGTATCAATGTTTTTATGCTATTATGAATTTTGTACCTATGATCAGAAGGTTAAGTGATGCTCCACAATGTCAGACCAAATACTCATAATAAACCAAGATGCTGCATTACACATGTTCGAAAAGCATGGGAGTAGGTCTGCCGTACTATTCTGTGGTTATTGGGTAAAACCAACTGCTGTAGCAACTATACCCGCTGCTCATGGAGTAGATACAAATGTTTCGAGTTCACGATACTCCAAACTGGTTTGGAGAAGACCCAAGCCAATAGCGACTACCAATGTACTTGCACATGGAATGCCTCTTGCATGATGAAGTGCCCTCTGTTTGCTTGAGCGGTACCTGCCTTCCTTCCTCGATTCATGGCACGCCTCCTGTAAGCACTTGTTTCACATATTGTTTCACGCAGCCATGCAAACATTTGGTGGACCGAAATAAACCTAATCGAATATTACTCTCAGTTTAGAATCGAATATTACTCTCAGTGTAGGCGCACATCAGCTCGCCTGTTATAATCTGCAGATGTATATACTAGGTGCATATCAGCTTATTCCGCGTTTGTGACCTTCCTTTCTACTCTCATGCAAATAGTTGTTGAATAACAGTTTCGCTGAGCGGACGCATCACAGCAACTCCTTATATCCTTTTTTTACAATTGCATATAAAACTTTGTATTACCTACTATCTGATCCTGTTTCATCTATGACTAAAATAGTCCTGCCAGAATTTTGTATACATTACAGTGATTTACCCTGCATACACATACATACATGCTCATGCACACACATACATATTATATATACATATAAATACATACATACATATGTATGTATTGTGTGTGTGCGTATGAATTCGTTTTAAAATATTCATTCAATAGATCATCAATTTCACGAGGAAAAAAGAACAAAATATAGCAGTTGCAGCATTTTTAGCACTTTAGTGGGATTTGATTCTTATTAAAGTTTTATAAACTCGTAAGCTAAATTGCTTTAAAACATTTTGAAATCTTATTTTATACCAGTTTTGTTTGAATGCTTTTGTTTTTAGTGCAGTCTCCTGAAGTTGTGGGAAGGGAGGGAAGTTTGCTAATGTTTGTGCTTTATTTTCTTTCTAGAACATTTATATTTTGATTTCAGGCAATAAATTTCTTCTTAGTGTGCAAATCCCTTATTACATAAATATTTTTTACCTAAAACCAAAATACTTTGATCGCATTTGAAAACAAAGAATGAATTATTGGACTTCCTCGTTTCATTTCGCTTTTGTAACGTTAAATGCTTTTCTATCATCAAAATAAACTGAATAATGGCAGAAAACGTAATATTTCAAAAGAGTGAGCAAATCAGCAAAACATTATTTCTTGTTTTAGGTTCTGTGTTGAAAAGACTGATGTTTTATTGCTGTTTTCATATGTCACTGATACTTTCTTGTATAAATTAAGCAAAAATTGCATTAGAAAATTTTAAAAAATGGGGAACTTGAGAAGATATTGTTTTAAATATGTTTGTCTAAAAAATAGTTTAAAAGTTCTGAATATTTTTCATTTATTTTATTTTCTATTTACTGAAGTTTAAAGACGCATTTAATTAGTAACGAAACGAAAAAGATTAATGTAATCATATTTAACATTCTATCTTAACATTTCGAACAATAAGCGTGAATATAGTAAAACTCGCATGTGTAATCCTAGATTTATGAGTTTTAATACTCTCCAAATTTCTAGTTTATATTAAACTATTAACAGAAAAAATATTCTTTTGTTTTTTCTGCTTTACCATTAGAATTGTCTAAGCATTCTGAAAGTGCGTTTCAATCCAGGCATAAATAAAGCTGACTTTTTCTACTGAAAAGAAAATGTTATACTGAAATCAGCAAATATGCAGTTCCGAATTCGTTCTTTGAAAATGAGCTAATTATTAAAGGGTAATCAAAATTACTAGAAATACTGATGCTTCAGTTTTATGTCCCCTGTGTATAAATTAGGCAGCTACGTTACCAGATTTTGGTCAAAGGAATTTATTTCAAGTTGGTCACTCTTGCAAATCTTCCACAAACATGATTTTTAAGGCAGATTGCCCACACATGTATTTATAAAGAAGACTACGGTTTTTCGAAACCAAATTAAATTTTTTTTCAATGGAATTTAAATCAATTCTGAGTATAACAAAAAGGCAATTTACTAACATCATTTTCAATACAAAAAAAAAGAAAAAAAGAAAAAAAAACACATTCCTTCTTTCTCTGACGTAGTGAGTGCTCAGAAAGAACTTCCTTGACTCATTCAGTAGTAGTTTCAGCTTTAAATGACTTGTCACTGGAATTTAATATCAGTATACTTTAGACAGAATTATATCAGAAGAATTTAGACAGAATTATATCAGAAACGCTTTAATGTCTCTAAAGAAAACATACTTATTTCACGGAAACAGAAACGCGTTCCGTAAATATAAAATGTAGTTCTATTTAATTTACTTCATCAGGATTTCAAATAAGTAAAAGTATTATAATAATATAGGGCAACGAACTGGGAAAACATTCGCACGTATGTCTGCAATTTATTGCCTTAATTATCTAAATCTTTTAACTCTCACTTGATCGTATTCGTTATTTCATTTGATTTCAAGTAGGAGAATGTTTCTTACTCAGAGAAATTAATCAGTTACGCTCCCAGTCATGGTAAGAATCTTCTGAATTATATAGTTAAACCTATCAGAACTGCATCATTATCTAGTCGGCCTCTTAGGAGGTGTTTTAATTCAAATTAACATAATTAAAGATTGCCGTTTGACAATTATTGTTTAAACGCTGTTCTTACACTTCTTTACACTATAAGTTAATTATTGTTGATGGAATTAACATTGTAAACATATTTATATAATTTTAATTAAGTAAGCAAACTCTTAAAACTTAGCATTGAAAATGAAATGCCAAATAATACCTTTTTGACAAAATTGTGTATAATGAATATGAGAATAGCAGGTAACTAATGAAAACGTGAAAGAAAAATTTGCTAAATTAAGGTTAAAATTAATTTAATGCAAATCAGGCCTACTTTAGTCTAATTATCAAGGAATAAACAGAGCAATCTAATCTTACCTATAAAAAATTAAATTTTATCCTTCTCTAGTCAACGATCCTTAAACTAATCATGGTTCTGCGAAAATTATACTGCTACTTCAGAAACAAGTAGTCTTTGAGTAATTTTAAAGATTATAATTTTAGACTTGCTATTCAGTTTCGGTAAAGAAATGCTTATCATATACTATTTTACATTTTGAGATCTATTATGTTTGCTATGAAATTACCCCTTACTGCATTCAATGCATGCACTTATTTCTCCTTCATATTAGTGGAATAATTTAATCCAAATCCTTCCTTCTCTCTAACAGAAGCTCTCATCAAATCTATCCTTTGAAGGAAAATAACTAATCAGTCTAGTACCTCTCCATAAAGGATACTATTATTTCAAATCTGGTTTCCTGGTCTATGCTAATCCTCAAACTACACAGGAGGCTAATGTGTATACGTTCGCAAGGTTCCTTAAACCAGAAACCAATATAATGCCTTATTGATGTTAATATAATTTCCCTGCGCGTGTTTTAATTTTGTTTTGTAACCACAATTATACACAAATAGCTGAAGCACAATATATTAAAACGCAATAGTGAAAACACCTAGATCCAGATGACGACTGCAAGACACATCAAATGCGAGAAGTGATGACGTTATTGAAGAAAAGGCATAAATCTTAAGACTTTTAAAAATGATTGCTAGTATTTAATAGAGGATTTTCATCACCTTTATTAATTTTTGCAAAAAAAACTTTGGGATATTTGCCATGAAATTCCATCAAATAAGTCTGAACACTCTATCGGCGTTTAAAATTATCATTAAAATGCATCTATTTCAACCGAATGAGATTAACTCTTTAATGCATCAATAAAAATTCAGAAAGTGGTCTTCTTGCGCTATTTTTTATTCTTTGTTTTAACTCAAACCTGTTTAGACGTATTTCTTTATTTTTCCCCACAACTGTGGCGGATATATTCTGTTATATTCATATCTCAAAAAAAGGAAGAAATCTTGAGCGAATTTACTTGGGTGCACGGAAATAATTTAACTCAGTGTAAATGAGTTAACTCAGTTCAGTGCATTGAGCGATTAAACACAAATTAAAAGAATTACGTACAGATGAGACAACTACTGAGAAGACTGCAACTGATTATACTAGCAAGAAATTTGTTCTGCTTCATATCAGTTATTGTTTATCCTTTAGTGCTAAAATCCATATTATTTCGCACGATTTCAAAACTTCAATTATATTCGGGTCAAAATCAATTGTCAGACCAATGTTAATTGAAAACTGAGGAATTTTTTCATAATTTAATTTTATCATCTAAAGAAAACTGTAAACAATGATGGTAGATATGTGTGCAAATAATAAGAAATAGCTCTTAACTAAGCATGTAAAATTTAGTCTTTTTTTTAAGTAGATGAAACTACAAAATATCCAATAGCACTAATTTGAAGACTTTTTTGATGATTTTTGATTACGTAAATCTTTCTTGTTTTGCTTACCACTTTCAACTTGCGCAAAGAATGCAGCTCTGTTTAACACCCAAAAATTTGTTATTTAAAACAGAGGGAATAAGTTGGTAAAAAAAAGTTTAGATTTTATACAAGTGGAGATATTTGGAGAGAAATAAATATTTTGATTTGTTCGGTTAAACATGAAATACTACGCGTCATTGGATAGCGAAACCTTAGCTGCCAAAAATGCCTTTTTAAAGTTTAAGTAAGATTCGACGTTGAATATCCAAAGTTTTATGTAAAAAAAGTGATTGTATAAGGTTGGATTCTTTTGCGTATAGAAATCAGGTGGCAGTGGAAAGTTTCAAATTGCATTTTTGAGGTGCAGAAAGAAATATGACTACCTGATCATTAGAGTGTCAAAATTTGCTGTGAATGATTTTAATAGCTTTTCCTTTCTTGTAAAGACCGTTATTTGGATGAAGATCTATATAATTTATTGAATAAATTAAGCATCAGTTTGTTTGGAGTTTGCTTTACCTTCTAGAGTCTAAGACAAAGCCGAAGCAATAATAAAAAATCATTTGTTGGAGCATCACTTGAGTAATTTTCGATAATTTTAAAATAAAACGTATCTTCGTATTATTGCTAACTTTCTTGTGAAGTTACAAAAATCTTTCTTGTCTTTACTTTTGCCCCCCCCCGCCTCTCTACTGGCAGGACAATCTTTCTACAGGCTACGTATGTGAGTTTTTATTTTCAATGAAATGTTTGTAGTTGCGGCAAGATTCTGAAAGCAGGGACTGACAGAGGGGAGGCACAGTTAGGTGAAAAGCATATAGTTGCTTTATTTTAAAAGGCAGACCTTTTCCTGAAATACGAATATTTCATAATGTATCAGAAGTTTTGTGCAAAAAAAGTAAAAAATATACAAACAAAGAGTAAATATAAAATATAAGAAATAAAAAGGATATACATATGCATATAATATTTTAAAATGTATAGAATATATGCATAAAGAACATTAACATCTATCAACTTAACATTATGAAGCTATTCTGGACAATTTACTGCACAATATATCAGAATTAACTTCATTAATCATTATGTACAAGCGATACTAACATAATATCGGAAAGAAACTTTTATAACTTAATTTTCTCCAAGTCAGAAGTTCATTGGATAAATGATACGTATCACAATGAAATCTTGCACGCAGTTACCTCCATTCCGTATATTTTAATTGTAACCTAAGACGTTTTCTAGTTTTGCTAACATAACGAAGTGTGCCAGATGGATAATAAAAGACTTCCGAACACAATTACTGGCATAGAAATAATGCTATCATAACAGTAGTCTAGTAGGAAATAAAAATAAAAATATTTTATCATAAGAATGTTATTATAATTAATTTACTTAATTTATGTAATTATTATTTATTAATACTCTTATAAACTTTTTCACTGTCAAGATAGTTAGTTACTTTTGCAAATTTTTAAAATTAGGTTCATATTACATTAACATTCGTAGTAAAAAATATAGCATGTATATTCAAGAAAGAATTTCTTTACGCTGTACTAAGCTAATGATTAAGGGCCTAAGAAAATTTCGTGTTAGGTGAAAGAAATTGTCTTATGCATAAAGAGTCTGTTTTAGAAACATTAATTTACTCTTTTGTTTGCATGGCAGGCCATTGCGCCACTGGCGTTAAATGTTTTTCATTATATCTTAGCAACAAGCATCATAACTTTCAGTCAGTTTGCTTCCTTATATGACACTCCTGGGAACTTGTGACCACAGAAGACATACTAAAACGAAAAAGACAAACTATTTCGGAAATTCTGAGGGACTCAGGACGTAACATGCGGCGACAAATTATAAAACGTTCTTCTAACACTTTTTAAACAATGGTACAATAATGCTTTGATACGTAAAACAGTTCACCTGTAAAACTAACAATTGTCATGACATACAGTGGCCAAATTAACTCACAACTTTTATGTAAAGCAAGTTTGGGGGCTTACATTTCTGTTGTTAATGTTTTTCTGCGTCTATTGGTCTTAAAATTATTATTTTCTGGATTTATTTCATTTGTATGAAAAATAACCTGCGTTTCGTTACATACGTACAGGTTTATTTCTCTTGCATTAAAAACAAATTTCTCTTTAAAAATTGAAACAAATTTGTTAGAGTATAGCCGGGATTAATTACCAACCTTTTTTTTTCGAATGCGGAAAATTATCCGTTGAAACTTTACTTGTCATAAAAATGGAACCACTGTAAAAAATAAGGTATTAAAACTTATTTATTATCAGAAAATATTTGATACACATGTAAATTCCTTATAAATACACTTCATTTCAACTTGCTTTCTGAAATCAGTATCTCGTGTAGTCATCGTGGGGTTAATAACAATTGGTATACGTTGCAGATTACTACCTCAATGATGGAATCTCTAAAAGTAACTAACTTTTCTTCTCTGTATACAAGTTATCATCATAGAAATTATTATTTTTGGTACTTAGAAGAAGTGACGTTTGCAACACACTTGAATGCACGTTTGAAATATGACAGAGTATGCAGCTTTGAAACGTTGCTATCGCCACTATTGGTCCGTTTGGCATTACCCAGTCATGAATCTGAAAGTATAGAGTGACTTCAAATACGGTGGAAGAACTAGCCAATGAAAAGCGTTACGTTCTTTAGTGGTTTATCTCGCAGTGCTGAGTTACACGTCCGACTTTACACGCTATTACACGTCCCACTTTCTTATTGCCCATATAGACACTAAAGTAAAATACAACAACAGACTTCCATACTTCAGAAATGCAAGTATGGCTATTTAAAGTATCGAATTCTGTTCATTCAGTTCGATTGCGAAGATAATCAGGCAATGCATAATGGCAGATATTCGGTGTGCTGGATTATGCTTGTTGGGCGGAAGCGGGAGAATAATGGAGTGAATCAGTATGGGAAAACATTTTATATAAAACTCAGTCTTTCGCTATGGAGATGTCACACACGGATGCCGCTATCAGTGTTTGCAAATAGAAACGGAATTCGTCTGAAAAGATAGTGCTATTACATCCACAATGTTCGAGGAAATATTTCAGCTTCGAACAACTGTGGCATGTAGTTAAAAGCACAGAAGAGATGGGTGCCTAGTAAAACGTTTCCAGAGCTGCATATGCCATCACAATGAACGTGTAGAAATTAGTTGAAATTAGAATTCTTGAGTTAGTGAGAAGGGTGGGCTACTACGATTCTTAATAGCCGTGCTCACAAAATTTAACTTCTGTTACTAAGATGTGAGATAGGGAGGCTGGAACTGCCACGTTGATAAGATTGTCTTCTTATATTTTAATTATTTCATGTTTGCACCATGATTAAATGTGAGTCTTCCACTAAAGTAACACGTGTTGTTGAAAAGGATGCTAAGAATATCAGTGTCATAATTCTCATGTGATCAATGTCGTAAACGCATTCTTCAGTGAGGCATACTTTAGCAGACAGAGTTCCAATACATAGCACCAAATCTCAGTTACACTGTGGTATACACTATTTACAGCGAACATTAGTCTTAAATATTATTCGTATTTCACTATGTTAATAATTTACACGGTCTTCTTTGCTCTGCGCACCATGCGCATTTCGAGTCATCCCATATATCCTTGTAGGTGTTACAATTTTAATGATGTGTTAAATGATATTAATACTGGTAGTTATAAAGACTTCCAATGTATATAATTCACAGGTAAATATGCAAAACATACCAATTAGCAAAACGTGAAGCAGATTACAAATATTACCCTATAACACGCAATTTGTTTTAAATCAGGAACTGTTCTCACAGATCTAAAATATCAGAGTATTATATTAATGCCACTTATATGGCCACGGTCACATTTATAAGGTCACGGAAGATTAATTACGAACAAAATGTACTCTTAGTGGTCTGGTTAAATACAAATAGTTAGTGTGATAGGAAAACCTTGCTGGCGTTCATGTTAGATGCAGAGAGAATATCAACCTCACATAATCTTCGCATTCAAATTGCTAGAACCGAACCTAGAAAGAACTATTAGTTTTCTCCGGTGTTAACTAATTAGCCTTAGTTGGGCCATCATTTTCACGAAGTTTTGAAGCCTTGTTGCTCCTTATTTCAAAATTTTGTAATTAAAAGTAATTACATACTAAATAGTAATCAATTAATTCCCAAACTATCATCATTATTTCATGGCTGATAAGCTCACCGTTTGCCGAGTCGTTAAGTAACATTGAACATTGGTGCTTCCACCCAATTTTAACCCGCATCGAACGGGTTGACTGAATGCTTGCTTTCGCGATTTTTCCAATGTGTAACGTGGACGTGAGCCAGTTTCGCTTCGAAAAACACTCCACGAAGACCTTTCCCCTCTTACACAAATAACCGTCATGTGCGGTGATAAAAATCAAGCTAACATAACAATAATCAATAAAGGATAGCAATAATGAGAATAAAGTAAACAACTATACTTCACGAACGGAAAATATTAAACTGTTATACATTTGTTATTCGTTTAGAATCAGCATTTTTAAAATTCTACTTTTTTATCTATTTAAAAATAAATCATATAAAACAACGGAAAGGCATCGTCGCGTCCACCATGCAAGATTGCTTTAAAGCGAGAATAAGAGTGCAAGTAATTTTCGCATAACATTTACGTATTAGAAATCGATACGGCTTTCTTTCTTAAGGCATAATTTAAATACTTTAAAGGATAATTAGTTTTAAGTTTACTTTCTTTGCTTAAACATCGCTGAGCTATTGTATTGTGGTTTTAATTTTGGATTGTGCTGGAGGGTAGCATGTAAATAAACTGTGTTAACCCTTCGATCGAATAAGGCAACAGACGAAAAAAAGCGAGAGTATAAAGAGGCTGCAAGTAAAGTGTCATAATAAATGATGGAAGTTGAATGCGGTGTAACTTTAATTAACATGTAAGCTTAAAATGCCTTAATTAATTAACCTTTAGAAAAATCAATTTAAGGTTTGAAAAGAAACTGCAGAATTATTCATTCGAAATCTAAACGAGGGAATTTGCTCTTCCATCAACAAATTGTAGAGAAAATGCCAATTCACTATTAAACTAAATAATTTAAACCAGAGTGAAATAAATTCCTTTTACTATTTAAAATATTAGCAATAATAAATAAAGTATACATTAATTAAAGCACTAATTCAAGAACTGAGAAAGATGAGAAAATAATTATCGTATTTGTTGCTTCAGTAAAACAAAGCAAAAGCAATTTTAGTTACAACTAGTTAGTTTCATCTTAATTTCGATTTACTTGTACTTCAGAATGCTAATTTGGCAATAATGTTTTAATTCATTTCATGCTCAAATTATATGTAAGGAATTATCGTTGCTCCGAAAACTTGACAATCTCTACTCGCATAGTACAGAGGAACTATTAGCTTTGATCCCATTTTAGCTTTTTTCACTCAAGTTCATGAATAAAATTTGAATTGAAGCATGTTACTTGCAAACTTTTAAATGAAAGGTCCGAAAAGGCAGAGAGAGGCAAGGAAATTACCAGTTATAAGGGTTCTTTTTTCTGCAGTATAAAAAATTAATCATTATTTTTCGGTTGCTTTTAAAAACAGGAAACAGATATTGTCCTTTTTAATCCAACAGACATTGAAAGACGTACTTATATGTACTCTGATATTAAATTTTGCGGTTTACAATGTGAATTTTTATATTAAAAATATATTCAAGGTAAAGAATTTACGTGCTTTATTTTGATTTCATAATATCAACAATTTTAATCAAAGTAAAACAACCAAAGCTTTTGCTTCTTTAATTGGATAAAGACAAGCTAATTGTTCAACAGGACATAATAATAGAAAGAAACACTAACTTTTCTATCAATTTTGACAAAACTTACATTGAAATATCTTTATTTGTTTTGTATTAATGTAATAATGTAATAGCTATAGAATTACATTTATTTTTAAATATAGCATAAGAAAAGTTTAATCAACAAAGGACATAATTGGATTATTTAGAATTACAATAATTTAAAGTAATTTGATCTCTAAAAATAATAAATAGTAAGCATATTAATGAATTTTATTATTAATCATCATATATATATATAAAGTAAATTCTGTAGGTAACTTGATGATTGTTTACTGCTTTAGATAGAATGCTTTAGATAGAATCTTCAAGACGTGGAAGTAAATTCAAAAGCCAGTTCTGTTTCTTAATAGGTTTATTTCTTTATAACTCTTAGAACATATATTCTTGCTTCTCATCATCATAATGGATGAGCTGCCGCACTGCAGGCTTGCATAAGTAAGCATGAAAGCGACTGATTTTGAGATGTTATAAACAGTTAATAATTTTAGATCAGAAGGAATCGTAGCCAAATTAAAATGAGAAATAAAAGAACTATTCCCAAAATACTAGTTTTTCATATTTTATATCTTACATATATACGTAATGATTAGCATGGAAAAACTGAAAGTAAATGATGTGTCATACTTGAAGAAGCTTGCAAACATGACAGATTTAAATGATGTTTTGTTGACCTAATTTAAACATTTCGTGGCCACAAATCATTTGACATACCAATTGTGCCCGTTCCAAAATGTAACATATTTTTGATATCGTGTTGTTAATAATACAGCAGCCCAGCAACAGGATGATTAGGCTAAGAAGCAGAAAGCAATTAAGTTATGTTCAGGGCAAAATTTGAATTCAGAATTAGTTTCGGTTTCAATACCATTTGATTGGATAAGTAATAAAGCTCTATAATTATTATTGGCTGTTTTGAGTTTTATTTTGCTACGCCTTTACATCACGAGCTTTATGTAAAAGTCAAATGCTATGGATAAATCTAAAAATAACTCAGTCGTGTATAATAAACAACTACTGTTATAATTAGCAACTGCTGTTTTTAGATTGCAGAGGGGAAATACCCATATTAAAATAAAAAATTAAGAGACTATTGCTAATTGAAGTTATAATTTTGATTATATATTTATATAAAGTGCTAATCTAATTGAATTCATTAATATTTTACCTGTTGTTACAAAATATTGACACAATATTAAATAGCTTTACATTCGGATAGTAGCAACTATTTAATATATTCCTAAAATATTAGTGCCATGTATAGCCAATACAGAATTCCTCTTAATTTCTCGCCCGCTGCTACAGTCAAGTAAATAACAGAACTCTATGAAGAACGGTGCTTACTTTTAATTTCCTTCCTGGGAGAAATCAAGGGCAACCATACACTTAACGCAGAAGACACCAAATACAGCATAGATAACTTTAAATTTGTTCAGAATCTACTAGTGGAACAAGAAGTGTTACTAGCGAATCAACAAAAGCAGATCAAATCCCTTGAAAAGTTGGAATCTCTAGAACCGTTATACAATACTTCAGAGGAATCTCAAGGCAATTCAAACTCCTTCTTGGAGGCTGAAGCAAAGAACACGAAGGCTTTCAGCATTTTGACAATAATTAGAAAATGAAAAATGATGCCTACTACATTTAACAGACCTTTTTCCCTCTGTGACACTTTCCAATCAGGCAGAGATCATGATCTACTGATGTCAATGGGTTCAGAACGCCAACGTACTCAGAACGTACTACAAATGATAATCAAAATCAGTTTACAGATAAAGTCGACATAATTAGCTTGGATATAAAAGAATTCACAATCAGACCAGTTAGCTCAAAAGAGCTTCTCATTTCCTATGAGAAGAAAATGGACATTGGAACTTTTCAAAAACTCATTGAACAGGAAGTATCATTTAGATCTTCAAATTAAGCATGGCATACTTAACGTAAAGTAGAAATAATTCTCATTTACAGCGCTGCTCCAAACATCAGGGCCGCAGATGTAATTAAGAAGTTCCAGGTCACCCCAGAAATTTCCCAAAGTGCAATATCTCCAGAAGCTTCCCAAAAGCAACCATAAACTTCGAACAGGCGGCTAGTGGTTATTACGCCAAGACACAAAGAGTCATTCACTTCCAGAATTCTCCCACAAGTTTATTCTTGCTCAGCTAGAACATTTTACAGGGTTTCCAGGAACAATAATATTGGTCACATGAACAATAATATTAAACATCCAATAGCTTACTCATTCTCTGGAGGCCCTCATAATTATCGGGATTGCACTCAGCAGATAATACATGGCATTAATTGCAAGCTTATCAATACAGATCATGGGAGCACCCGAGACACCAAACATAATGCTTACAATATTCAACTTCCAGAGAAGCATTCAGTCACAAGGTCATGGCCTCCAAACACAAAAAGAAATTATGACAAGATCAAGCAGAATGAAGTTTCTCCAGGCACATTTGCATGTTTTAAAGTAGTATGTCAAACAGCAATACAGTGTATGGTCAGGAACAGCATCTACCTAGGTCTTTTCCAAGAATGCATGTAGGATTTCCCTTGTTTTGCATAACAAAATTTATTTTTTTAAGTTTGATACCTTTCCTGAACATCTCAACTGCCCCTTGTATTTTCTTGGCAGGATGTAATGTTAAGTGAAGCGAGTATTTAAACGGGTAAAACTCCGAGTTTATTCAGAGCGTGTTTTCGCTAGCCAGCGTACGTTCCGTTGCTACCTTCTGTTACGCCAGTAAGCCTTTTGGCCATTTCGGATTATCCTCACGCCTGTTAGGTTTTGAGAGTCAACATCTTAGGTGTAAATTAACGTGCTAATCCAGCACTATTCTATTTTAGATTCGACTTGAAATATATTCTACATTTAAGTTCCCACCGCAAGTTGACGGTGTTTTACAGCGCACGAAGATCGTGCCTTTCTGCTAAATATTGATTTAATAAAGGGGTACTTTTCGCCCTTCTTCTGTGCTGGTATTTATTAACGCCTGTGCGAGAATTCGCCAGATTCATTGTAGGATCTAGAAGTAGTTTATGCGGAGTAAAAAGACAGATCTTACATCCTTAAACATGGCAAATTTACTGGCTTACCAAATCCTTCCTATCATAAGTCTATCAGTACCAAAGCAGCAAACGTTTTACGTAAGTATACAGCATTATAGTCTTCAGAAGCTGCAAATGTCAAATATCTTTAAAATACCAATTTCAAAAACTGTAAATTTCCATTCTATTAGTTCCATTTTAACATAACATATGCGGAACTACATCTGAAATTACTGTAACTCTACTGATAGAGAGAAATAAATGGTCGATTGATCTGACGACACTGCCTCCAACCTTGGTCGGCTAGGCAGTAGATGACTTCTCACTGGCTTGGCAATATAGCTTGAAGCATAATAGCATTTGTGTTATCCAGTCAGTAGTGAAGGAAAAAAAAGATATTATCTACACTATTTGTTGGTGTTTAGTCTAACTTGTTGCATAATAACGAAATTCATTTTTATTCTTCCAGCAGTTTTTAAATTTAATCCTTCGATTTGCCAATAACAGGGTAATTTTTGTCTTCTATGCATTTCAAAAGCTGATCACGTCTTTGAAGTTGTTTTCACTATTTACCTTTACGTTTAATTATACTTTGCCAATTTTTAATGAAGACTGTACAGTCTTAACAATTTATGTAAAGATACTCTCTGATAAAATCAAAAATCCGAAGTAACACTGCGAGAAATGTAGCGAGAAAGAGAGGAATTATTACTTGCTTTCAGTTAGCTCGTATTTTTGAGTTACTTTAATATAAGTAATTGGGTATATTCTTAAGGAAAACAGAACAGCACTCGAGACAAAAGTGCAAACGGAGAAAAGGGCCAGAGAAGTCAACTCTTAGAAAAGAACCAAAAAATAATTCAAGAGGTCATCCAAACCATGTGGTTATTTCTTAGGTGGTTATTACTTGGTTATTTATTAAATTTAAAAAGTGTTTCTGTGGCCAGACAGAATATTTAATAGCAAGCTGCCTGATTGATATACTGAATATGCTTACAAATGGAATCTCTTGCAAAATACGAGATGGAAATCATCATCCTTATGAATACAGAGATGACTGTAGTAAATGTAAAACTAAGAGCAATATTTCTGAAACAAGAAACCTTAAGCGGTTATTTATGAAAAACTGAAAAAATGCACAAATACAGCAGTATAAAATGTTCCCAATAATGCAGGTGAAGTATCTGATATCCGAAGTGATCGGGGTTACAAATGCTTCAGATATTTTTCGGATATCGATAAATTTGAAAACGTGTAACGAGAACCTATAATCTAAACATCAAGATGAAATTTAATTATGTTTCATATATATACCTTATAAAATGTTCCAGAGATAACATTAGACAACATTTTAACAATATTGTGGATGATGCGAAATCTATGTATTCATTCAAATGTGAGTGATCATTTGCATCTTAAGATGCGTAACAGATGTTTGTCATCATCTTACTGATATTAAAGACAATATAACTTTTCAAGTAATTAAAACTAGTGACAAATTCATGTGACAAACTATAGCTCATGTAAGTGAACTTCATGACTTTGAAATATCAGATCAGAGCGTCTCAAATTTAATAATCATGATTAAACTGATTTGGTAATCCTTCTTTGATTCCGCATACTTTTTTGACACCAAACAACAAAATAATAGGAGACGTAAGAAGGAAAATAATTTATTACTTAGAGATATTGAGTACGCTGTTTACAAAATGACACAAGATACTTTGACATATAATTAGTGTTATTTATCATGTTTTAGCATTTATGCTCATAAATATCCCAAAATAAACCATCACCGATTATCAGTCACAATCGCTTTCTAGTAACACGCGATATTTCTTGAAATATCCCTTTCCAAAACTCTCATGTATCTTGATATTTATTTTAAATAAACAAACAACTTGTTTTCAACGAGAAAGAAACTACAGTTCTTTCAGGGAAAATGAAGTAATGGGGAATGATCATCTTTATTGGACTATGATGAGATAGGTTCGTTATATTCCAAGTAAACCATGTTACTTACGAACAGAATCAAGAGCAAATCCTGAATTAAAATCCTGCGATTTTTTGTTCCTTTTTTCTCCGTTTCCCCCCTCTCGTGAGACTTTATATAAAACAAAATCTTTAAATAGATACGTAATCTATCTAAAGCTATTATGACACGACATTTTAAAGTTGTGTTTTGCCATAAATGAGGACATACACCTAAAAATTATTGCAAACATATTGTCATTTGTTTAAAAGATTTTAAGATGCAAAATGTATCGTAGTGAGCATGTATCAGGAAAACGAATGTCTTCGAGGAAAATGATATTTCTGTATTAAAATTCATTACATTAATTGGAAAATTACAGTTCTGGATTTGCTTTGAAATATATCCACTAACTTTGATCCATATCTTACGATAAGGAATATTAATATCAGTATAAAGACATAACCACTGAAGTGCATTATTTGCTTTTATAAAATTCTATTCTGAAAAAATTCAGTCACTTAGCATTCCACCGAAGTATTTTAGCTATAACAGCTAGAAGCAATTTCAATTGCCTTCTGCACCGAAGGGTGTTTTCAATACATAAGAGAATCATCCAAAAAATTGATGAATATTTTTTATGTTCTTTCTTTGGCAAGCAATTAGGCAATGATCACGTTACCGAAGCTGCGTAAATTAAATTTAGAAACTTTAAACATCATCACATACGTGAGAAGAAATTCGATACTTTATTGGGCGATAAACTTAAGTTCGAAGATTAAATTTCTTTATCGGCTTGCGTAAACACCGATCGTAGAAGAAATAAAAAAACGAAGTAAAAGATAAGTCATGAGTAGAAGAAACTGCGTGAAAACTGCACATATTTCTTTCACAACGAATGTAATGCAGTCTATACTTGAAACATTTGTTAAGGCTGAGTAACAAGGTAATATACTGTAATCGATAATTGATTTCTTACGATAGATTAGTTGACTGTTCAAACTCTTGTTAAACAGGATTGTACTGTTAATAAATATGCAAAATAAATAATATTTGATTTAGGATTTTACTTTATTCTGAACTAAAACATTAATATTAACAATAGAAAAAATTTGCATCTAGATTTTAATAATAACACTGTGGAACAAAACAGACCTTTTGTTTTTTTTTTACGTCAAAAATTCAATTTTGCTGATTAGTTTTCGGAAACATGTATATCACTCTAAGCAATTTTCGGCAGCTCTTGTTTCTTAATTGACATCACGCACGCAACTCAAAAGTTTCTTCTGCATGTAGCCAGGAATTAGATGTTCTCATGTGTTTCTACAGTAAAGCAAAACATCAGATTGTGTATTTCAAAGAGTCGAGTTCTATTACGGGCGATTGTAATATGAATTTTTAAATTTCTCTTTCTGCCTCAAACTGCTCTCTTCAGATATATGTAGCCCCTAAACCAAATTGTTCTTTATAATTCATTATCAACTTAGATTACTCAAATGGCGGACACCCTCCTCTTTCCCATAATGTTAATGGTGAATATGAAGAGCGATATCATTTCTCCCATGTGCTCTTGTATTGGAAGATTTAAGATGACTATTCCTAGGTTATAAGGATGAGGTTATAAAGTTATAAAGTTAATGTTTAATACATTTTTCAAGATTTCCGTATTGAAAAAATTACATTATCTGGCTAAGTAGCAGAAGTAAGTAGCACAGAAATAGACGTGAAATAGTACAGATGGCCTTCGCTTCCGGATATTTATTTTCCCCACAGTTTGTACGGTGCTTAAGAGAGGCTGCTCCAATGGTCTTCTCTTTTAAATATTTATTTTCCCCGCAGTTGATATGGTGGTTAAGGGAGGCTGCTCCGATGTCCTTCTCTTTCAGAGATTTATTTTGCCCACAGTTAATACTGTGGTTAAGACAGGGTGCTCCGAATGCCTTCTCTTCGAGAGAAATTAATTTTTCCCACAGTTAGTACGTTGGCTAAGAGAGACTGCTCCGATGTTAAAAATCTGAGCTTTGAATCTATGTGATAACTGAAGATTATTGCCTGTAATGTACATAGGAACTAAAGGCAAGATCTCTTAGTCCAAACCTCATCCACAGTAGTAATAGGAATTTAAGAAACGTGAAAGACGGGTTCTGTTCCGTGAACTGTTGGATCAAAATTATTATTGGTGATCCAATATCAGGCTGTCACTAACTGACCGTTATTTATCACATGCTTATCTTCCATTTCTTTCCTCCAAATAAATATCCTGAAATTTCTAGCTGATATTCTAAAGCAGTGGCTAAATGGAAAAGACGACGAGAAGAAACAATGAGATTTATACTCTTGGGTTATTCTCAATTAAAACTGTTGATCATGATCAAAATATCGCATTACCATCAGATGTTTCATGTACATTTTTATTCATATGTTTTTATGTTTTTTTAATGTAGAGTTCTAAGGATTTTGGGTAGAAAATATTTGTATGAATTTTAAAATTGAAAAGTTTCGTAAAGAGACGTGATTTCCTTATGAAAGTCCATCTGGCTATTAAGTACGATTACATACCATGATACATTACGCTTTTAGCACTTATTGCAGTTAATTCTTATATATGAATTAATGCATAATTTATTTGCTTTACTTAAAATGTCTTCTTTAAGTAGTAGCAAAGAGTGAAATTAATTTTGTTTCAAATAAATGTGTCTTATGTTTTAAACCACCTTGCAATAATTTCTGCCAGTTACGTTTAATAGAAGAGCATATTAGTCCATGGTCCTCTAAGAAATACCTTATTTTAATCTGTGTAACAAAGGTGAAGTAGAATAAACATAGCACATATAATTTTTAACGTAATTCTTGGAGCCCCTTAACCTTAAGCGCCCGTACTGTCTGCCGTACTCCATGGCCAAGCCTAGAATTTTGTTAAAGTCTTTTACTTCCAAATAAGTCATGGAAAATATCTCTGATTTTCAAAATAATCTCTATGTTCATAGCTGATATGATTTTACCCGTTTTACTTCGTGTAGTCAAGAAAATATTTTTATAAGGTTAGAGTAGAAATAAATTCAAATATAATTTTGTTTTCTAGATACATGTTTTAGAGAATTCGCTCGATCTACAGAAAGAATGATCTTCAAACATATTCTAGGATATCCACTGCAGTTCCGTTTTGTAATTCGAAAACGGCCATTATAATCAAATCATAAGAAAGCGTTTTAAATGGATGGTTTTGAAAAAAGAAAAAAATATATTAGAATTGAAGAGTAACGTGTGGAGGAAAATTATCTTTAGGAAAAATATATATTAAGAATTAACTCACAATAAATATTTCAATAAATTTTAAATTTATAATACTGTATTATAGCTGAAACATTAAATAATGGCCAGGGTATAAAAAGGAACTGAAAAAATAGTGACTGAGATTTTTCTCATTTTCAGAGAAATCAAGCTGCTTGCAAATCTGAATTGTATATTATGAATTGCTTATATATTATGAATGCATTATCTTATTTGGAACAAATTTTTCAATAAAGTATCTGTAATGCGTTAATAGCTAACATACAGGCAATTGAAGCAAATACGTTCATCACTAATCATCGATGCTACGTAATCTGTGAAAATCACGCAGTATAACATTGTTGAATATTATGAAAAGGTGAGTCGGTTCACAGCAAGAAAAAAGACAGCAATGAGTTTTGCAACAACGTATTGAAAGGATAGGCAGGGTTAAAATCTTATAATATGCAATAGCTATTTGTTCAGCTGATTTTTCTTTTGTAATTTAGCGTAAAGTTGTTAAAGGAATATGCACTACTTGATCGTAAATTAATGCTAATTCTTCGAAATGACAATTTTATGTTATAGTGCTTTCTAAGTATAAAACATCTTTTACCTTGGTTTGATATAGGAAAAAATTTATCATTTTTTAAGCTTATTTTTAATTAGGTGAACTTCGTTTTTGATGATCTCGGTACAAATTATCTTTAAAATTCCGGTTCTTGCTGTTTCTAACTTTTTATTAGTTATTTCTATCTGTTTACTTCCTGTTATTTTGTTATTAACGTTGGATGGCACTAATAAAATATCCGCAATTATATTACGAAAAAAGGTAAAATTATCTATTCAATAATGATTTAGAGCTAAATATTAAACTCCATATAATTAGAGGGTACTATCAGCGTCTTAACTCCTTTCTGAATGCATTTATAATAAATACATTCTTGCCATATAATAAATGTCCTCAACTTTCAACATAAATATAATATTATGCAGAGCGATTAAGTATTTATGGTGCAGGAAATATTTACAATGCCCCCACCAGGATTCAAACTTCCGACTTCCTGCCAGATGTGTTTCCAACTACACAGTGAAAGTACGTAGTAAGGAAGGAGAAAAAAATCCCTTACATTCTCTTCCATTTTAAACGCAACTGGTGAGATGAGATTTAGTCTCCAAATCTAGGTGGTCACGAATTATCAGTCACCATATTTTAGTTCCGGCGCCGCAACAGATTCATGTTGGATACTTTTGAAGCTAAACATGTGAAAAATCAACGACTTTCTCGCCGGGATTGAAGTTGCAGTCCTTCTAACTGCCAGCTGACATGCTTACGACTACACGACAAAAGCACACAGGAAGGAAAGAGAAAAATTCCTTATAATAAGAGTCTGCGAAACAAGTCCAGTCATCCAGATCGGTAAAAATATGAAAGAAACAGCAACAGTTCGTCATTGATTTGCCGCCGTAGACCAAAGGTGAGAAAATGCTTTTAACCACAGGCCAAAAAATCTTCTTTAGCACATCATACTACAGAAAAAGCTGTCGCAAGATGTGATGGTGCTTGTGTGACGACCTCTTGCATTATCCCTATTGTTTGCCAAAAACGCGATAGGGGGATTCTCCTCCTCAGTAATTTTTTTAAAACATTAACTATTTAAAGTTCCCTTTTATGGAATTAGTTTCATATGTTTCACGTTAGTAAAAACCAGACGGTGAACACGGGGTCAAAACTATCTTGTACGAGGGGTCAATCAATGAAATATACACTGCTGGCCACTCAAATTGCAACACCAAGAAAGACAAGAGATATCACAACAAAATTTATTTAGTAGATAACATGATGACTAAGTATCAAATGATTAAATTTATAGACTTCTGTGAAGTGTGGTTCCTTCTAGAATATGTAGCCAGAGTAGCCGTCATTGTTGGAGATCACCCCTGCCACACACCTCGGCATTAATTCAAAGAGACTTTGGATGTGTGCTTGGAGTACAGCAGACCAAGCAACTTAACATACGTTGCCAAAGTTGATTTGGTATGGCAGCTTGGGATGTAATCTGGGTCAATCATTCAGCAACCATGAACCACATATTTTCTGTCGGCGAAAGATACGGAAAGCGAGCCAGCCAGGGAAGCAATTCAATCTGGCGATTGACGAAGAACCCTTGGAAAATGGGTGCCAGGTGTGGTCGCGCATTATCTTGTTGAAATATGGCTGTAGAGAAGCCCTGAAGGTTATTAAAGACAACTGGCTCCAACACCTCGGAGATGTAGCGCTGTTTGTTTAAAGTACCAGCAACGCGTACTAGAGGAGTGCGAGAGTGATATCCAAAACCGCCCCATACCATAATACCCGGTGCAGGACCAGTGTGTTCAGCATTCTCTCTCCACGGTGTCTCCAGACTCGAATCCGACCACCGTGGTGTTGCAGGCAGAAGCGTGACTCGTCAGTAAAGACAATTTCATTCCATTCTGCCGTCCACATCCTTCTTTCATCGCACCACTAGCGGCAGAGACTTCTGTGGTTTTGCGTCATGGGTAGACGAAGCAATGGACGTCTTGTGGGCAGACCACTCTGCTGTAAACGGCGTTGAATGGTACTCGCAGACACTGGATGATGCGTTACGGACTAAATATGCTGTGCTATGGTTCGTGATGTGATTGAGCGATCCGTTACTGCCCTGCGCACAACGTTCCTGTCATCACGTGAAGTGGTGCACTGAGGTGGATGCGATCGAACACGTCGGTCCGTCGTACCCTCCTGCATCCAACGGTCATATATCCGCATTACAATTGTTTGGTTTCGTCCAACACGACTACCGATTTCCCTGAAAGATAATCCACACTCTCGGTAGGCCACTATCCTTCCTCTGTCGAACTTGGATATTTGATGAAACGATGATCGCTGTTTACTAGGAGGCATAACTGATCACGTTTTTGAAAAAAACCGCAAAAAAAAACACAATTGCCGAACTTTAAATCGTCGAAAACTCCAATCCTTAAATAGCGGTTTGAAGCGGCGCCACAGGCGCGTGTGATGTGCGTCTGCGCTGAAATTCTAATCATTTGCATATCTCACCTCCGCTAATGCATGCTGTAAATTTCATGTTATTTGCATTCTTCCTTCAGGGTGGTGCATTTACGGTGGCCAGCAGTGTAAATTACGTATAGTCATGCGTATATATGCGCATATAAGTTGTAACAATATATGTGCACTCAGACTTGTGACTCAGACCAATGTGATTTCGGTGGTACACGTATTAAATCAGATTGTAAAAGTGAAGAAAATTTTGTAGCACGGGATTTCACAACTAGCCGGATTTAGAAATTAAAAGGGTCACGTTTATAACGAGGAACGGAATCTGTTCGTCCCTGCCATAAACTACAGTAAAACCAGAGATAGAGAAGCAAAAACTATTTCTTCTTGCATTTAAAATGTATACCTTTAAGAGGTAACCGGTGTAAAACAATTAAATCCCATCGGAGAGCAAAATATAACTGTAAATTTTCGGAGCGGATGGCAGAACGGTGTACAACCATACCAGCGCCGAAACAAACATTACCAATTCAAGTTGTGAAATACTGTGTTTGGTCATTTTATTGCTTACTCGACAAATCTGTAATAATCGATATTTTTGCAACTAATTTAGTAAATCAGAACCTTTAAATTTTTCGCAGATATTATGAGCCATATAAAGAAGGAAGGTTTCAACAGGCTCCACATGCAAAATCCCGATTTATAATTGATGAGTGCAAAAAACCAGGGTGCATATATTTATAACAAACCTACGGCAACTGTTCTGAGAGAATTGAAAAATTTATTTGATAAGTCTTCTTAGTAATAATCCCAACAAGGATGTTGTAAATGATAATAGATCGTATCATAAATTTTATAGCAGAATAATAATTAAATGTCTCATCTCTGTAGTAATATAATTATTCCAGAAATAACTCATACAATCATTGAAACTATTAAAACACTTTCACTTGATCTTAACATGCTCGAAATACCATGCATACACAAATAAGAAAAACGATAGCTAATAAATACAAATAAATACATTAAATAAAAAATATTAAATGCAATTAAATAAAAACCCAGAACTTTTATCGGTGACTATCTTCAATTATTTGTTCATACTTATTGTTATGTTAATGCATACAACCTTAGATTTTAAACCTATTGAGTTAAACTTGCGGTATGATGTTACTACGGAGAGGTATCTGTTGTTTATAACGTGTCATATCACATTTCTCATAATTGTGTAACACTTTACCTAGCACAGAAGGCTGATACGCGTTTGCGTCAGAACAGATGTCAGACCACTCTCTGTTCTGCTGAGGCGCAGCATACAAGCACAAATTAATTTTATTAGGACAACTACACTCATAAATTTTTATGTTTGGGGGAAACTCGTGTTGCCGTGTAAATTAAAACAAAAGGCACATTTTTAAAGAGCTTTTATTTTATATTCGTCAACATTCGTTGTTTAAATTATGCAAATATAAGTAATGGATAAAGGGAGACTATGAAAATGGAAATAATGAATATGGGAATACAGTTGTGTTTCTTAAACATTCATAATCTGATGCAATTATTAATGTTTCTAATTGGGGAGATTTGTAATTCTCCAGAATAAACAATTTTTGAAACAACAGCACCTAGTCAAACTAATAAATGATTTTTCTAATTAGATATATCACCACTTCGATATAGAATAATAATTTCCGCCTAGGCTAAATTTAATGTTTCAGATCTGGTTCTCATTTTAGCTTTACCTCTTCTTGTATATTATAAAACTCTGATCGCTAAGAAAAGACAAGGTTAATAGATTACGTCAATAAATGGATTATAACTGTTCGGGATAACTCTATTTTTATAATGCTTTGCAACCGTCTTTACAACATTTCTGTAAATATTTCAGAATTTCTCAAAGGACAAAAATATCATTAGGTCCTAAGGAACGTTCTGCGGTTTTTGATGATAAATACAAATAAAGTGGTACGAAAACATAAAATTCCTCTAAATCGCACAAGTACCATTTTATTTTACGACTTTTTGCTATCTCTTAGATAACCCTAAAATTGCTTTTTCAAACAAGTCTTTTGGTTTATTCGTAAAGACGTTATCAAGGCGCTGCCTGATAGTTCCTAAAGAAATGAATTTGAAGTGATCAGAATCTATGAAAAGGTCCAGTGTGAATCGTGAATGACATAAAACATCTCAGCCGCAATGAATTAGTTTTTGTCTGACATTCATCAAAATGTGAGGCCAGGCATTGTCAAGACAACACCTCGAAGATTGGTCAGTTCTAGCCGTTTTCCTTCGATATATGCATCTGAAACTGCAGTAGCTTTCCGATTTTAATGCATGATTTGAAGCAACATTTCATAGTGCAAGTTTGCTTTGTAATCCCACCGTACACAAAGCATTACTTTTTTGATATGCATCCGCTTTTCTTCATGTTGCTAAAGGAGGTTCTTTTTGCTAACCCAAGATCGTTTTCTTGTAACATTGTTATATAGTGCCTTCTTCTCCCTTCGAGTAATGAGTCATTTAAAAAAAAGAACCTCTTTATTTCTTTTTCAGCAAAGCACCACATGCCGAAACTCCAGCAAGCCTATTTTGCTCGGTTAAAGCATGGAATATCCGCACGTCGTTGCATCTTCAAAACCATTCTTCTTTAAATGATCATGTACTGTTCCTTTCGGAACATTTATTCAGTCTGTTAGCTCCTGTATAACGTGCATTTTGAGCGGTTAGGTCCTTTTGCAGAGGATATTTGTCATGAAATTTCTGTTCTTAATCCACTCAAACAACTTTCGAACTGTGTCATCAGGAAAAAAAACTGAACTTCTTTTAATATAATATAGCACAAATTTTGAGGCAGTCTGACTAACCTCGTTTTTTCTTTTTAAAATAAAAAGCGCGTGATATGAAGAAAATGAACTTTTGGAATCTTCTTAGCACTGCATTGAAAAACAATCTATGTCAGAAATCCATCATAGAAATATGCAATTTTAGTCGAAAAAATAATATTTAACATCCACTTCGATATGGTTCAACAGGGTTGCCACTCAAACAGGAAAAGGAAATTCCCTGGCTTTTGCAGGTTTTCCAGGTGTGTTTTAAGATAATTCCAGTCTGTTCTCGTAGTGCGCGTTAGCTGTGATAAGAGGCAAATTAATTATGGTACAACTTGAAAACACTAAAGTTTGCCAGTTACATATGATTATATAATCCCCAAAGCATTACTATTATAACTATAATAGGAGTTGCTTTCTCCACTGAAGACTGAGATTAGAATCTGTCCAATGTGGATTAAAAACTGTCTTTTCTTGCAGCTAATAGAAAGAAAGAAACTACTTAATGATATTTTAAAATAAATTCAGGTATTTTATATTTATTTAGCAGCATACATGAGCAAACCATATGCGCATTAAATGTGCATTAAGCACCAAAATGACCCGTTTACTGCTCATCATAATGGCGCCAAACCCTGTGTTGTACTGTTACTAGGATTAAACCGATTTTATTTTATACGAGAATGGGAAGGTATTTTATTTTTTTCAACATGCACTGCCATGCGCATGCGAGTCTCTCGATGCTCGAAGTTACTGGAAATCAAAGTTACTGAAAACTTGCTTTGTCAATCTGATTGGAGCTTCGAAAATTGGCTCAACGACAGCTGCTTGAATGATGCTCATGCGAAACGTTGTTCGCCAAGAATGTGATCGCCTCCAACGCTGGCGCAGAAACGTCGCTCTTTTGGGGATCGCCTTACGAAATTCCCTGACTTTTCCAGATTTCGACTAAAATATTTAAATTCCCTCACACCTTTGGTCAATTTTCGAATTCCTTGACTTTTTCTGGTTTTCCATATAGCGTGGCAACCCTCGTTCAATTCATATCATGAGCAGCAAAATAATAAGAAGAAAACGCTCTTTAATTTTAAAAACGGCAGAACGTTTCGAATGACGCAGTAATTGATCACATTTTGACATTTAAATGTTATGTATCAGTAAACTTAATTTCATTTTTTTCTCTTTACAAACTGTTGATTAAATAATGAATAACGAAAGTTAAGTAGAGGTGAATTAATCACAAAAAGAGCAGGGTATTATTACATATGCAAATTAACTTAGGATAATGACAAAATATGGCTAACTTACCTTCATTTCAACGTGGATAATAATACGAATTCAAATTCAATTGTCTGTAAAATTATGATAATTTTGAGATAAATGTAACTCTGTTTATTTAATATATATATATATTCTTGTCCTAATGTTGATGTGCTGTTGAAACATTATTTGTATAAATTTCAGAAGTTAAATAAAACTAATCTTCAGACTTTTAAACAAAGCAAAAGCGCCAATACTTTTTCATTCCTGCGTATGTTATTTACACAACATTTTTATAATAATAATTTACCTTTTCCAAATTCTTCTATGTTTACTTTTATATGATACCTAATTCTTGAATAGGAAAATATCCAAGATAAAAATAACAAAATAGCTTTTTATGACGGCAATGGAGTTTTTCTCCAAACATTTCTGAAGTGTTAAATTTTAAACTTTTGTGCGAAATTTCTTTAGCTGACGATTATAATATTTCAACGAGATTCTTCCAAACTATATCGGAATGGATAAATATTGAATTTTTGCACTTTTTAAAACCTTCTTGAAGTAATTACATGATACGCATTTTTTCCATTAACATACTGAAATCGAAATGATAACAGTATGCTACTATGGATCACTGCAAAGTAGATTGTGCTAGTTAAATACACCCCATTGAATATTCCGTTTGATATGAAGAATCTGTTGCAAAATTTTATTCCTACAGCATGTTTATGTTATAAATGAATTCTAATACTTCATTTCAATTTGCTTTTTACAATTAATTATACATATTGATAGCATCTCTTAAATTTAAAGACAGGGCGTCTAAGATTTATTGTAGGGTTAAATTGTAAAAGAAAAATGTAGATCAAATAGTTTACGATAGGATAAAGAATGATATTTGGTGTTTTTTTAAGGTATTGTAAATTTAATTTTAATTAACTATTTATTTTTATTTAATTCTTTCTTGTTACTTCTACTTCGTCTTTCAGCGTTAACAGAAAATAAACGAATAAAACGTATAAACGAATGATATTTGAATAGTAAGGGAAGGTATAAATTTAAATTGAAAGTTTGGCAACGCAACAGAAATACACTTTCCTTCGTTAATTTCTCACTTGTATTCCATATATATTCCAGTGAGTGTTTTCAGGTAAATGTTAATAGTTCATGCTTAAACACTGCAGATAATCTGAAGCCGTATTGACAGGCACTAAATATACACTGGATATCATTAATTAAGGAAAAATCCAAAAAATGACACTATTAAAAAAGTTATACGTAGAATTTAATGAAACTGACCCACAGTATACAACATATAGCAAGGTACAAAATAACACGAAAAAAATCACTAGACAGTTATGGTGATATAGAAATTAGCATATGTATAAAATGAATAAATCTGGCGTGCATGTTTGGTATAGGAAAATTGCATTCAGTATGGAGTATAATCTCTCCTAGAAGAAATGCAGAACATACAGCGATGCTATCAACTAAAGAAGAGAATTGAGAATAGCTGTAATTCTTAGACAGCATCCCAAACATGCTCGATAGGATACAGTTCCGGTGATCGAGCTGGCCTCTCAGTGCGCTGAATTGTGTGCTGTTTCACGATGCGAGCCCTGTGCAATCTAGTATTGTCGTCCTGTAGCAGGAAATCACCATCTACTGACTTGGCAAAAAGATGCACATAAATATCAAGGATTTCATCTCTATAGACCTGAGCATTCACGGTTCCACGTGGAAAAACATGGAGATCTGTGCGTCCACCCAAAGAGATACGACCCCAAACACAGACACTGCCTCCTCGTATGCATCTCTTTCAAGCATGTTTGATGCATATTACCTGGTTTCAGGTTCTCTGGAAATCAAATAACGTCTGCTACCTCTTTAGAGGCTAAACCTGGACTCATCCGAAAAGAAAGCAGCCCTTCGTTGATCAGCCGTTCAGTGAGCATGTTGACGTGTCCACATCAAAAGTTTCCTTTTATGATGTGACATGAGCAGCACGCAAATACTGGTCACCTCGAGTACAGATCACCTTCGTACCTGCACGCGGTTGACGTTGACACAAACCTTCCGATGGCTGCAGGAACAAGGATCTGAATTGAGTCGGAGTTGCATTCTGTTTCTTCGTGCGCATGTCAACAAATATCGGCGCTAGTCGTAGTGGTTGGCCGTCCTCGGCTGAACCTCTTCATACGAAATCTGTGGTTAGAAATTGTTGCCAAAATTTATGAACCACATAAAGACTCACATTTAACTCTTCAAATCCGTCTGACTTTGTCCTGCCTTTAGTCTCCCAATAGCTCTCTATCGCAATTCTTCGGGCAAATGATGCCTACAGGTCATTGTTACGAATTGGCTATCCTAGATATCTTATCTCAGTATCAAACAAATTTCCAGACTTGCTTTCAAACACGCAATTTTTTTATCCTTGTGCATAACATATTTTGATTGCAGCGCCACTAATTTGCTACTGCAATTTTACTCAGCAACTCTTATTTGACAATATATTCAAATTTTAATTGGCATTGGCTTATTTATATCGCATTGGCTTATTTTTGAACGAGTTATCTCTATTTTTGTGAATTTCCTTAATATTTGGAAAGCAATGCATTTACTGTACTGAAAATACTTAAACTTTTTGAATTCTAAAATCCAACAAGTTGTTCCTAGTAGTAGTAGGGTACATAAACCTTTCGTTTTACTCGATATGTACTAGACCTTTAATTCAGCCAGAGGGTAATAAGTTGTTTTCAACACAAGAAGTTTAAAATAGGTTAAATATTAGGATTAACCATACAAACTTACAAATTACTGGCCTTTTTTTTCGTATAAAAAACATCAGTAATTTGTTTTCGTAAAAAAAATCTATCTACCAATAGAATTCAGAACACCAGCTTTGCCATTACATGGTCCTCTGAAGGACATCCATGCTGACGCGTTATTTCTAATCAATTAAATTTCGGTGCTGCAAGAAGGCTCTGTAGTAAGTTACAGAAAGATAGTTTGTGACACTGACAGTGTTGAATTAGAAATTATGCAACAGGCATGTTGTTGATGTAGATTGATGCCTGACCACAGCTTGCTTGATTTTCGCGATGACTGGAGTTATCACTAAATGATTTCTTCCTCTAAAGCTCAGTAAAGATCAGCTGCTTCAGAGACATTAATTTAGATTTATTGAATTTAGAATAATGTAGTGTCTCAGCTGATATCAGCCAGATTAGACAAAGATGCAAAGACACTGAGCCAATGAGGATATACACTGCTGGCCACCCAAATTGCAACACCAAGAAAGAGAAGAGATGCCACAACAAAATTTATTTAGTAGATAACATGTTAACCAAGTATCAAATGATTAAATTTATAGACTTCTGTGAAGTGCGCTTCCTTCTAGAATCAGTAGTCAGGGTAGCCGCCATTATTGGAGATCACCGCTGCCACACGCCTCGGCATTGATTCAAAGAGACTTTGGATGTGTTCTTGGGGTACAGCAGTCCAACCAGCTTCCACACGTTGCCAAAGTTGATCTGGTGTGGCAGCTTGAGATGTAATCTGGGTCAATCGTTCAGCAGTCATGGACCACATGTTTTCTATCGGCGAAAGATCCGGAGAGCGAGCCGGCCAGGGAAGCAATTCAATCTGGCGATTGACGAAGAACCCTTGGACAATGCGAGCTGTGGGCAAGCTCTGAAGGTAAGGAAGGACAACTGGCTCCAACACCTCGGAGATGTAGCGCAGGCTATTTAACGTACCGGCAATGCGTACTAGAGCAGTGCGAGAGTGATATCCAATACCGCCCCTTACCATAATAACCGGTGCAGAATCAGTGTGGCGGTGCATATCGCAGCTGTTCAGCATCCTCTCTCCAAGGTGGCTCCAGACTCGAATCCCACCGTCGAGGTGCTGCAAACAGAAGCGTAACTCCTCAGTAAAGACAAATTTATTCCATTCTGCCGTCCACATCCTTCTTTCATTGCAGCATTGGCGGCGGAGACGTCTGTGGTTCTGCGTCAAGGATAGACAAAGCAATGGACGTCCTGAAGACTGTCCACTCTGCTGTAAAAGCATCGAATGGTGTGCGCAAACACTGGATGATGTGTTATAGACTGAATGTGCTGTGCTATGGTTCGTGATGTGACTCAGTGAACCGTCACTGCCATGCGCACAATGTTCCTGTCATCACGTGAAGTTGTGCCCTGAGGTGGATGCGGTTGAACACGTCGGTCCGTCGTACTCTCCTGCATCCAACGGTCACATATGTGCATTACAGTTGTTTGGTTTCGTCCAACCCGACTATCGATTTCCCTGACACTCTCGATACGCCACAATCCTTCCTCTCTCGAACTCGGATACTTGATGAAACGATGATCGCTGTTTACTACGAGGCATAATTGATCGTTTTTTTTTTGAAAAACCACAAGGAAAACACAATTGCTGAGCTTGAAATCGCCGAAACCTCCAAGCCTTCAATAGCGCTTTGAAATGGCGCCACAGACGCGTATAATGTGCGTCTGCGCTGAAATTCTAATCATTTGCATATCTCACTTCCGCTAATGCATGTTTTTAATTTCATGTCATTTGCATGCTCCCTTCAGGGTGTTGCATTTACGGTGGTCAGCAGTGTAGCATGCGTATTTCCCTTATTAGTAAATTTAAAAACATCAAATATTTCTAAACGTTGTAACGAATTATGTTACTATAATCCTATCGCTACGATGCTAAATGATATATAGAAATCCTATACATTATTATGACTCCTCCAATATTTACACTAAAGGTAATATAAGGTAATAAATTTGTTACTTAAATTTCTCATTTTTACATTAAAGTAATACAAATTATATAAGCTGATTGTCAATTATTACGACATAAATTCGCTTTTCGCTTTGAAAACTGCAACATGTTAACTAAATGGGAGAAAATATTGCCTTAATTATTCATGACTGTACACTGAAAATTGTTGATTCAAATCTGCATTTCATTAGTGTTTCAATTTAGAGAACAATATATTCTGTGTTTCTGTAGGTTCCAGTGGCAATTATTTAAATTAAATGCAGTGACTGCTCCAAAAGCATTAGACAGGCATATCTTTTACTATATGTGTGAGTGAAGTTCTTTCAGTTATCGTTTGCGCATTCCGTATTGTTTTAAAATAATAGAATTGCATGCTTAATCGTAATATAAATTGAAATGCAGTTCCCACATGTTGAATCTGATCAGTGGGTTGAACCCATTTGCTCAATAACAGTCTCATATTTTCTAGAAATTATGTTGTTCATACCTTTTGCATTGAAATAAATACTACGTTTGACCGAAGGCTCAATTTAAATTTTGAATAACTGTAACGTGATAGAAACAAAGATGTAATTTTACTGCTTTTGTAAGGTTTTAGTTAAACTAACCAAGTTTTATTTTAATTTAAATCTGTCTATCTCCTCTCTGCTTCAACTTACCGTCAGAAGAAGCGCGCGTTTTCAGCTTATGCTAATTTTTGAAGTACAGCGAAGTAGTATTTAAGCCAGAGGTAGAAACCTCTTAGCGTGAGAGAGCTCAGTCTCAGACCACGGTCACTCTGCTCAACGTTCGTCTGACCAGCTAGCAGTTTAAATTTATAAGCCATAGTGCTTACTACGTGATTGCATTGTAAAACCATTTGAAGTGCGTTAGTATTAGTATATCTGGCTATGCACCCTTTCAGGTAGAGGCCAACTTCCACGAATTGCTCTGCGAAGCAAAGTTGAATTACATTTCTATTTTAGGATTAGTATTTAAATTTATTTGATTGTTAAGTTCGACCCAAGTGCGGTCTTTTACTTTCTGTATCTCTCCCGAGTTGGGAAGTTTGTAAATAATAGTGATTTAATAAAAGAGGATTTCAAATCCCTTCACGTGCAGTTACTATCCAGCCCAGCAGTACATCAGAACAAAGCTTACATTTCATCAGCTCACTGTTCCAGTTCAGGACTGAAAACTTGAGAAGAAACACCCTGGTAAATATTTCACAATGTTCTCCAAGAACACACACAGAATACTCAGTCCTGATACTTTAATATTTGAAATATTCTATCTAATAAACAATTTTGAGAGTAATTCTATATAGGCTGCATCTGCTACAATGATGCATAATAATAATGTAAGAAATCGTTGTACTAAGCATCAGAAAAAAATGGTTAAATATAAGGAAAGCCTTATTCAAAGTTCAGGATTTTAAATATAAAATATTTTACCAATAGATTTGCTTTAATGCTTCAAGTTATATTTTTGAAAGTGTACTGACATGATGAAGGTATCTATACTGTTCAAGACATTTGGGACGCTAAGGAAAGAGATTACTCCACATTTGAAACCTAGTACTACATTTTGTAGAAGATTCTTTCAAGTTCTTAAGACATACGCATCAACTAAGAATAATAAATGAATGTCCAATGATTACTCTGAACACTCTTCTGATAGATAAAACTGATTTTTCCCATAAATACTAAGATCGGGTATGAAGAAACAAGTAAAGGAAAGCAAATGGCTTAAAAATCGTGCTTTTATTTAAATTTCCGTATTATTCGTCAGCTTTACGGTAGACAGAAAAATAATTGTTCCTTATTTTAAAGAATAAAACAAAAAAATCTGTAGAAATGGTTTAAAATCCACAATTCATATTTATAATACTCCCCAAGCTTGTTAAATCAGATTTAAATGCAGTACTCAGGTTGCTCATTGGTTACACAGCTCATGGTCTGAATATCTGCGAACATTTGTGCTGGCTTCGGTTGAAAACTATTATTCATAGCAACAAACGAGTCTTTAGTATAATTATACAATATTAATAAAAACATTCCAGACATCCGCACTCGAAAAACTCAACTATACAATCCTATCACTACCCACTATGTACGAACAATGTCAGATTACACAGAGGACAGTACAATACAAACATCTATGTCTTTGTTAACCAAACACCAACTCCATTAAACGAAAGACCATTTTTTACAAGAGAATATTTTTTGCTACTTGCTGCTAAATAAGAAATTCATTTTTTTCGTTTTTTAACAAAACAGATCGCCGTTTTTTAGAGTCCATATGTGTATATTTCATTGTGCATTCTCTTCTGAAATAAATCTTCTGAATTAATTATGATTTTAATATCATAATTAATTCAGAAGATTAGTTTGGTTAGTTATGTCAAGGTGGTCGGATTAGTTATGTCAAATGCTTTAACTTTTCCTTTGTACTTCAGAAATAAAAGATGATTTGAAGACATCCTATTTGCGTTAACAAAGCCTAAGTAATTCCTTGGAATTCTCTTTACCACTGAAAGAAGCTCTAGAGATTCGAGATGCTTCCGTGAGCTTGCTTTTACCATTTTTGTTGTTGCATTTTTAAAATTGATTCCACAGTTTGCTAATGAGTCATGAGAGTTTTTCAGCATTTTGGAATGCCTCTCGAAGGTTTTCATTTGGCTTCTGTGTCCATCCAGATACAGTCGTGTAAATACGATATGGTTGAATATTACACAAAATGATAGTTCTCTATCTCTGCATATGAGTGCTATCCCATTTTTTATTGTCGTGAAATGTCATGAAGACAGATCATCGAGAATGACTGAACCATTCGTTCATTTATCCATCTCATCACCAAGAACATTGTCCAGCTGCAGCAAATGAAAGAAACCGATATTACTCCGTTTCTCTCAAGTGATCGCAAGAAGTAGGAGGAAACACACAAATAAAGAAGCCATGCGCGTTAATTGAATCTAATCTTTGGTTTGGGACTAGAAATCAATCTACGCTGATCACCATATCGTCCATAGTGGCAGTTTTTATCATATTCATCAACAAGTTTACGCAACATACGGTCAATCACAACAATTCTAAGATTCCTCCTTACTTAGATCTTTGTCCAGTAGATTAAATGGAATATCAAGTAAAAATCCGTTTCGGTTTGAACTGACAAATAAGAGTAAGTTATGTGAAATATGACGACAAAGCATAATTTTGAATCTGCCATAAACTAATGCTGCCATCTAACTAATGCTTAGTCACTCCATCGATTTCATTTTCATTGCTTGTTAAGTCCGAAGTTATTCGAATAACTAGAGTATGTATAAATGTAAATTTTGGTTTATAAAAATGCGGAACTGGCTTGAGAACGCGAAACTATGTTCGCGGGAAATATAGAGACAATAAATTTATAGTCGATTCGATGTTAATAAATTTGAATCTTGCAAAAACATCCTTTGAAATTTATCCAGCAGTAATCATATAAAAAAGTTTATACTTAAGATTATATGCAATTGTTTTTAGTAGTGGCAAATTATTTTTGAATGTACTTAATGACTACGATTAAATTCTACGGCAGTGTACACCAGTCATAAAATTATTTTAATTTTATCATATTAGTTGCATGTAAGACGTGTTAAAATGTAAATTTATTTATTCATTGAAGCATTTAATGGTTCATTAAACCATTTATCATCTTCTAATGCTAATATTTCTAACGTTAGTAAGTTCCACTATCAAATGATAATGGTTAATCATAACTATAAACTAATAATGTTTTTAAATTTTCGACCTGTTTGTAAATTTGGACGACATTACTTCAAACATCTATTTGTAAACAATTAGGAAGATTGGGTCCTCTTCTATTCCACTCATCCGGTCGGGATCTGAACTTTCCTGCAATCACCATCACCAATCATCTATCTCAAAATGAAAATCCTTATTCTTTTGTCTCAAAACTAATGAATGGGAGAATTCGTCATCTGATGTGAAATTATTTGTATAACGTCACAGATAAATTTAAATAATCAGGAAATTATTTTATTTAAAATTTACACGCTGAAATAAATTACTCAGAGTAGGTCTGAATATAATTACTAAATTATTACATCTGTAATTTACTTATAAACTTGCTATGTCGTTTACTGTAGACATAGTATTCATGTACAAACATTCGTGTGAGTTAAAACGATTTCAAGATTTACTTCAGAATATGTTTCTGATAATCATTAATACAGTGAAATTTTGGATATGAATACTAATAATGTATACCTAAGATTGCAACTGCCAAAAAACAAATCTATTTATATTTTGGCTAAACGTTTCTTATCCAGCTAAATTAGCCAGCGTCTACTATTAATCGTATATGATTCTTTGAAGGATGTGGCTGCATTCGGAGTAACAAATCATATAAATTTCATTGCGAGCATTTCACGTTTTACTGGTGATAAATAAAATAATATTGACCTCATCTGTTAACAGGAATTTACGGAAAATCCTGTCTGTTGACATTATTTCATTTGTAAGGTATATACCAAATAGATTTTTCAAAACTAATCTTCTTATGAAACGTTTCAGGTAAATGAAAATAAGATAGCTTCCTATAAAAAAACATGTTAATTTTATTAAGAACTGCACTAGATGTTAATGTTTTTAGGTACCTCTAAAGAAATTACGGAAAATACATAAAAAAATCTCTTCCCAAAAGCTCATTAAGTATGTTCTCGCTTGTAAAATTGATGATCATATTATTGTCTAAATTTTCACCTGAGTAATTAACAGCAAGAATCATTAATTTTACTGTGATGTCAAATGATGATTCTTTCGTATATATCATTTGCCTGCCTGAGCTAATATTATGAATTGTTCTATCCAATGGAAGTTAACAGTAACAACACCATTATATAAATTTATATGCTTATTTTTGCGGTTTTTGCGGATGTAATATGATTCAATGTTAACTGAAACACATCAAATTTCAAGGAAAATCACCATGCACCATTTCTTTTTATATGCATTTACATTACAATTGATCATTAACATGAGAAATTTTTCTAACTAATGCTTAATCACTCCCATTGCTTTCATTTTCATTGCTTGTTATGTCCTAAATTATTCGAATAACTAGAGTATGTATGAATGTAAATTTTGGTTTATAAAAATGCAAAACTGGCTCAAGAACACGAAACTATGTTCGCATGAAATATTTACGTTATGTTCGCATGACGTTATGTTGTTATGTTATGTTGTTACGTTATGTCGCATGATGTTATGTTGTTCGCATGACGTTATACAAATAATTTCACATCAGATGACGAATTCTCCCATTCATTAGTTTTGAGACAAAAGAATAAGGATTTTCATTTTGAGATAGATGATTGGTGATGGTGATTGCAGGAAAGTTCAGATCCCGACCGGATGAGTGGAATAGAAGAGGACCCAATCTTCCTAATTGTTTACAAATAGATGTTTGAAGTAATGTCGTCCAAATTTACAAACAGGTCGAAAATTTAAAAACATTATTAGTTTATAGTTATGATAACTTTAGTATACAATAACTTTAGATTTATAGCCAATTTGATGTTAATAAATTTGAAATAGGATTTCTTAAATTCAAATTGCTTTGTAAATACCAGTATACACTTTGTTTCAAAAACCTCACAGTGAACTTGCATGATTTATGTTACAGTCTTCTCTCATTCAACATCATTAATTAGTTGAGTCTTAGTTATTATTTCCAATTAAGTAAATAACTCCGAGAACAATTTCTTTATTTGATATCTAATTCATGACGTTAATTTATAATTATAATAATTAATTTTACAGTAATTTATTCACAACATAAGAATTACTGTGGCATCCTTAAAAGCTACTGTTCAACGATTACTTATAGATCGAGAGTCACTTTGAATCAACTCATGCGACAGGGACGCGAAACGGTACTGTAAATTTGCTTTGGCTTCCAAAGGCAGAGCCGAAAGTCATGCCAAAAGCACGTAGTTTGTGAGAAAATTTCGATAAAGGAGCTTTTAGTTGGAAAGCTCTGCGGCATTATAAACTAAACTCAGTGGAGCAACAGGGGGCCACGGCTTGCAGTACCCTGTTTCGGCTTTCTTGACCTTTGGGCCCTTGCATGCATCAGCATATGTTCTGAACAAGGGGTTCGCAGGACCCCCGCTGTTTAGGCCCCAAGCGAACTTAATACTCATTTTATCGATCCATTTTAGGCTTTACCTAGGCCAGGCCTAGATAATGCCTAACAGGCCATTACCTAGGCCTGTGGTGCAGCGCTAACCACTTCGCCCCCAAACGGCCTACGCCATTATAGCTGGAATAAAAAGTAAATTTATGCGACCATGTACACCAAAATTAAATCGAAATACAAACTAGACATGAAGGCTTTAATGATAGCCTTCATGTCTAGTTTTAGCCACTGATGATATGCAGGGACTGAAGTTCACAGACGCGATCACATAGCTCACTGATATTAGGCAGCAGAGGAAGTGTACGTGCATTTTAAAACTGAAGGACACTGGTGAACCTGAACGCAATTAGTCACCGGTACCCGTCAATGCCGTTGGTCACCAATAACCTCCAGGCTGACGGCCACTTTGCAGCCACAAATGCATCATCAAGAGGAGTAGTGTAGTACATTTAGGTATTTTTTAAAAGGAAAATTAAATTGCAGTACACCGATTCCTTTTGAGGTTATTCGCCCACGGTGAATTTTAGGTTAAACATCTCTTGGAGGATTCGACCCATAGGAACTATTGTATATAGGTGCTGTAAAATTTAGATAGACACTTAAATTAAAGCACAGTGGTATGTGTTACGGCTGTAGGTCAGTTAAAGTCAGAGAAACTCCTGTTCCAGAAAACGTTAGGCCTGTATTTGGAAGTTAGAATCGATTTTTAGGGCATATTTATTATTAAAAGGAAATTTGTTTGCTGAAATTGTGGTTTACTTACAGAAAAGAAGTGCCGGAGTCGTTTTATTTAGGACTTTCGCATGCTCCTAAAATTATGATTTATCTCAAAAACTGAGAAGTACCGGAGTCGGGCTCCACTGGGTTCCTGTGCTCTGGTTAATGTATTGCAAGAAATACTGGAAAACATCAGACTTTTGCATAGAAATTTCTCAAAAGGCGCTTCGAAGATGAATGTTTTCTATCATGAACAAAACCATTTCATCTGCGTTGGCACCTCAACAAAAAATTAGTTATATGAGTCTCATGTCATTCTCTGTGGCCTATTGCTCTCCCATAAATACGAAAACAGAGTAACTGCGTGGATCTGAGTAGATACTGATTTCCATCAGGGACCTTGATATTTTTCAAAAAACAGATACAGTTTTACAGTTACAAGTTTTCTGATAACTTTTTGTATTTTATTTCTGTGTTTCGTAAACGCTTAATAGTACGTCATCTGGATACCA
Source organism: Stegodyphus mimosarum (assembly GCA_000611955.2). Taxonomy (NCBI): domain Eukaryota; kingdom Metazoa; phylum Arthropoda; class Arachnida; order Araneae; family Eresidae; genus Stegodyphus; species Stegodyphus mimosarum. Next base: position 152,975 of record KK116214.1, read on the forward strand.
GACATCGTTTCAGTATGTGAGGCATGAGTAGCTTAGAGCCCAAGATTTACCGCAGCAATACTTGAGTACCAAATAGCTTAAAGGAAAGCATTATGAAAAGGACACTGAACATTCAACCTGAAGTCTTTTGTGCGGATGGTGGCTCCACCACTAAACGGGGATAATTTGTTGTTGAAAACAACGGTTTAAAAATCGAATATTATACTCACCACCTGTCTTTTGTTTGATTTTCTTAGATTTCCTGATCATCTTCTATTATTTTCGGAACACGGAGGTTTTGTCTGTTCTTTTTTCGCTTTTTATGGTCCATTGAACAGTCGTGTGTTTTTTCGCCGTCTATAACCGAATGTGAAAACACCGCACTGAAATTGTTTTGGAATAAAATTAAATTAACTGTACCTACGCCATATATCCTAAACCTGCTTTCGTATATTGGGAAATCATGTCGCCTTGCATTTTTCTTGCGAAATATTGAAACTGATTCCTTGTTTTCCCTAGGTCTCCGTTAATCGATGAAAGTACTTTATGATCATTCTGTACATAAAAGAAGAAATTCACAAAAAATATTTCAGGCGCTAAAAATAAGTAATAACTAAAAATAAAAGTACATTTTGAAAAAAAAAAGTAATAGAGAAATTTATAACTAAGAAAAATGAAACGGAAAGCAAACTTGAACAAATCTAAACATGCATTAAAAATGCAAAAAGTTCAGGAAACGTTTCTTAAAATGTATAGCTCAAAGAAATAATAAGCCAACAGATTTCTACACAACCCAACAGTTTTTAAGAACTATAGGTTCCATAAAATCACTTTCTGTGACAAAGTCAGGTGAAACGGAAGTGTTGTTGCATACAGCAATAGTTTTCTCAGCCTCTGGCTACAGTAAGTTTTACATTTAAAGAAGAAAAATAAATAAAAATTAAAATATAATAATGATTTAAATTAGCTGATGGATTAGAGAGACTGTGTTGAAATTCCCTTTTAACATAAATAAATATTATAAATACTAAATTTTCTTATGCAGTAAAGATTAATGTAATAAACACAGTAGCAAGTTATTCTGTATCTGTCTAGATTAACTACTAATTGGAATTCCTTACAAACTCGTATCAGGACTTAGCGTTCTGTGCATCATTTTTGGAAACATAAATACAGTCTGTAATCGGGTTCTTATCCTCAAGTTTTAAGTCCTGAACTGGAACAGTGAGCTGATGAAATGTAAGCTTTGTTCTGATGTACTGCTGGGCTGGATAGTAACTGCACGTGAAGGGATTTGAAATCCCCTTTTATTCAATCACTATTATTTACAAACTTCCCAACTCGGGAGTGATACAGAAAGTAAAAGACCGCACTTGGGTCGAACTTAACAATCAAATAATATTTAAATACTAAACCTAAAATAGAAATTAAATCAAAGTTTGCTCACAGAGCGATTAGCGGAGATTGGCCTCTACCTAAAAGGGTGCGTAGCAAGATATACTAATACTAACGCACTTCAAATTGTTTTACAATGCAATCACGTAGTAAGCACTATGGCTTATAAATTTAAACTGCTAGCTGGTCAGACGAACGTTGAGCGGAGTGACCGTGATCTGAGACTAAGCTCTCTCAGACTGAGAGGTTTCTACCTCTGGCTTAAATAGTACTTCGCTGTACTTCAAAATTAGCATAAGCTGAAAACGCGCGCTTCTTCTGACGGGAAGTTGAAACAGAGAGGAGATAGAAAGTTTTAAATTAAAATAAAACTTGGTTAGTTTAACTAAAACCTCACACTCGTACTACAGCATAGCCCGGGGAAAGCTTTATTGTTTGAAATCATCACAGTCTTGAGCGCAAAACTTCAAACAAGTTCACATGAAATTTCATTTCCATTGGTTGAGCAGATAAGCCGATAGAAATTCATACGTCGGGGAGCATTTTTATGACCATCGTGCAACAGTACCTTGGCATTGTCGCAACCTCCTTGGAAATGCAAGAACTTTAAAAAATATGGGGTTTAAAGTTTTAAAATTATATTTTCGAAGAACATTATAATGTCACCATTCTGGCGGAAGATCGTCATCTTCCAAAAATCATTTACCGAGTTTTAGTGATAAGAGTTTTCGCCACAACTCAAAGAGGGCAGTAGGTCTTGAGATATTTTTTATTTCTAAGATAATTTTATAGTCTTAACATAATTTTATAGTTTTCTAAAAATTAAAGTTCTACACAACATTAAATGAACAAAAAGCACAGAAATAAAATCAGTACATATACATAAAGACCTTACAAAAGTATTACATAATAAATAAGCATAAAATTAAACTTTTGGTAAATGCATAAATAAAAAACAATACATAGCGATGCAAATTACACAGAATACAGATACATAATAATGCAAATTAACCAAAAAAATAAAAATAAAAGTAAAGAAACACAAATGTATATATGAACTGCGAAAATACTACAAATCAAAAGGTACTACACACGGTATTCTAATTATAAAATACTCATCAAAAGGTAGTGCAAATAATACTGCAGTTAGATGTTTCAAATGTTGAAATTTTATTTTTTGATTATAAAGTGTTATTTCATTAAAATTATGCATCTGAATTACTTGTCTGCGCTTGTTTTTTACTTTGCTATCCTACATTAGTGAGGCCAGTGTAACGCTCTATAACGTTGATAACAATAAAATTGTATAAAAGGAAAACCATAATTTCCAGAAGGTGTAGAAATTTTGACTAAAAGGAAGTTAAATGTTACTAAGAACGAATAAATAAAAAGCATGTTTCCAAAAGAAGTAGCAGAATATTTGCTTTCTATATTAATCTCCTTGGAATAAGATACCTAATCAGGAAGAAAGAAAAGCTGTATTTTCAGTTTCAGATGCATTCAGTATGCTGTTCAAATAAATGAGTTTTTTTCCGCTGGATCCGTATGAATTGCGTAAGATTACCATCTACATTTTCCTTTTGAAGTTCCAATTTAGTGAACTAAACTCTTTGGGTAAATGTTTTCCACTGTATGCATAAAAGATCCATTTCAGAAACTATCACGTGCTACCTCTACCAAATTACGAAGCTCTTGATAATGAAGTTTTGCTGCAGAATATTTTGTAATTGGTTGGGCAATTTGAAAGTTTGCGACACAAATCTCTTTCATTTATTTCATCAATTAGAAAATATGCAGATAAAAAAGTTGGAATAGCAAACATCCATTCTTTTGATAATCCTCTTTCAGAACTACTAAGTGATGAATGAAATATTTTTATGCAACAAGAAATGGTTGCTTTTACGTAGGAAGTACTCAGTTCATAAAAGTGAGTCTTGGAAAATGCAGATTTCATTTTACAGTTGTCTTGCAGTTGCAGATCTATTTTACTACAACCATATAATCTGATTGTAGACAGTCTTTAGAGCTATAGTGAGAATAATTCGATTTTCTACCGTTAGTTGTTGAAAGTTCAGAGTAAAGAATTTGAATTTTAAATAATAATGCTAATAATTCACTTTCTTAAAACAAATATTATTCTTTGAGCAACTTTCTAGAAATATACATTGTATTTCTTAATCGAAATTATAATTTATTCCAATTATTAAGAACACCAGAGACAGCAATAAAATTATTAAAAGCAATCAAAAGCAAAAAAAACTGAGCGTCCTATGAAGAAAACGAAAAGACAAAAACTCCAGTTTTAGTGATTCCGGCAGTGTAACCGGATTTTCGACACCTCAAGAAAAACAAATTTATCCTTAGTCACCAAGAAAACACTAAAACAATAAACTGAGTTAACGTTTTTGTTATCGAAGCTAACTCAAGAAAATACATAAGTATCTCAGAAAGAATGTACCTCAATCTACGAAACGTGATTAGAAATAAATGTGTCGGAGAGCTGAAATTCCCTAGTGTGCTAACAAAGGCTTAATGCATTTGCAATTATTCACTGGGACACTTTTTCTTGTGCGATTAGGCCCTTTTAACATCTTTAATTTGTTATTTTAGTTGACAGATAATAGTAAAAAGAATAGCATTTGGTTTGGTTAACAGCAAAATTTAATTTATAATCATTTTTCTCGAATTTTAAGGATGATTCCAACTCCTCACTTGAGGAACTGTCTGTATTTCTCTCATAGTGCATTTGAAGTAAGCTACCAAAATTTCCCACTATTCATTCATCTTTCCATATAGACCCACTCACAGGTAAAGGGATAAAATTGCTGAATAGTGTAGTTACTTGAATTCACATCCCAGAGAATGGACTGGCTGCATTGGTGTTTTCGTTGTTGTCCCGTGTATAACGTGAATATGAACTTATTTCACTTGCAATATCTTCTAAGACAGCAACCATCCCTTTAGAGGAAGATAGCATTAATGTGCTTTGCCTTAATCGAACAAATCATATGGTCTTTTCATAACTGGTCCATCGTGGTTGGGTAGTTAAAGACTACTGAATAATGGTAGTTCGTACAGCTTTTTTCCTTGTAGCGGTGATATGCACTGTTTTCCCAGTGTGCAGCGTACCTTTGAGTCAGTTTTTCTTAGACAGATTTGTACGAGCGCATCTTTATCACATATTCATCAAATATACTACATTGGAAATTCTTCATATGCTTTGCTACCAGCGTTCCCTGATCTAGCCTTTCGAACTTTAAAGTTTGTGTTTCGGGAGATATTTTTACTTCCTTGTAATAAAGGAAATATTGTAATCCGGAAAGATTTCGGGTATAATGTGTTATATTTCAACAGAAATATCCATTTTGAACTTTCCGGAATACATTTGGACAATTTTCATTGCCTGACATTTGTATGTACAGACAGAAAGAAGGGCTCATTTTTCCAAATCGGAACGTCTCTACGTATTTTTTCGTGACGTCTCCGTGTGTGTACACTGCGAAAAAAAAAGTGGCATTTCTATATCTCCCGTTCTACTGGGCCGATTGACGAAATTCAAATTGCGTATTTCATGTCTCGAAAGCGCGACTTAGGATATGTATTAGATTTATATATAGCATCATTCTAACATAGGTATTTTGACACAAAAACGGACTTTTTCTGAAATAACATACCAATTGTTTTCCATATTTCGATTCTACAACTCAAATTATGCCTAAGTATTAAATTTTGTAAAATTTGGCACGGAATTTACGGACAAATTCATAAATTTAACTTGGCGAATTTTTTTTCAGTTTGAGCCAAGAATAATTCACTCGGCGAACTTCTTAATATATGGCAACCTGCTTTCCTTCCCTTCCATTGCGTAGCTAGGGGAAAAAAGTCACATTGTTTCTGCCTTTTTACATTGTGGATAAGAGGTAAAAAAGTCGCATCGTTCTACTTTCAAATAATTTTAACAAAGTACGTAAACCAAATTTTCGTTATTATCGCTTTCAACAAATATTCGAAATTTCAAAACGCGCCAATATAGAAATTCAAGTATATCTTCGGAAATTTTGAATAAAAAGCTCTAGTTTTTTGCAGGTATGATTAGAAATAAATCTACTTTAAGATGATTGTAAAATTTTATAGGTTATAATTCAAATTTCTTTTCGAAAAATTTATAAAAATTATTTAAAAATACAAATTTTAAAAATAAATCATAAAAAATGGTGTGAACCTAAATTTCGAACTGTATAAGAAGGAATTAAATAAGTTTCATAAAAAAGAGATATTAATAAATATGTATCAAATTCAATTAACAGTGAGGAGCTAAAATGTTGAAAGCTAATTTTTGAAAAACTACTCGTGCGATTTTTACGAAACTTGGCAGTTTGGCATAATTTGAGTAGTAGAATCGAAATATGGAAAACAATTGGCATGTCATTGCATAAAAAGTTCGATTTTGTGTCAAAATACCTATATTTGAACAATGCTATATATAAATCTAACACGTATCCTAAGTCGCGCTTTTAAGACATGGAAAACGCAATTTTAATTTCGTCGATCGGCCCAGTAGAACGGGAGACACAGAACTGCCCCCTTTTTTTTGCGCAGTGTACGTATGCATGTATGTATCTCGCATAACTCAAAAATGATTAGCCCTAAAACGTTCAAATTTTGAATACAGGACTTTTAATTGCGCACCTCCCTTTTTTCTAGCAATCTGCGGAGCCAAAGGTATATGTATATATATAACTACAACCTTAGCTTAAAAATCTTTACACGGCCTTTACTTTTGCAAACGTTTGTCGCAGTCACCTTCTACCAATTACAGAAATATTTTAAATGATGAAAGTGTTCATGTTTTGGCAATATCAAACTAAAAAAAAGCGATAAATAACGAACTTTAACTTTTAACGCAGTCTTCCAGTTCCTGTACTTCCTTCCAGTTCCTTGGAAAGTTTTATATTCGTTATGAAAAAAATAACGTTAAGAGAAGTTCTCTTGCCGTACTGCAAAAATTGATCATAATATTTAATTTCGAAATTCGCAGTTTTTGCTTTTGTTTTTAACTTTCTTAAAAAATCGATTAATTAAATTAGAATAATTCGAAGAAATATTTTGAAATAAATGCAGTAAAATATATTCATAATTTAACAGTCCGTGCAAGAAAGTCATGAAGCGTTCACATCAGATTTTTAAAGTTGTATTCATGCCATGTTTATTACACATATTGTGCCTTTAGTCCAGTAATTAACTACTTTCTTCTTGATTTCCTCATTATCTCTTTCTACCTATTCAACAGTGCTTTTATAAAGCATAACCTGTTTCACTTGTTTATAAGTGCTATTATCTCTTCACTTCATTATTTAAAAACATGCATCTTTTTGAAGTTTTAAAACTCTAAATCTTGTATTTAATTCCCAGTCTTCTTTTTCATTCAGAATACATAACAGATAAATCCTCATATTCTAATCAGAAAAGGTATGTCATTGTTACTGCACTTATATAGCATAACTGACTATTTGGTGTCGAGAACTATACGCTGACACATAATAGTAAAACCTCAGCATCATGAATTCATCCAATGCTATTAATTGCGAAATAATAAAAATTGATATAAACTCGGTTGTATATCTAATGCAGACCCTCAGTTAAGCAGCTGTACCGTCGTTGCGATTTTTCAGCTTTATTGCTTAACTGATGAAACCATCTACCATCCGTTATAGTTATTAATGAATTTTGAAACATATGCATGAATAATAAATACATAAAGTTGTAACATAGTAATTGTCTTTCAACATCAAATTTGGAATGTTGTAAAAATAAAAATTAAATAAGAAATTAAATAAGTTTTTGGAGAATTTTGAAAATTCAAAAGTCAAAAGTCTTTAGTCTATAGTCAAGAGTTAATAATAGCAGGTACACAGATACTCTGGATTTGAAGTTTCTGATGAAACTAGTCAAAAAAATGATTAAAAAAATCAAGGTCATAGTACCTGTTCACGGCTCACAATCACCCATTGAGTGTTCAAATTAGTAGTTAGTCGAACCGAGCCCTGGTGGCAATGCATGCTTGAATTCGTCGAGGCAAGGAATGGCAGAGTTTCCTAATGTCATCCTGCGACACCATCTGCCAGGCATTCATCAGTTGCCGCTCCAGATCTGCGATATTCAGTAGTGCCCGAATTTGGTGACCTACCATGTCCCAGACGTGCTCGATTGATGAAAGGTCTGGTGACCGGCCGAGGAAGAGTATCAGCCTCTTGGAGACAGTCCAAAAGAGATATGCGAGCGGTATGTGGCCTGGCATTATCTTGTTAGAAAATGCCCCCAGGATGACGTGCCGTGAAGGGTAATGCAGCCGGCCGCAGGACGGTATCCACATATTGTTGAGCTGTTAAAAATGTACGATGACCTGCTGTCATAAGAAGTAACGGCCCCCCACACCAGAGGTTATGGCTGTATGCCTTTGTAAAACAAGGACTGACTGGGACCGCTGGCTCCGTCCTCTCCAGACAGGAACACGGTGGTCATCTGCTTCAAGAGTGAAGCGGAATTCATCGCTGAACACTATACGATGCCAGTCTGATAGCAGCCATGATGATCAGCTACGACACCACTCCAGACGACTTCGCTGATGTTGTGGGGTCAAAGGAAAACGTCTTAAAGGCCTCTGTGAGCGTAACCTCGCCTCAGACAAGCGCCGTGAGATGGTGGACGGTGCCACAGGAGGTACAGACATGGCTTTAATACTTTGAATAGTCGATAATGATACCGTTGGGGCGGTTCGGGACTGGCAGACAATCATCCTATCTTGTCTCGCATTAGTGCTCCTTGTCCTTCCAGTGCCTTCATTCCGTTGGCAATTTCCTTGTAGCAAACATTGCTGGCAACATCTTTGTACAGCAGTGTCTGTATGCTGCAGGTGCCAGCCTATTGTTCGGTATGACCACCCAACTTTATGCAAACTTTGAATGCGACCACGTTCGAAGTCGTTTAGTTGTCTGTAAGGTCTTCGATATCGTCGTTATGGCATCTTTAGTTGCGTCTTTACGGAATTACAACGGCCAGCAACAAACAAGATAAATTTTCCACCTCCGTTTTTATACTTTGCGAACTGCGCACTAGAAACGCGCGATATGATCGCAATTCATGTTCATTTGCCTTGAAACTTCGATCGTTTGCATGTTCGATCAAGATGTTTTTGCATACCAAATTTCGTTACGATAGCAAAATTCCTTATTGGTGCTTCGATGTTTTTACAAAAGTGTGTTTATATGACATAGGAAATCGATGATGATGTAGATGATGGATGAAAAAGAGATGATAATGAGGATGGGTGACGAAGAACTGTAGGAAAGAATTCAGATGTTAGCAGGATCTTCCCGATGAATCTTACTCCTTTCTGCTTAATCTAATGGCACACATTTATTTGCCTATTCAGCACTCTCAATATGAATTCATCGAATGTTATTAACTTCGAAATAATAAAGATTAATATAAGCTCAGTCATATAACCCCTGGAGAATATCCAGGTGTTAACAGCTCGAACTCGAGCTCCCAGAGAAGACGATACGGTAGGCAGTAGGCTCTATTAAACACTATACTGTCTGGCGACTCATCATTTATTTTTCCGGCTCTGAATATGACTCTTACATAACACTGTCGTCTCTTAAATTTACTATGTAGAAGAGATGCACTACCATTTTTTCAAATCCGAACCTACCTACCTGAACTATGTGACTGTAACTCAATGTAAAAAATTGCAACTACAATATTTCAACTTTGATTTCTACGCAAACAGAATACTCAAAATATTAGAGAACAAAATAAATCTTGAACATTTAATTGTAGAATTATGGTTTCTACTTAAGAACAAATACAAAAAGCAAATAATTTTGGTCTGTATATTTTTTATCAAGAAACGGATTTTAATAAAATACTAGCGGGCAAGCCCGTCAGCTGAGCGGTCTGCGCCCGCTTGTTCGCCGGGATTCGAAAGTTGGACAATACTACCAGTGTTTGAGATTTTCTAGGTGGCAAACCCGCCCGTTTTATTCACGTATGCATTGAAAAGATATTCCTCATGCGGAAAATCTCGAAAAATCCCATGCAGCGAAGTTGCATGGGATTTCGAAAGTTGGACCCAACTACCAGTGTTCAGCGATTTTCTAGCTGGCAAGCATTTCAGTTGAGCGGGCTGAGCCCGCTTTATTAGCGAAGTCTATGCTTCTATATTAATACTATGCCTAAAGTGAAAGGTATCTGTTAGAAACTCACATTCGAAAACGTATTTACGCAGCTGACTTTCACATTACTTGTTCATGATTCCCCAAAATTTTATTTAATGATGCCTAAATTAATTTTGCTCATAGGGGGATGACGTTTTTGTTTCGCTAATCCAGTTCATAAATACGTGTGTCTTGTTGGCATTTTACAAATACGGGACTAACATAAAAATGATAATTTTATATATTTTTTTAATAAAAGTTGTCAAATGAAGAAATTTTTTTGTCATCTGAGAGACCATTAATTAATTTAATTTTGACTCGTTTTATTGAAAAACACTGCGAGGGAAAGCCTATGATGTTTGCTTAATTTTATTCACCTACACCCACGAGTATACGCAAATCATTCAGGAAATAGTTCACGTGCATATTTTTAAGTATCCCTCACTACAATGAGAACCTCGTCAGGTGAATCTAAGGAATGATCTAGTTTTGCATTCCAAGAGAGTCATAAGTCATAAGTCCATAAGTCATTCCAAGAGAAATTAAAATAAAATAATATAATAATAATAAAAATAAAATTAAAAAAAAATTATTTGTCTGAAAGCTTTCAGACTTTACATTACGCCCAAAGGAGCGGTTTTTAATGTGTTGTGTGTTACCTTTATTTATTAAATATCATGCTCTTCGCACTTAAACCATAAAATTCGGTTTAACAGCAATATCGCAAAATAATTTTAAAATGAGCATATCTTTAGAATTTTCGATACACAGTCTCGCGCGCTGGATATAGATTTTTTCCCGTACAGTGTTACCACTGCTCGCTTTAAAATCGTTAAGCATGTCAATCAAAAATTCGATAAAATTTTAGAAAACGTGAAATAGCAAATAAAACAACTTCCAAATTCCAGATGCCCATGTTCGGGTCGAAAAGTACGCTATTCAAAATTAGATGGCTCTAGGTGCAGTTGTTTTATCACAATGCGAAACACATATATACATTTATGCAGACTCTTCATTATTTAATTTCTTTAAATATTGTAAAGGGCTCTAATGTTTAAAGGCAACAACTTAAAAAGTGATTCGCCGTTTATAATGAATCAACGCAAAACGTCAACACGAAATTAATAGCCCTTTTGGTTTAACGCCCTTTGGACTAATAAAATAAAGCGAAAGTAAAGAAAAATCAAATAGAACAATTTACAACTGAGAGGAAAGAATAATATTTTCCTCTCAGTTGTGTACATCTCTCTGCAACAGATGTAAATTACAAATAATTTGTGATGAAAGTGCATTAATTATGAGACAGTCAAAATACTAAGTTTCTATTCGAAAAGCGATCGGGATCAGAAAATTAAAACACTTACATGCATCAAATACAGACACATCAAATATCTTACGTACCTAAAATACTTACATACGTAAAATATAAATATTTACGCCCAGAAAGCTAGTTTTATGCTTTAAATACGCTAAAACCAAATTATTAAGATTTCATCTAGCGTGAAAATTCTAATAAGGCATAATATTAAATGAAAGTGCAGCTAAGAATTTAACACTCTAATACCAGCTATTGAAAGACGCGTTATTGCGAGATATGGCTTTTGCACGAGCAATTAGTATTTATACAACGTGTTAGAGAATAAACAACGATAACAATTTCTTGTTCAATAATTTTACGACAACGCAGTTACTATAATAAATTTTGCAGAATTACGATATCAATAAAAGCTGCAAATGGTTTCAAAAGTGCTCTTTTAATTGTAGTTAAGGACGCGAAATTTTCTGTCTTTTTAATACCTGATACTTTCGAACACAATTTATAAACTAATTGAATTAATAAGATTTTAAACAGATTTTTGTTAACAGGCAGAAAACTGTTTTGCATATGTGAAATAGAATCAATATGGTAAGAATTATTTCCCTTGCCCCTTAGCAATAAAAGGTAAATTTTCTATTGAAAATATTTCTGGAAATAATTTCGCATTGCACACAAAGTATTATGTTTCTGAATTATGCGTAATTAAAAACGTTACTAGTCGATTTTGCTTTCCTACGGCACTTTGAGTGTTTTGCATGATTAACTCCAATTAAATCGTAATTTTACTGTGCTTTTAAAAGTAGTTAATACTATTTATGCGCTATTAAGCAGTTAAGTAACAATATGCATATGTATGTAATGTTCATATGTATTCCGAAAAACAAGTAAAGGGCAAAACTAATCTTCAAAAATTTTAACGCGCATAAACTGAGGGAACATAAAAAGATACAAAAAATAAAAGTGAACTGTCTACGCACTAGCAGATTTCGGAAATTTTAAATTTAGCGAACGTTTCCTCTTTACAGGACAATAGTTAAAATAATCAAATTATGCAGATAAATAAGAAATAGAAAGAGAGGAGAAAAATCTATGAATAACAAGATAAAGGACGACATAAATTAGTTTTTTCTGCCCATGCTCGTTTATTTGCACAATTTATCATTTTGCTTTGCGTATAGTTTTATTTATTTTACAAATACCAAACACTAGCGTTTAAGCCATTAGTTCACCGTCTCTCCAGTACTTTTTAACAATGTCCTCATACCGAGAAAGTGCAATACAATTATTTAAATGTTCGAAAATCACAGGCTGATTGGAGTCACACAAAATACAGCTTGGGGAATCCACCACTCTTAATTCTGCAGAGGCGGTTTCGCAACTTTTCATATATTAAAATCACTAAACTAAATGCTTTTAAAATATGCTATATTTAGCTTGTTATATTTTATATTGCAAGTGTATTTAATTGCGTAGCATATGCTCATATTTACGTACCATGCATACGTCTTGATTAAACATATTTCTTCTTATATTGTAAAAGAAATAATAATGTAAAAGAAAGTTTCCGTGTTGCAGGCAGGATTTTTAACGTTTTAAAACTTTCAAGAATTTAAAGAGAATCACTGCATACATTTCTTTGCATTAACGGATAAAAACAATGGTGGTTATTTACTCTTTTCTGTAAAGTACCAGTTATTAATTTTTTAATAATATTCATGTGGATGTCAGGATGATGTCATGTATCCATAAACATTCAGCATCCATATTTAAACTGCATATGTTAACCAGTCTTTAATTTTACAAACATGCACATACCTTAAAGCATAAACTTTTAACTAATCAAGAGATATAACACAAAATAAACCTGCGAAGCTACCATAATATCGCTTATCATTTCGTTTGGATTGCTGGAGTAGCACGTATACAATAATATCTATACAATCTTCCTAGATAATTTCTGTTTTTTACAATTTTATCGTATACATTTAATTTTTTAACTGTCATAATATATGCCGAACTGAACAAAAAAATCAAATGTATTTCACTTAAAAATAAGTTTTATTTTTTTATTTCTTTTTGTATTCTTAATTGCAACGAAATAATGGAGAAACTGTTTTTTGTCCTATAAGGAGAGTTCAAACAAGAATTTTCAATTAAATATTAAATAGCAACAGCTTTTAAAAATAATACTTACCAGTTCCGGAGTCCAAACCTTTAATTCTGTGCAAACAATTCAGCAAAATTAATCCAAACCAAGGCAGCATGCTTCTTAAAATAAAACTTTCTAGTTATAGTTTAAAAATTCTCTCGAAACTGAACCGTCTACAGTTTAGCATGCATTCTTCTTCCCGTACTTTTATTGACAAAGTAATTTTCATTCACGAGCAGGCAGTATACAGTAAAAAGGTTCGGAAAAGTTGAAAACAAAAGTTCGGAAATTCCTCAAACGGCACGGCTCATGACTGATCTGAAATGTCACAAAGCATGCAACTTCAGACGAAGAAGAGAGATTCCGAAATACCACGCATTCGAGCGCTCTGGCATGGAAAAGCACTGGAAGTGGAAAACTGGTCGACGACGCACGAGATAGGACGAGTCTACTGTTGGAGAGAGAGGCGAAACAAAAATTCAATGTGTGCGAGCAGCAGTTAGTTTGCGGTTAAAGTAGGCGAAAAAAATAAATAGGTGATACGAAAAAAAGGATTTTATTGAAAATCTTGGATAAGGAAGATCAAACAGAATTATTACAATTCCGGATTTGTTTGGCAAGGTGTTTGAAGAAATCTTAAAGAAAAATGTCATTGTCCCCGCCAAAAAAAAACGAAAAGAGTTTAACTGCATTTTTACGACAATTATACGTTATTCCTTTACCAAAAACAATAGTAATTAAAATATATTGCTTTAAGCTTGCATTATATTTTCTTCGGATTGCTTATTTTATATTATATAATAAATTACAGTTTATTTTTTCGAAATTACGTTCAGCGGTGTATGAAAAGTAATGCAAATTCAGGGTGAATTTCTATCTGAACTGTTTGCGAAAAAGAAAGAGAAAAATAAATAAATGTGTAGTTTAACTCTTGCGCATTTTAATTGGTTTGATTTATTTAATTAGGGAAAATCACTCTAGGACTATCTTGGCTAATCTTAGAGTGATGCCTTAGTGGAGGATCTTCTAAGGAAACTCTGTCGTATACACGTTTACACATGCGAAAAACCACGAAAGCGCCCATGCAGCCGGCCCGTTCCTCAGGCTTCGAAGCCCGGTCCGAACTACCAGTCCTCAACTACTTTGCTGCTCGGCCGCTGGTGGGCCACGCGCAGTTTGCTAATGATACTATATTACAGCACAGTAATCTTCAAAACGACGGTTAGATTGAAGCTCCAAAGGTTATTTAAGAAAATCGGATAACTGAACAGTTTTTCTTGTAATACAAGCGAATTAATTTAATTTCAGCACATATCAAACTATTATGAAGAATAAAATATTTTTCTTCCGTACAACGCAAAATTTAACGGCGTAAACAAGAAAATTGCTTTTCAGTTACCTGAACACACACAACTAATTGCAACTGATACAAAATAATGAAATTAATTTTCTTGTTTACATTATCTCATATCTTGTTATTATTATTGTTATCCCATATCTTGCCCATATGTTGTTGTTATGTACATATCATGTTTTTACTTTGCTATACTATACTTTCGAAAAGAAATTATTTTTCATTTGCGTAAAACAAAAAGCTAAAACTAATTCAGTTCAACTAAAATTTAACTGAGATATTACCTTTACAGCAGAGATTCATAAAGTGTATAACCGTTTTCCGAAAGCCGCAATAGGCTACATATTTGCCAAATATTGTAGGCCATTCTGTATGTTGCGAATATTAATTTAAATCATATTAATAGAAATCAATTTAATAACTTCTGAAAATGTGTACAGTGCACCGTATCAATTTTTGCTGAGAATTAAATAAACAAAAAAAATATGTAGAACAAAGTATAAACTTATTTTTATTTGTCATTAAGGAAAACAAAACACTTGATCTAAAAGTAAATGTACGAAGATGACTGGATTTTCATATAACGGGCATCAGAAAACTAGTATTCTACTGCATTTTTACTACAGTTCATGCCGCTTAGGAAAACATATATCAGTTTTCTTTCGTCTGTTATTTTTAAATGGATGCAAAATAGTGAGTTTTAATGTCAAGTTTTATTTGTTTACCTGTTTATATTTTTATTTATTTATCTATCTCAATTTCGAAAAATCTGTTCATAATCTTCATATGTTTGCATTTACCTACGAGACATATACAATACGTCATATCATAATCTTAATTTCAGTTAATTATCAAAAACGGAAAAGTCTAGTTTATGTCAACAAACACTTTTATTTATACTCTTTATTGAAAACCACTCCGACTCAAAAGTATTCAAACATTCTTTAAAAATTAATTGTTTCGCTCACTGTTAACTGAAATTGAGTACATATATTTTAAACTTTTTATTTAGAACGCTTTGAGTGAAAATGGGAAAATTTAGTTTCTAGTTGAATGGCTAAAGCCGTGATTATAATAGCACCAGTAGTTACGTCACATTTCCGAATCTGGAAATTGAACCTATCGATTCTGTGTGCTACCAGGGTTTTCCCCACGTATGACATGATACACTTTGTCTCAGAACTGTAAGGAAAATATATCCCTGTACAAACAGATCTCTCCATTTACACAGACACTCTTAAAATATTTTAATGGAGTTTATTAATCGTATCAAATTTAAATTTGTTTTCACTCATAAATATTGTTAAATACAGATTAGTTATTCCAAATAATTTAGATACAACAAATCGCTTTCTAAATACACACATATATATATATATGTGCACTAAAAATTTACCCGTAATAGAAATTTCAAAATTTTCTAATTATGAATATGCATTTTAATATTTAATATAGCTGTTAAATTCTGCGTGCCTGTATAATTGCATAAGTTTTTATTTTTAGAAAGAGTTTGTTTTTATTAAATCAATATCAATGTACTAATTTGTTATTTACGGACTTGTTGCTTCGTTAATTGATAGAAACGTTTTAAATAAATGGCATATAACTATTTTCTAATTTTTATTGCTAAAATTGCAAAATCATTCAAAATGTTGGAATTTGAACTTACTTTATTTTTATTTAAAATAATAATACCAAAAAAATTTTACAAACAGTATAAATTTACAAAATTTCATAAAAAAACGAGCTGTATTCCATAGTTCCCTGCAGTTAATGTTTTTCTTCATAATAATCCTTCTGATCTGAATCAGATCAGATCCATAAGTTCATTTGCCTTTATAACTTATATTGGTCTCTTTAGCAGATCACCAAGGCAACACAACGAAGTACATCTTGTGCATTAACTTCATGTTTTCCACATTTGGCGCAAGTGAGAAAAGTTTTAGTACTCCGGGAATATCTGAGGTTTCTTAATTATCCTAAAGTCAACCGAACCAGAGCTGCTTTGTACTTCTTGTCACGCTTGAATCCAATAGCAGTACCAGAACCTGCACTACGATACCATAAGTGCGTCCGTAGTCTCCAAGAATTGTTAATTAAAGCCTTTCTTCTCGAGAATAATTCAAGGTCAAAGGTTCATCATAAACCTGAGGAATGGAAGTACCTTCCTTTGGTAATCTATCAGCTGCATCATTATATTTTAGATTTACATGAGATGGTATCTGTGATGGCAAGCTCTCACGTTTTTCACTCCGAATTCTTTTTCTACAGTAACAACGAACCTTCGCTAAAGAAACTATAAGTAGATTGGGTTGAAGGTCACTCGCTCTCTTTTTCCTCTCGCTTCACTTTCGAGTGTATTCTGCGGAAGCAAGAATGAGGCGTGCAAGACAAATCGGTAATTTTTCTCCTCGTGCTTCATCATGAAATATTTCTTAACTGACTGTTGTCGAACATGATTACACTCCCCCCAGGGGTCGACGCAGAAAACTCTGTGAAGCTACTGGCTAGGATCTGTACATACGCAGTCTCAACTATGCGGGTATATTGTCATTGAGCGTGGCGGTTCACCATCCCTGGAAGATACTGTGAGTGTAGGCGCATTGGTCCGGTCAGGTGGTTGGCACAAACGTAGACCAGATGGTTCAGTAGCTCGGTGTGGGATGGCACCGAGATTGCTAGGTAATGCCATGATGGGACGCGCTGCCCGCGTACTACTGGATGGGAGAATTTAGACGACCAGTCAGACTGTCACGTGTTCAAGCCCCGCCCTCACCAAAAGCGGAGACCAAGGAGTGTTGACCACTCGGGCCCGGCTTCTCGGTGGGAGTTTTATGGAGTATTTTAAGTCTGAAGCAAACAGCCGGTGTGGAACCCGGTTCTCCAGACGAAACGGTTAGTTGAAACTCCTAAATGGAACTATATCAATTTGAGAGAGCTTAAATTCGTGTCTTGGGGATATGCTGCGTTTTCTCCCTGTTGATATGGGGGTTTTCAGAAGGAAGCAGTAATCCTCAGTTGCGTCAACGTTTTGCAGGAGAACAGTCTAAAATTTTGAGTGAACATGATAATACTGTTAAAATAACAATAAATTTCTCTTCTTCATCTACTTCTATGATTTCTTACTAGTATGCCTGATAAGATTATTTAGCGTATGTTGTGGTGTTTTGAGGTTTTCTTCCCATCCGAAGTTTCCTACAAGGGCCATGCGGTCAAGTCATGTCAGTGGACATTTCCGCGTGCTTCTTCGAACGCTTCTTTATCCGTCATAGGTACGATGAAATGAGTAATCTGCAAAAAATTGCTGAGTCAGTGGACATTTCCGCGTGCTTCTTCGAACGCTTCTTTATCCATCATAGGTACGATGGAATGAGTAATCTGCAAAAAATTGCTGAGTGTTTTTTCGTTGCCATCTTGTGATAATTCACTTGCTAACATGTCGTCGAAAAATTACGCGCGTATTTAATGATATTTCAGGATTCTCATTTATACCTTATGTGTGTAAGCACGTGGATGAATTCGCGAAAACGATCTTCATTTCAGTTATGATATAATTCGGTTATGCAACCGAAGTCTTTTCTTTGGTCAATATTTCTGCTGCAGTTTGACTGTCAATATTTCTGCTGCAGTTCCAGGATTGAAATAAAGTACTTTTTTCACATAAAAAATTGTGTTGAGGAATACATGAGTAAGTCCATTTCATTTTACTTAATAGTAGGTTATTTAAGCATACCACAGAAGTATCTTCATACTCTACTTATTTGGGTTATTGAGGACAAAAAGCTAGTAATTTTATCTCAATATTCTTCCTCTAGCTTATTGCCAACCATTAATTGGTTTCTACATTATCTCGACATTTTAACAGTATCTATTGAAGATGGAAGAGAGAAGAATGGGAAAAGTTCTTAAGAAAATTCGAAAGACATCTTGTGTAAAAATAATTGTTGCCTAATTAAAAGCAAAAAAGCAAAAATTTAATAAAAGTTTTTACAGAAACCTTCCTTTTGAGCAGGGCTTGTTCAGCAGCATAAACATATGTTAAGTGTTTATTGTCAAAAATATTTTTCTCTAATGAGTAATATTAGTAAGCTAACATGTAAATGAAATTTTGTTTTTAAAGAGCAGCTGTCACTCAAAAGCTTCACATTCAAAATCTTGATGGCATTAAGAATGTATAAAATCATATTTAATTTTTCCTGTAATAGAACTGGGCAGTGAAGGAAAAGATTTATTTCAAACGTTATAACGTTATAAAATAGATAGATAAAAGGAGATATGATACAGAAGAAAACGAAATAACCTTTCAGAGAAAATAATGAAATATATTTTTAGAGAAAGAATGCATTTTTAAGGTAATCAAATAATTCTAAATATTACTCAAAGTCTGAAAAATCAGAGTTTTCATTAAAAAAATTAATAATAGATGAATTTAGATAAAAATGTATATAATGAATGTATTATGATAAGATACATTTATTTATTTTGGATAGAAAATGATCATTCACATAATACTAATTACCTAGAAACATTTTCTAGAACTATACTCTTCTAAAAAGAATTAATTTTAAAAAATAATATCACTAAAATTTATTTTTATTTATTTATTATACTGAAGCTAAATAAACTCAATATAATAAGTATCTAAAAGGTTTATTTAAAAGCCTATTTTCAGTTTTAAGGAATGAAACTACAAACATATTCAATGTAAGTAATTCTTGAATTAAAATAAAACATGAAACTTAAGTTATGATTATGAAAGCTGCAATGAAATGTTGAATGTTCTGAAAGATACAAATGCAGTTTTAACGAATTTGCATGTAATATGTAAAATTTAAAAAACTACCACAGAATATGAACTCTTGAAATAATATAGCATTAATTTTAGTTTCATGACATTAAAATCAGTATATCGCAAGGACAGGTTCTGCTAAATTCTGGTAATTATTTGTATTAGTTATAGTTTAGGATTGAAATTTACCTGTCATTTTTTCCTTTTTTTAATTCTTTACATAGCTTTTAGGGGCGAATAATTAAATAAAGATTTATTTTTATCAGAGTGAACGAAATTGGAAAAATAAGCTGCTGTTATATAAGCTGCTGTTGGTGTCAGAATTCATTAAAAATTGTTTAAAGACATATCGAAGTTTCCGATAAAAGGGTATAAGCGAAGTTACTTGGAAATAAATCAGTTCATTCCCCTAAATGTTGCAGATTCTTCAGTCTCTTGATTATGTAGTCGATATTACTCTTCCTTATTCATCTACCTTTCTTTTCATTCGCCTCTCTTACTCCAGCTGTGTTCCTTTAACGATAAATTAATAATTAGTATAATTTTTTTGAAATATATGAAACAAAATTCGACATAAAGAGGGATTATATTGCAAGAAAACCAATTACTGTAATTATATGTTACATGAATTCAACTTTTCCTCTTTGTTTTCCTGGAAAATGTGTTTCAATAATGAATTCAAGATTTAAATCTTGAATATAAATTTATGTTTAGCAAAATAAAGAAATTTGTCGTGAAAAAATGCGGTTTACTTGAAATGTTTACTTTGGTAATATAAATCGTAATATGAAAATCCGTTATCCAGACAAATACGTTGTCCAAATCCATTACCACATGCGTTATATTGTGATTCTAATGTAATCAGAAAACAAGATTCCGGGTTGTTGCTTGTAGCTAAGTCATTTCCATAATTTATCTCTATGCAAGCTGTCGAGTTAAGAAACGACTTATGAGCTTTTTCTAACCTTTCTAAGGTGTAGACTCAAGTTTTATCAAATTTACAGATTATTTACGTGGTTTGCGTGAGATTATTTGTAGGATTTTTGATAGCCTGAAATAATTTGCATTTCTTTTGTCAAAAGCAGTCTTTTTATGGCTGTTGTTTTTTAAATTTATAATGGAGGAAAGATTTATACAGTAAATATTTCTGTTCTATTTTCTTAAAAGTTGTTATGCATTATTAGACTTGAACTGATCGTACAACAGTCATAATTAAGTTTCTATCGAATGAAACGTAGAATTAAAAGAGAAAAATAGAAAATTGTAGCGTTACTAAAAACCGAAATAAATTCTGGAATATATTTGAGAGTAATTTTATTAAAATTAAATCAATACAAATGGATTCCTGACTGACCAGAAAAGTGGTCAGTTCTCCTGGTTGATATATCATTCGTTGTGTTCGGATTTGAATTCCAGAGAAGGCTTCGGTAATTGTAACCGTGTAGTGTCTATGCGAAATGAGGGTGCTCAAAGTACAAGGCGAGACGATAGTCTTCTCTCGAATAACTAAGGGTCGGGGAAGAATTGAGGAAGATCGGGGGACCTGTTCCCTGAAGTTGCTTTCAATCAAAACTGGGCAGGATCTGGCAAAGTCGTACTGTCATCTACAACATGTTATAAGTTCTATGCAGATGACAGAAGCAATCTTGCTCTCTTTGCCAAGACAGGCAAATGAGGTAAGCCGCGACACTGATGCATTTTAATTTCTTGAAACGTAATTATAAATAAAAAATGAAGTTTTTGCACTTGTAGGATTGCATTTGTGGAGCGCGTTTTAAAGAAATATGGCTAATATTCACTTTGCATTCGGGGAAAAAGCAATACAGATTTCCTGTTCAGTTAGCTAGAAGGGCGGTATGCGATAAGCTACTATGTTGTAAGCTCTTATCTTTGCGGCTAATGTACTCTGTCTTCAAATCAATGAATGCTTCGAAAAAAAAATTCGTTTCGAAAGTAGAAATGTTAACATTTTGCCAGTTAGCGTCCACTCACATTAAATTGGTTCTCGCGATGATTCTGTGGACGGGTGACGAACTCATTTTTATTTGCGAAAAGTGGAGTCAATTTTTCCAAGATGTCTTGGCTTATTTTAGGGTTTAGTGTGCTTTTGCTCCAGCCCCTTTTTTTCATATTGCTTTTTAAATATATG
This sequence comes from Stegodyphus mimosarum, assembly GCA_000611955.2. Taxonomy (NCBI): domain Eukaryota; kingdom Metazoa; phylum Arthropoda; class Arachnida; order Araneae; family Eresidae; genus Stegodyphus; species Stegodyphus mimosarum. The sequence continues at coordinate 174,327 of KK116214.1, forward strand.
ACACACAAGCAACTAAAAAGCACAAACGAAAGTCTGAGCTTTCCAGTTTTAAACTCTTAACAGGATTATTTGCATCATGCTTATCTGATTCTCCAAAACTAAATATTTTAGTTAATTATTTAAGGCTCATGAATCTAAATTAACTAATAATAATTCCGTATTGAAATTTATTCTTTCACTTTTTTAACATGTTCTTCATTATTTTGTTGTTAGTAATCTTGATATGTCTTGTCTGATAAATGTCAACACAAGCCCAAGACATTCATCGGGACAATATGTCAAATGCGCCTGTCGTCGGTGATATGGTCTTGAGCAACAGCCTTGATAGGTGACAGCTTGGCTTTATCTTTGGTCTGTAAGTATTCGATAATTGTATGTAATTAGTGCGTTATGGAAAGCAGGTAAGAGATATCTGTGTGAAGAAGAGGTTTGCTTTGGTTGGGGTTATTTAACAGGAAGTTAACATACGCGTAAAACCTCAACTTGCATATTTGGTTCATATACGAGCAATAGAAGCTTCGGTAAAGCATTTTCGAGGATCAGCTCGGCTACAAGAGGTTTTACAGACATTAGGTTATTTGGAGGCAGGAATGTGAAAAATGAGCAGTGCCCTCGCCGGGACTCGAACCACGGACCTCCGAAATACGAATCGAGTGCGCTGACTACTACACCACGAAGGCATGTGAAGAAGGCGGGAGAAATACCTTATAAGGTTAGTCGATTCATTCTCTAGTAGTGAAATGTGACCTTCGGTGAACTGTGAGATTTGAGACAATATGCCAAAACTTACTAATAAGTAATACAATTAATAAATACTGCAAAATGAATAATATAAAGCAAATAAGTGTAACTCATTTATTGAAATGATCTTTATAATTTTCTTAAGTGAAAGCGCAATAACTGTATAAGCTCATATAATATGTTTAAAATCAGCGTTTGTTCTGATCGCAATGAAAAACAGCTAACAGAAGCATCGCCAGAATAGCTGTATGCAGTGATATTTTTTGTGACTTTCACCGCACTAGAGACAACAATTTCCCATATGAAGTTAGGATTTTCCGAACTTAATAAATCTTCAGTAATCATTTCAATACCGGTCAACAGTTTGATAGAGCTACGATAGTATTTTTGATGAATCATTCAAAGAATATCTTCGTATATGTTCGTCTTCTAGAAATATGATGAGTAACTGCAAAAATATATTTCCAAAAAAAAAGCATGAAATTAGACGTACTAATGATATTAATTAAATCCCAGTTTATCTATATTATGTTAATAATGTGTTGAGTATTAGATCAATCTTCGTATCCCTCTCCGTTAACTATCTATGTATTCTGCTGTTCTGGTACATAGATAGTAATTCAATAAGCCTAAATGTAAGGGACGTCTGTTTCATTTGACAAGCTTTTTTATATTGTACGATTTCGTCGTGCACTATTTATTATCGTTCGCCAGGAAACTAGTTCTACGCTCTAAAACGTTTGAGACTCACCTTTAATTGAAATAATAAATATAAATGTGATTCGTATGTATTTTAATTTCAAAATTAAACAGATTTTTTATCACTTTAATTCTCCTCTTTCCTTAAAAGACAAAGAGAAATTCAAATGTTTTGTGACGTTGCTGACGCTATCGAGCGCTTTTAAAAATGTACAAGCATGCGTATGATATTTTATATGCTAAATTCTGGTAATTCAAATATTATATGCGTATGATATATTTTATGTGTATGATAGAAAGAAGGCCCCTCTTAAGCAAGTTCTATTGTAGTTTTCTGCCGTGTAATTAGTCATCTTCTTTACCACACAATTAGTCATCTTCTTTACCGTGTAATTAGTCTTTTCCCTAATCTGTTTGTCAAGCCACCACATTCATTAGCACTTCCGTTAAAAACTCTCGCTTACAAGCATCTCTAGTAACAAACGGTTGTAATGTTTTACCTCTTATACTACTGAGGAATAAAAATAATTCTCGCTATTGAAATTTTGCTGACTGTGGTATTTTTATCTTGGTCCATTCAGAATTGGGGACAGTGGACAATTACATATAAAGAAAATTTAATGCATTCTGAGGTAAAAATATTTTTTACTTGATAATTCCACTAAAAAGAATTTATGAATTGTTTCCTTATCTTCTTAAGCTTGAAGGCTATAGCCAAGTACTTTAAAGCAAATAAAATCTAGATGTACTTTCAGTCTGATAATTGTCAAAATTTTTCTTTGAGGGGAAACTTCCTAATTTTTAATCGTGTGTTTTCTCCTTGCCTTGTAAAATTTAGTATGAGTGAGTCCACTACCAGAGGTAAGGAAATTTGCTAATGAAGAATGCTATTAATTTTTAATGGCGATGAAGATTTATACTTATATTATCTGCAAGCATTGTTTGTACTACAAATGGTTAATTTTATAATATTTCATGCTAAGGAGTTTAATAAATGACGAAAATATTCAGGTTTTGGCAATGTCAAATTTAAAAAAAAATTCGATAAGTAGCAAAATCTGACTTTTAATGCATTCTCCCAGTTTCTATAATTAAAGGTGTGAAAAGTTTTATACTCGTTTTAAAAAAATAAATTTTAAGACTTTTGACTCCATTACGACAAAAATTGACTGGGATATTTAATTTCAAATTTTGCAGTTTTTGATGTCATTTTCATCTTACCTTCAGAGATCGGTTAACTAAGATAGAATTATTCAAGGAAGTAAGCTTAAATGAAGGGCGGCAAAAAATATATATAATTGAATAGGCCGTACAAAGATGTCATGCGTTGTTCCCATGAGAATTTTTTCTAATTAACTTAATTGTCGAATTCATTAGAAATAACGTGCAGTAAAAAAATTGAATCTTTAAAGAAGCTGAAAGCAAATATTACATTCAACATTTTTCAAAAGTTGATGGTTTAAAAATTAAGACCAAATTAAAATTTTTCTTGTTCTTAACAGTTTTCGGAGAGATAATGAATTTATGTCCTACAAACTTTAAATATCTCCTGGGTTATAAATATTCATAACTTAAAGAAATCATTGTAATGTATGAACTACAACTTGCTTAATAACTACAACTTATTTATTAACTCTTGCCCATAAAAAATTTAAAGAATTTTAGAAAACCAATGTAATTTCTAAATTACATTGGTTTTCTAAAAATATTGGTTTTCTAAAAAATATTGTTTTATGTTAACTTTAATTTGTGCTTTTCTAAAAATTCCACTCGTTTGAATTACTTTTGGTAAATCACATCATTTGGTTTTACTTTTGGTTTTGAATTTTACCCTTGCCTACATGAATCACGAAACACGAATTGAATAATTGAAGAGTTAGGTTTGAGGGCAACTTCCCCTTGATAAGTCTGTCTTCTGCCAGCTCAACAATTATTCAATTATGCATTTTTATAATTTTTAGGATTTCAAAAAAATATTATATTTTATTTTTGTTAATAGATTTTGATACTTGCAATTGATTTACTTATGTTCTCAGAATTTAAATGATATTGTAGATTAGTTCACAGCAATATAAATTATTTATTTATAATTACTTTTAAACTATTTCTTTTTTTATTTTCTTACTTTAATAATAGAAATTTTGTTAATTATACATATATATATATCCGTCTAATTCTCATTCATAATAAAATAGGCTTGCTATCACTCAGGCAGCAAGAAATAATTGAAAATTGCTTTCAGCGGGGAAGTGTGGTTTAAATGTTAGCTGAATATATTTTTAATAATGAAACAAATGCAAATTTGAAAAAATGTAAACTTAAGTGTTTAAAAATGGTTTCTCGCAATTTTCAAATGAAAACAAAAATCAGAATCATTGTCCTGCTGCTTCTTTTATTACCTGATACCGCATAACTATATCTTGTGTGAAAGGGTAAATAAATATACAAACAAAGACCTTTTGTATATTTTTTTTGTTTTAGTCCAAAGGGACAATTTTCCCAGAAGGACTATTAATTTAGTTCTGGCGTTTTGCATTGATTCACTAAGAGCGTTGTTTTACTTTTCAAAGTGTTGCTACCAAATATTATCGCCCTGCATTATATTTAAAGAAATTAAATAATGAAGAATCTGAATAAATGTACTTATGTTTCTGGCATTGTGATAAAACAACGGTACTTAGAGCCATCAAGTTTTGAATATTGAAAGTTTCCACCCTAATGTGGGCATCTGGAAACCCAAATTTGGAATTTTTTTTATTATCGATTTCATATTTGTAAAACTTTAAACAATTTTTGATTAACAAACTCAAGGATTTTAAAGCGAGCAATGGTAACGTTGTACAGAAAAACATTTTTATCTCCAGCGCGTGAGACTGTGTATCGGGAATTCTAAAGATATGCTCATTTTAAAATTATTTTGCGATACTGCACTTGAACAGAATTTTATGATTTAAGTGCGAAGAAGATGATATTTAATAAGTAAGGGTTACACATAAAATGTTAAAAAAACTCTCCTTTTTACGTAATTTAATATCTGAAATCTTTCAGACTTTTTTTGCTGCTTGTTTTTGTTTTCTTTTTTTTTATTTGCCTAAATTTCAGCTTAATTACTGATTTTTCCATTTTAAATTTAATTTTCCTTTTTTAAATTTCATTTTCGTGGATGCCAATTTAATGCGTATTTAAGAGGACGTGATGTATTACTACTTTAGGTTTTGAGACTGAGACGAAAACTCAGCTTCTAGTAAAGAATTATCTCACTGGAGAAAGATGTCTTTAACACATTTCAGCTCTTTCTCCTGAATAGTACACTGTGAGTTATAAATTTTTAATAACAGGAAACTGCAAAGGAATAAATTAGAAGTTAACGAGCTAAGTAAGATTTAAATAAAAATTAGTACTTTAGAATTGCACCGTCATGAGGAATTTTAGTGCACATGCACGCAAATAACCTATGAAAACCTAAATGACCTCCTCAAAAATAAGTTCTTTAATCATATTGCTAGATTTGGCATAGCTCCAAGCCTGAAAATCTTCAGAATATGTTCTAGCATAATTAATCAGAAAAGCATTATGGAATTAAAATTTCAATGAAATAAAATGTAATCCGTTTATTATACAATGTTTAGATTTCTATAAAGAAGACTTTTTTTTCAAAGCTTATAATCACTTAAATTGATGAATTCATTTCCAAGAAATCTACTTACTTATGAACTACAATGTAACAGAAATACTGTTGTTGTTCATGTGACATTAGAGAGTGATAAATTAAATAAACAAATTCTCTTTCGCCATTTCGCATTATAAGGAAATACTCTCTTTTGAAGCATGAAGATATCAAACAAAACTTCAAAACAACGCTACTAAAAATGATTCAGGATGCTGTCAATAACCGAGGGACAAATTACGCTATGATTAATGCCTCTCCTTTGAATATTTTCCTAATATCCCTATCGATAAGAGCAGGACGGAAAATATATGTACATATATCACTTTTTTTTGGAAGATTCCACTGTTAGTTTCTTTTTCATCTAATAATTCTAAATGCCTTATTGTTAGAGACATTTTATAAGAAACGAAACATGAATTATGGGAAGGCAAGCTGGACAGGTATATGAATTCTGATTTTAAAGATTCACTATATGATGAGCTTTTTCTTTTGTATTTTGGAAGATATTGGATGTTTTCTGTTACTAACAAAGTATATAGAGGGTGTTTTTCTTTCAAACTGATGCTAGTCACTAATCGTGTGCAGCTCGATCTACCATTTGAAATGCTCAGATTTGGTGGTATTAATTATGATATGAAAAAGAAAAGATACTGTAACAAAAAGTTCAGGAAGTCGACAGTAGGAGAAAATTGAGCGCTGCTCAGCCTACACAGCTAAAAGATAGACAATGCATAACAAAGGAGAAATTTCAGTGAAGCACCGCTTTAATGCATCAAATGAGTTACCCCAAAGAGTTACATGATGATATTTCAGTGCCTCATAGCGCTTTATTCAATAACAGCACTTACTCGGCGATGCCATCAACCTCTTAGAAATGTAACCGTCCTATTTTGGATCACACTTTGCATTCTGTACACAACATTCTTGAAGGCCGAATATAACATGTCACAGGATTTTCAGCACAGTAGCATGTTGTCCTTTAAGATCGTCAAGTAGGTCTTCAAATAACTTGAACTTCAAGTAACCAGGAAAAAGTCGCACTGGTTATATCCGGGGAGCGAGGCGGCTATGTAAGGGGAAAAAATGACTGATGATTCTTTTTTCAGCAATGTGATGGCGCAAAAGCCGCTTCGCGGATAGACCAATATTAGCCTACATGATAGTATGTACGATTGCTCCAGCCTACATGGTAGTTATCTGATGCACAAATTACCTATGATGATCATGTTGGAATGATAAAAATTAGTCAGCATATCATAACTTTGCGAAAGCTCGTATGTGGTCCGCTTGGAATAATGTTCTAAAAAATGACCCGCTGATGAGTTCTGTTGTGAAGCCACACCAAACAGTGACTTTAGTGAATGAAATTTCTTGAACTGCATGAAATTTTTCAGATGCTCAGATTTGAGAACTGTGAGGGCTAACAGTCTTAGTTTAGAAGAAAATGGGTCTATCTCCGCACAGAATTCTCCAAGACAAACAGCGTTGACGACCATCCTGGCAAGAGTGCCAGAGTAAATGCCCCTCGCTTATCATAATTATTGTATTTTAGTCTTGCACACGGATTTTCTTGTACATGCAGAAGGGAGCAACTTTCTAAAACATATGTTACACCGTTGAAAGATTCAAGTCAATTTGTTGCGGAACTTCCGGACACTGCTTTTACCAGCAATGGTCTTCCTCACCGGTCCATGGCCTCATATTCTCTCTCAGAGCTTGCACAGATCCCATAGTCCACAAGAATACTAGGTGAATCCAGAGACTAAAGAGACCGTCCTGTCAGGGTCTACACATCACCGACAGACTAATTTTCATCCGCTAGTTCGCCTGCGCTCGGACCAACCATGCCTTAAAGTTCCGAACTTTCAGAGCATTCCTTCGAATTACATGGGTTTTTAGGTCCTACTTCACTTATATCTTTTAAGGCAAGAACATCCAAAACACACACACATAAAAGAATTCTTTAAAGAACAATTAACCGTGTATTACTTTAAATAATTCTTTAAACCACCGACAGGCACTATAAGCACATTGCAACCGCATCAGCCTGGGGACCGACTAAAGGCAAAGGCCACATCCGCGGAACTACCGTCGTTCCCCCTGAGAAACGCTGAAACACGGGGCCATTGGAAAGCAAGTCATCCGCTTTTTTCTATTTCTTAATATTTCTATATATATTTTAACATCTAGTTCCAAAAAAATCTGACATCTTTATGAGAAAAAATCCGAAAACATTTCGTGTAACCTCCCTCGTAAAAATAACAGGAGATAAAAATATTTTCCTTCTAGTCAGTGGCTCAGCGTTTTAAATTCCCCTTCAACCTGTAAGGTTTATTATACGTTTACCAACAGTTATTTTAAGTTTTGTATCTTTCCTATCTAATTTTAATTTCAGCTTACAATTTCCTGCCAGAATGTAAATTCGGAAAAGCAGATAATGCAAATGAGAAAGAGTACTATTTAAGTCGTGACTTACCGACTTCAGGAGAGAGAGTCTGATTCCCTGACTAGCGTTTGCCTTCTGGCTACGTCTCTCTTAGCTATTATTACGCTCGGCCATATCTTAGGCCCTTGCTAGGCTTCGCCGATTTAATTAATACTTAGGGGCCAACTAGTTAGATTCTGATAGCTTCGGCTATACCCTTTAATAGCTTAGTTAAGCTAACTTTAAATTTAAATTATTGGTATTTTAAGTTCAAGCCCGAGTGGCGGCTTTATGTAAAGTTTCAAGTCGGAACTGATTTGTAAGTATACTGAATAATAAAGGGTTATTAAAACCTCTCTAAATCTTACGTGTTCTGTTCACACACTTAAGCGATTATTCGCTTACTAATGTTCTTGGAGTTCAAAGTTAGAACTTTAGATTTAAAGGGGAAAGCTTACAAACCAACCGAAACTACCGGTTCCAAAATTTATTTAACCTCCCCCAAGGTAATGAATTCGATCTGTTGCTATCTTTCAAAGTGGGAAATTCACATGCTATTAACTGCGAGTTAAGAAAGTCCGTTTGACTTCAATTCGAAACAAGCGATGCATCTCCACGAAAACCCGATGTTTCCTTCTTTTTCAGACGATAAGCAAGAGCAAGCAACAGGTGCAATAACAGAGTTTTCTTGTGAAACTCCCCAACCGGAAACCATTGAAGCTCCATGCTGAAAACTCATCGCCGGTGCACACTGACCATTGGCAAATTAAATCTCTGAAATTCTTTTCCCTAAAATATGTGTTGGGAAAACTTGAAACCTGCTACCTCTTATGGCATCACCCTAATTCTTGCGCCGTGGGAAAGTTAATGCGTGTTACAGAATTATGGATGCGATGACAAAGATTTTAACTTCCAAAACCATTCATTACGCTAACCTAAACAATTTCATGTAAATTAAATTCCTTAATCCTATAAATTAAATTAATCCTATAAATTAATTAATCCTATAAATATTTGTAAAATGTTGTACATAAAACTTTTTTTAAAAGACACTAAACTTTGTACCTACATAAGACAAAAGTTGCAAGTTAATTACGATTTTTGTTTATACTTTCTTATATAATTAAAATACGATTAATTGCTTCAAAACTATTTAAAATCAAAAAAATATTATCCTTTTATATCATTAACTGCTTAGGATGACATTTACGCTTGTTAAATTACGAAAATAAAGCCTAAGTATATAATCCCTTGTCCTAAGCTGCTATGAATAAAACTTTTATAAAAATGCAAGATTTATGCTGGTTTATCAGATTTTTGTTGATATTTTTCTCTTCAATGAACTCTAATATCGATCTCTTTAAATTGTACGCATTTTTTCTGAGATTCCAGTTACTCTAGTATTTTCGACGATGATGACTTATACCACGATTTTTCGAATTGCCTTATTTTCTCCTTTCTTTCTTTTCTCCTGCGATATTTTGCGCGCGACGATGTTTTCGCCTTATGTAGTTTTTGCGACATTTTTGACCGCGTTGTTTTAGTCCATAATCGTCAGTTCTAGTTAATAGAAACTTCTAATCACTTCGATGATTTATACCGTGATGTTTTTGAACCGCTGTATGTTCGACGACGATGATTTATAGCACGATGTTTTAGAATTGCGATGTTTTCTCCTTTCTTTTTTTTCTCCTGCGATATTTTGTGCGACGATGTTTTCGCTTTATGTAGTTTCTGAGATATTTTCGACCCCGATGTTTTAGCCTATAATCGTCTATTAACTAGAACTACCGCGATGTTTTGATGTGAGACTTCAGATTGTTTAGTTCTTTATTTGAAACGTAGCTTACCATAGCCAAAATGCAATATGCGAAATAACTGCTAATTTTTTTTTGTTGATTACCAAAATAAAGTGCTTGTGATTAGAATTAACACAAATGCTGCGTATGCAAAGATTTTTAATTTGCGAATGAGACCAAAATAACACATCAATTTTTTTATTATAAGCTATATTACTCTTCATCCATTCTTCGATAATCCCATGTAGATTCGATAATCCCATGTAACATATAGATTTTCAATCAATTTATGCATCTCTTGACTTACTTAAATCCGTCGATGCTAGATACAAATGGAGTGAGATCAGATAGAGCATGCAGCCAGGAAAGGAAGCTTGTGATCACCCGTGGAATCGAAATAAATAATAAAATAAAAAATCAGGAATAACGGATCGGAATAGTAACTTTTTTCCGTGGAGTGATTAAAAGTTTCTTTTAACTAGAACTGACGACTGTAGACTAAAATATTGCAGAAACTACATAAGGCGAAAACATCGTCGCGCAAAATATCGCAAGAGAAAAGAAAGAAAGGACAAAACAACACAATTCGAAAACATCGTGGTATAAATCATCGTCGTCGAAAATACAGAGGTTAAAAAACATCGCAGTGAAAAATATCGTTGTAAGAAATAAAGTATCTAGAAATAATCGCATGACAATAACATCGCAGACATGTGTTTCTCAGGATTTAAAATATATAAATGTACGTTTGTATAATGATTTGTAAACGAAAAATGGAATGAAAAACATTTTTGCCTCTGTATGTCCTGTTTTTGGATTAATTAATGGTTTTTCTTAATAAAGCAAGCAGAAAACTTAAGCAGTCAAAATTTGAAAATATGTATAAAATATTCTTACATATAGGAGGTAATAGAACCTTAAATTATGTACTTAAATAGTAAAAGTCCTTATTTAATAATTTTCTTTTTTATAGATGTATTGGCAGTTTTTTCTGAAAAATATAGTCTGAAAATTTTCAAAAGGGAATCTGAGTAACTGCATGAAATTACTTGTATTAAAATTGTTAAATTAATTATCAAATTATACAACTATTCTTTTTAATTTCATTAATCTGATATTTTTTTTATCAAAATAAAATTTTTATTACGATTTCTTACTTGCTTTAAAAATAAATAACATCATTTAGTTATTCATCTTCCCTCTTTCTAATTTCTTTATACTAGATTTATCATGAAAAACTGCTAATGCATCTTCATAAAAGACATGAATAAGTAATTATCTTTACATACGTTAAATACATTAATTTCAAAATCCTGTTAAGTGCTAAACGCGGGATTGCTTTTCTACTGATTTTCAGTTTTTGAATTTTTACGTTCTTGCCTTTTTAGCAAAAAAATTATTAATTAATCCAAAACATGAAACAGAGATATAAAAATATTACTCATTATTCTTGCGCTCACAAATTATTATGCGAATATATATTCACTACTTTTAAAACCTGAAGAGACTGATGCCTGCGATGTATTTGCCATGAGATGTTTTTAAGGTGCTTAGTTTTTACACAGATAGTTTTTATGATAATGTATTGAAACTGCGATAAATCTGGAATCTCTTTATTTTCGATGATGATGTTTTATATTACAATGTTTTACAGTGGATGTTCTCAGATTTTTAAACGATTTTCAATGCATTACAGAAACAGTTCTAATTTCCTATTTTAAATGTTCTGCTTGATAACCCTGATTCTTCACTCTCTTTATACACACTACTTAGGAGAACGGTGTATGTTTGTGAAGTTTTTTCAGGAAAATTTACTTTCAATCGATTGCATCAGCGTCCCTCGTAAGGAAGTTTAACAGATGAATGAAATAAGTTATATAATCAAATTTTGATTTCCTTTTTGCTTGAAGATTTTGATAAAGTTACGCGAAATTTAAACTCTTATGTGCCTTATATGGGAATAAGTCGGTCAGTGCAAAAAAAATTACTGATCAAATAAAAAAATTATCCTCATGTGGTATAAGCGAAATATCATTAATTATAATTTTAATAGGTATTATGTCTTTCATATATGCATAATACGAGAGGATAAGTGTAAGATTTAGACTTTTAAATACTATATAACTCTCATGTCGAACAGGTTCACAGTATTAGCAAGGTAAAAACGTCTTTAGTAGAACACAAAAAGCAGTATTTTATCTCGACATTTATTCAGAGAAAACTCTTATCAATCACTTAATTTTGTATATTTATATTAAATTGCACTGTAGGACCTAAGATAAGAAAATTCATTTAGTAGGTCACGGCGTACGTCTATTCTTATGTCTCAAAAATTATTAAACAGATATTAGCATTTTAAAACGCATTAGCTAAGCCACGTTTTGTAAGTTTTAAAAACCAATAAAAACAAGATATTTATCTAAAAAGTTTTAATTTGCATTCCTTGCTATATCTTCCCACATTTGTGCTGCAGACGGTCTTAGCTATTGTCATTGTACCTGGCTTTTGTAACTCTTAAAATAATTCAGGTAATAAGCTTGATTTCTAAATTAAGGTCCTGTTTGTAATTGGCAATAATTTAATTATTTAGTGAATTACGTGACGTCTTTTCCTATGAGCGAAAAGTAAAGTCTCATTTATCGCGGAAGAACTCGTGATTCATTTGAAATTTTATTGATAATTATTTGACCATTCAAACTCATGTTTACTTTAAATAGCAACTCATTACTCAACTGGTAATTTTCAAACGTTCTTTTCTTAGCAGCGTTTTCGAAATTTCCAATGAAGTTTTAAAATCACAGTGATACCAGACGCAGAAAACTTATAATGAGGCAATTAATTAGAAACATTTAGTCACATATTTTAAACTTCCGTTCACCGTTTGATTAATACTGTTACTTTCTATCCACAAATCATTATACATTATTAATTATTTGATTAGTATTAAGTTTGTTTTGCTTAATGGAATTATTTAATTCAACTTTCGCTCGGCCTATAAATTTCGGTTTTAGTCTTGTTCCTAACAAGCTGAATAATCACTATTATGTTTGATATAGTTATCAATGGAATTACAAACTAACCTAATTTGATTAAGCTGCTATGTAAAATCGGAATATATTCTAAGCGAACGTGGCCTCGTATGTTCAGTAATAGTTTACAAGAAATTTAAAACAGAGCGAGGGTGAACACTTTTCATGACACTAGATTCAAAGAGATACCATATTTGCATTATACTGCAATTTATTTGAAAGGTTGAGTCACAACTTTAATAGCATCCGCTTACTAATTACAAACTGCGAGAATAAAAGATTTTCTGCCAAGGTTTTATTATAATGACTGTCTGCCAAGCGATACTCCTAACTAAGCTACAGTAACTTATAAGGAATTCTTCATAATGGTGCTAAAGAAGTGAGTGTACAGATGGTGATTTTACAACAAGGCTCAGGAACGCATATCTTAAAGAGCAAATGAATGAAGTATTTAGGTGTCAGTGACACCTGCAACCAAAATGCTAATATGGCGAAATATATGCCCCAAAGATGCAAAATGTTTAAGGACATTTCTCGTGCATTAAGAAAAGAAAGTGTTAAAACTTACAAGAAAGTAAGAATCATTTTAGTGTGAAAAGGGCAAGTTATGAGTTGAAATTTAAATGGAAAATATGTTTACTTGTTTTTGACATCTTCCGATGTTTGCGTTTTGAATATCAAGTTATTGAATATGAAATATAATATTTGTTTCAAATGTATGTTACAAACTGATATTTAGTATTTTGGATTGAAATTTGTAGACAATCTATTAAAGGAATTTAATTTGAATTTTATAGTGATACAGATGTAAAGATAGAAATTCTTTCATGCAGCTTGATCTGTAAAAGATATTTCTGTGACTGTATAAATGTGAAATTTTTAACCTGTTAAATATATCGGAATTATTCAAGTAATGCAAATGTGGTTATGTAACGGAAGTTTTAATGGAAGCGAAAATTCCAGCGTCTTGAAATAGAGAAAGGGGAAAGCCCATTAGTTTGCCAGAAGATGAAACCTTAATTCAACTTCCGTAAATGAATCTATGCTTATTGTTTGACTGAATATGTATTTACGTTATGCGTTCCCGTACTTCTAATAGCTTCTTAGGAATCTTGTCGATAGCCTTTTTGAAGGATATGTGAAGAGTATTTAGAATATATAACTAGAGATTTCAAGCAGCTATCATAGTTGCAGTTGTGCAAATCAATGGAAATTGACTGGTGATAAAAGTAATGGAATAAGGCGATTTGGGGGAAAAGAAATTAAATTTCTAAATGTTCTTAAGGTATTTAGAAGTACATTTTAGTTTTCCTTAAAATGTATAAGGTATTTCTCCCGCCTTCTTGGCATGCTTTTGTGGTGTAGTGGTCAGCACGCTCGCCGCGTAACTGAGAGGTCCGTGGTTCGATTTCAGGCGAAGGAGTTGCTCATTTGTCATGTCTGATGCTTCGAAATAACCTAATGTCTCTACACTGGCGCCCGAACTAAAAAAGGTGGTGGATGGTGATTCTCCACCACCGCGATTTTCGATTGGCTCCCCAAAACCCCAGTCGCCCTTTAAAAGGGTGAGTATATAAGGTAGTTCTTCCGCCTTCTTCGCATGCCTTCGTGCTATAGTGGTCAGCACGCTCGCCGCGTAACCGAGAGGTCCGTGGTTCGATTCCTGGCGAAGGCGTTGATCATTTTTTACGTCTGATGCTTCGAAATAACCTAATGTCTCTACAAATATATAAAATAGTTGTATAGTAGTACATTTAGGATTTCCTTACTGCGTTGAGAGTTATTAGGTTATTTCGAAGCATCAGACGTAAAAAATGATCAACGCCTTCGCCAGGAATCGAACCACGGACCTCATGAATACGCGCTGAGTGCGCTGACGTTAGAACACGAAGGACTGCTGGAAGGAGGGAGAATTGCTTTATAACCTTAACATTTACATTATTTATATCAACAGTTTCCAGATGACAAGATTTTTTAAAAATTTAAATCTTTTCCATTAGTCAAAATCGTAATCTTTGACAGAGATGAGACAGGTTTCTGAAAGCAGAAATAATTTTAATCATTTGAATAAATTAACTAACGATTTGCAGACGCTACATTTATAAATAACTTCATTTAGAAATATTCCCACGCATGAGAACATCTTTTTACTATAAATGTGCATCTTAATTTATTCTACGCTTTACTTTTTTATCGAATTTAAATATCATTCTTTCCCATTATATTATCAGTGCTTTTAAGTGCATTGCAATCTTTGCAGAACTTACTATGCAAAGTTACAGAACTTGTTGTACACGACAGATACTCCAGACTTCATAAACTGTTATTTTTACTTCGATAGCATCTGAGATTACAGATTCCAGTGTATCAAGTTTTACTATAGTAAACGGTAAATTTTCATAGTTAAAAACTTGTGCGATTTTGGTGATTCAGAAATATATTACAGCTCAGCTCTTAAACGGTGCTTATCATTCTCATACACACATGCAGATATTAGCACAATGGTTTTTAATTAAGATAATGATTTAAGATAGCAAACTTTAGCGTGTTTCTCTTTGGAAGCTGCTGCATTTATTTCCCACATACGGTTTCATTTCTCCACTATTTTGTACTGTATTTTCATAAATATAATCTCTATAATATTATAAAATATTTAAGAAATTATCATATTAGAGATTAAATTTAAAATTAATTGTAAGGTTTCAGTTTTTTTCTGAGTACTTTATGTAAGGAATTTAAACAAAATCAAACTTATCCGCAAATAGTCCTTGGGATATAAAGTAAAAAATAATATCTATTTGGCTGTGGCAAAATAGGCACGACGGTGTAAAACATAATTTAGGCAAACATATCAAACTTAGCTATGCATTTTCGAAGGTGAGCTCTCACGTGCCCTAAATCTGCAGAATGGAAACCAAATTTACAAAGGTGGGAGCAGCAAACAACGAAATATATGTGTATAAATATAACAAATTACAAAGTTTTGTTTTAAAGCAAAATTTCCGCGCAATATGCTGCTGAAAAATTAATCAATTATAGACAAAAAGTAAGACGTTTAGAACGAAATTTTCAAAGACACGAAAGAACTGAAATTCAGTATCAGTAAAATCCAAAATTCCCTATAAATATGTAAAAACTATCAAGCAATTGTCACCAAACCAGAATTCATGAGAACTAGAGATATGTGAAACACAAAAAATTACAAAATGTATAGGCAGAGGAATGCATTCAAAATCTGATTCAACGTTGTCAAGAGGAGGTAGATCAGATTCAATTGAATCCCTCACCCCAGCAAAACCACTGAGCTTTAATTATGTTAAAGTCGGTTCCATTTGTGTCGTAATTGCATAATTCAGTTATTGAATGAAATATAAAAATATATAAATCTGTAAATGCTATCAGGTGGAAACATTTCTGGTAAAAGATTAAAAGTAATATATCCAGACTTTGTTCCACTTTGCAGGGTTTCAGGACAAAGTAAACTCTAAACGTCTCTGGCGAGAATCACAGTCAAAATCAAATGGAATGTTCAAACTAAATTCAGAATTTAAAAAAAAATATGGTAAATAAAGTCATAATGAACACTGGTTTTTCTACATAAATATGTGAAACATATTGGATTTACATGCGTTTGCATTATGCCTTAGCGCATTTCTTTTTTCCCCCTCTTCCGAAGCATCCTTCTATTTTGTCGCAGGATCATTCCACGCTTCGAACTTTTATACTCAGAGATAAGTGATAGTGATAGATTGTGGCAATTTATTATCTGACAGAAACTATATTTTAGGGCTTTAGTCGAAATTGCAATGGACAGAAGTGGCTGTGGTACTTGAAATGATATTATGTCAGGTAGTAGGAACAGATAAAACGATAAACGGCAATAAAACATGAAATCTAGGAAATGTGGAATGGCTACAATATATTTGGCACTAAATATGAATAGTGTCTTGAGAAAGAGGTTCTAGAAGAGGAGCCTGTGAACGGTTTGCTGTAGAATAAATACCTTGATATATAATAAGTATTATTTCTTCCCTTGTGGTAAAAAATACATATATATTTTAATCCAATATATTAACCTTAATTAATAATGCAATATATAAACATTTTTACATATATATATATACTTCAGTGAGATTCACTGAAAATTTACCAAATATGTTTTATTAACACTTTATACTAATTTCGAAAAGTGAGTGTACATCTGATAAATGACTTTAGACAGCAAAGAAAACATAAATGGCGTGTACATAAATGATAGTAAGTACAAACTTACTTAAATCAGTAGAAAGTAAAAGAAATAGTTAGCTATATTTATTTTTTAAGTTCACTGAATCAAAGAATTATTGGATAACTAGCTCATAAAAATGTTTCATATAAGAATAATTTATAAACCTCGATACTTTTAATTATTTTAACTTTACCTGTAAAATAATACTTTCTTATCTATTTAGTACTTTTAATTTTTATTTCTGTGTATCAATTTTCAGCACAAGTATGTTGCGTTTTATAGCTGCATATTAGGTTCCTTTTTCTTCTAATGGACTCTTGGGTAAACTTAGCATGCATTGATACATAGCAAACATCGATGATAATTAATTTTTACTGCATGCAACACAAACGGAAAATATAACAGGAAAAATGAGAATTTGTTGATACTTAGCATATATACTTTCATCGATAAAGTTTATCATTTGCTCCAGCTTCTCGATAGGCGGCGATTTATTGCCTGTAATGCAAGCCAGTTACACGTTCTGTCCAAAATGATGCAGACGATAACTTAATAGTGATTCATTATCGTCAGGCACTGAGTCCCAAGTTGGAAAATGCATTCACAAAGTTTGTTTCAAAGACGTTTGATTTTCAATATGAAAACGTAGTCTCGGAGTGATTTGTTAAGCAGCCTGTATTCCGCTAATATGAAAAAAAGTCTCAAGCTAAATTTTGCCTTAAGATAAATTTTCCCCATAAAATTCCCAACGACGGATAAGAATTTCAGAAATGCTTTTAAAAACCATTCTATGAAAAACATGCATAAAATGTCACTACCATTACCGATTAAAACAGTATGTTGGCGACTCATATCCCGGTGTTGCTGTGAATATTGTTGTTTTAGGTGAGAATTGCTTTGGTAAGTGGGCTGTTTGAATTTCAGTCTCGGTCTATAAAAAACATGTAGCCTCTAATCTAATTAGATTGTTGAATTTATACCTATTGTGGAAGGAAACTTTCAGTTTTAAACCAGGTCCAGATTGGCTGGTAAATTTTGTTTTGTGTACTTTAATTTAAACACTCACAAGTGGCGAGATAGAATAAAGTGTATTTTAACTCTATATCCATTTGGTTGATAGTTAAATGTTCTTCTCATTTCACAGCATATATCCAACCCCTTATCATTTTTGTAACTGACCTAGCTAAATTATCTGGAACCCACAGAGTATGATTTAACTCAAACATCGAAAATAGTTAGCTATAAGTAAAAGAACTTATATTGTCGATACCTTAGCACAAAATACTTTGCATTTGAAGAGTTCTAGGAAGTATATGACAACTCATCCTTAAGAAGAAAATTCTTCTACGAAATTATTATTTACCCTATTATTTTTCAATTACTTTATGATCCTACTCACACTTTCATTGTAAAATTGAAAATACTGAACTAAATAATATTAAAAGGGTTTAAACTCATTGATCGCCGTCTGAAGCACTGACATTTTTCCGATTCCCGATTCTTAAGAAATCGATCTCCTACATGCCTATTCGATATCGGGCTTAAATCCTTATCAGATATAAAGCTCACTAAAGTTAATGGCAAAACATAATCTCAAGAGCCGTATTTCACCAGGAAATTTATGTTTGAGATTTATTATTTCATTGAAACATTTTATTTTTAAATTGAAATTTTTGTCAAAGACAGAATGTCTGCATTTCCGCAGAATTTATGTTCATAACAGCTGAAGAACAGTTAACGAATACAAACACCTATAGACAAATTATTTGCATAATAACAGTTATCGCAGAGGGTAACATAACACCTTTTCTCTTTGCAGGTAAATGTGAAATATTTTTATAATTAACAAGAACATAAATTCTTAGTAAAAGATATTTTTATTAAATAAATACACTTATTTAAAGCATTTTTTACAATGAGGAAAATGCTTTAAGAGGAAACTAGACTTTTAAAAGAAAATGTAAATTTTATTTTATAAAAAATGTATTTTAGCTATATCTATAAACATTTAAATCCTTTTCTTGCATAGTTATATTATTTAGTCTTTTAATTATTTGTTTAGTATTTGTGGTCACATATATTTTTACAACAAAGTTTCTGTGTTATATGAAAAGGTTGAATCTGTTGTTGTGAAAGTGGAAATGTTCGGAATGTAAAAGTAGTTTCACTGAATCATTAGATGGGCTGTAGACACAAGCAAAACCGCTGCTTTAAGGTATCATATCGGAACCATTCGCTCACTGAAGTGGATCAGTTCTTCTTAATGCCCAGGAAGACTATCATTTTCTTTATTTTATTTAATTAAAATAAATGATACCAAATACCGCTCGAGGATCTTCTGTACGGTAGGGTCAACATTTTGTTCTGCAACTTGGAAAATATGTATTAGATGGAAAAATTTATGTTTATACATATATACTATTCAAAAAGAAGATTAAGGAGAAAGTCACAGCTCTTCATTACAAGACGTTAGTAAAACAAGTAAATAAATAAAAATATCATTTATTATTTTACATAAATATTACACTGTATAAAAAAGAAATACCTAACATACGTAGCTATACTATGACATCATGATTAAAGAATCGAAATGAAACTCAAATGAACAGCTCCGAGGAAGCGAAAAGAGCAAATGATCAAGACTCCGCAGGAGCTACATTTAAGGCTAGAGCAGCAAGGATGAAAAGAGCGAGATTAGGAATCAGCTAGAGCGCGAGCGATAAAGAGCAAGATCTGCGAGACCAGATCTGCGAGAAAGACCAGATCTGCGACTAGCGCCGGAGCGCTGACAGCTGGAATCCGAGGAACTAGTTTCTATTATCTACATACTTTAAACAGATTCTCGCACTGCCAGATGGGAAAAGAACTCCCTCCATTTGCAAACAGGGGTGGTCAGTTTCGCTGAGATGCGTCGGTTTATTTAATGTTTTGTTGTTTAAATACTAGATGAAACACAAGCAAACCAAAAGCATATATGTATACAAACATAACACACATAAAAAATTAGGTCAGAGACATTTCCGGTAAATAATAAAGCAAAGAATACTAGTCTTTACATTAACAGGAATCACATTTTTGGCTCTCTTTCCAACAACTCTCTGTGGTCTGTTCAAGAACTACCGTTCCGTTTCGCCGGGGCCCTGAACATTCGCTCAGTAAAGTGAATCGGTTCCGGAGCGGATGCTCCATCTGTAAGATGAGTGCCTCATGGTCCTTGGCGACAGATATTTCCAGAAGATTTCATTTAGCCGAGGAAGACTATCAGTTTCCAAAAGGCATTTTACGTCGAAACACTATAAACGGCTGTATCACTTTTCAAATTGTTGCAAACTATTATAAAGCCTGTACTTTATTTTAAGGAACTATCTAATGAGGAATCTTCACAAATGTATGTATGTTTCTAGCATTGTGAAAAAAATAACGGTACTTAGAGCCTCAAATATTGAATGGCATAGTCCTCCACACGGAAATGCGCACCTTGATGCCGAAATTTGGAATTTAGGATTCATTTTATTGTTTATTTCATATTTTGTAAAACTTAACCAATTTTTCATTAAAAACCTCAACAGTTTCAAACCGACCAGTGCTAACACAGTAAAGATTAAAACATACTTTATCTCCAGCTCGCGAGACTGTCTATAGGAAATTCTACAAATATTGCTTTCTAAATATTTTTAGCAGAATGTGGTGTTAGCCCAAAATGCTCTCGAAACGTTTATGTGTCTGGAAATGAGAAAAACGCCTGTTTGGGGCTTAATATAAAATTTAAAAAAGCTCTGGGATTTCATTTCAGCCCAAAAGGGCAATTTGCGCCTAAGGGCTTTAATTTCGTTTTGGCATTTTGCGCCTTCCACTATGAAAAAGCGTTTTATTTTCAAATTGTTGCCACCAAACATTAGAGCCCTGCATTACATTTAAAGAAATTAAATAATGAAGATTTTGTGTGAAAGTATGTATGTTTCTCGCATTGTAAAACAACAACGGTATGTAGAAACATCAAATTTTGAATAAAGTAATTTTCCACTCGAATATGAGCATCTGGGAGCGCAAATTTGAAATTTGTTTCATTATCTATTTAATATTTTTTTAAAACCGAAGCGATTTTTTATTTACAAACTCAACGATATCAAAGCGAGTAATGGCAACAGTGTACGAGAAAAAAATTATCTCCAGCGCGCGACATTGTGTGTCGGAAATTATAAAAATATGTTGTTTTTAAATATTTTGTGATATTGCTGTTAAATTGAATTTTATGTGTTAAGTGCGAAGAACATGATAAAATAACCCGCAAACCTTTAAAAAAAAGCCTCTTCTTGCGTACTATAAAATCTGAAAGGCTTTATGTTCTTTTTTTAAATATTCACTTTTAGACGGATAATAATAGTCATCCACTGAGTTGAATTAGCATCTCTGCCCTAAATCCCCGTTATGGGAACAATTTTGTAAACTTTAGCTACATGATTTACTTCCTGGGTCTGTTCTTTAAAGACGGAACAAAGATAACATGTCTATTGAATGACGAGTCATTGTTTAAGGCTCATGACTTCATTAAGTGACATGCCTTGCAAGAGATATGAAAGTTTTTCGAAATAATATTTGTAACTTTTTTCTACCTTTTGCCGAGACGAGGGTGCACGTATTCTTATGGCCATGTCCGTTTCTATATTAATTACGGCTGAGACAGCTCTGAGAGTTGCAAGATATCTATCTCAGATACCAACGCCTTAGGACAAGATTTTGAAAAGTATGGATAAATGATAATTATTTAACAATACCAATGAATTATGCATTCAAATAAAACAGTGCATGAAGCTACAAGAAAGAACTAAATTGTGAGTTTAATCTGCAATTGATCGTCAACGCCTTTTAGAACCGATATTTGTCTAGAACAAAGTTGGAATTAGTTATGTCTTCTTTCTGCTTAAGCTGTTTAACATTATTTACTGAACTATTTGTAATTAAAATTTATAATAAATTGTTAGTTTCTTCCTGACATTTGAATTAATCATTCAGTAATGTATAATCAAACTAATAGCCCGCAACTACACTTAGAGAATTCTGATAATGTAACATGAAAACAAGGTCTCTTGTGTAAAACATAACGAGAATTTGCCCATGATATTGAACATCTAAAACCCTAATACACAAATTAATGAAATTTGGTTTGAAGATACATTTATAACAGCAAAAGAGATTTAGCATTCAAAATTCATTTCATGTACCCGTGATTATCAGTAAAGCTCATAGATAAGGTATGTCCAAAATTCCGTGTTGTGATATAGATAGGAAAAGGTGTCGAATATGAAGTATGGTCCCCTCTCACAGCCAAACAGGTCGCGCAGCCTGACGGCATAATGTACAAGAGGCAGTTGATGAGACTTTGTGGCAGTCAATCCCATTTCTGCAGGAAGGCAGTTTTCATCTCCGGGATGGTTCTTGGAAGTGGATGACGAGATGAAATTGCCTTCCCAAAAGCGTCCCTTTCATTGTATATAGAGCTTGTGTCAGGGGATAGGCCTGGCCAGTTCAGCCAGATCCTCATTTTCCAGATAATATTTAACCAGCTGAATCTCATAAGTACAAACGTTGTGGTACGTTAACAGGAAACCAGGACCAACTGCGCCCATGAAAATTGAACATGAGTCTCTAAGATCTCCTCCCTATACCTCATGGTAGTCAGAGAGCCTCTGCCATTGCAAAGATGTGCGACCGTGCAACGTTAATGCCTGCCCAATCCATTGCATTTCCTCCACCCTAATGATCTGGCTTTGTCCAGATACAGATACGCCGAGAATCCGTGTGGAGGTTAAACATCGACTTATCTATAAAAAACACGGTACTCCTGCCATGAAGTCTTCTGCAACGTGCACGTTGACCCGCACCATGCTAAACGCGCTGACCTTTGTTTTCCAGTTTTAGGGACACAAACAGATGGTCTTCTGGCATACTATTCATCATGAATACTATTCATCAGCAGCATGACCACTCGATTATGAAACTCTTCTGGTGGCAGTATCCTCTTTACGTTAGCGATGTTAAGCTGTAACTGTACTCTGTCGACGCGCTGAAAATGCCAAATAAAGATCATCATTCTTTGCTATGGATCTTGGTCAACCTTCTCCATATGGATTCAGTGTCTTGAAATTGTCTCTACAACGTGCAGATGATACTGGGCGTTACATTGTGCTCTGTAGCCACCTGCTGTGCTGATTGGCCTGCCCCCAATCTACTGACAATTCTCCATCTCAGTCCATCATCAATGTGTTCGTGGAAACTCGTTTTACCTGATACCTATAAAATTTATCCAACTCTTGTGAGAAACACTCCGAATGCCAGGGATTAAGAGCACACTAATTTCGAAAGCCCCTCGCTCGCTTCTATTTCCTCCACAATCACAGCTCCAAAGCGTATACTGAAGTATACGCATTTATATACGATTATGAATATTTGCATAATTTTCGGATGACATCAACTGATCTTCATACCACTAGTTCAAATTCATCTTAAGTAAATATCCTGCCAAAGTAGAAATTAACTTTCTTATATTCAAATTACATTTAGTGTATCATCTCAGATAACATTTTAAGGTATTATTCAAAACTCCTCTATCTTTTTGCTCTACAACAGCAAATTATTTTATAATTTTTTCTCTTCATTCTTCTGTTAACTGATTGGATGTTAACTAATTTTATATTAACTAAGTTTCTGTTCCAAGTTCTATTAACTAAAGATATTAACTAAGTGGAATTAAATGTCTTCGAAGCATATTCCTTATATGGTTTGTGAAATTCATGTAGTATTATCTCGATGCGTTTTGTACGAAGCAATATCCGAAATTTATTAGTAGTTAACAGAGACCTGTGAACTAGCATATTATCAGTATAACGGCATATGTGTTCAAGATATAGCGAAAGTACTGAACGTGATGGGATCTCGATACCGCTGGCCACTCACGGTATTGCTGGAAAAGATGCATATATCAAAGGGCCGCTAGCAGCAGTCTGACGCCAAACATTGAATGTTTTCTGTATGCGTGCACTTCGAGGATTTAACTAGCATAATACCACATTTCAAGCATTCTCCAGACCACTAGCGTCATAACCAGTCCGTAGCAGGGACATTATTCATTCGTAAATGCTCTTTAATATCACAAACGAAATAACATGCTATAACGACTTTACTCCCATTGTTTTGAAGTTGTCAGGACTGCTATTCCTTTTGGTTGATTTTGCAAACATAACTGGAGTCTTGAGTCAGAAAAGGAGCTTACACAAAGCTATGTTCGTGCGTGTGTAGAAAATAAAACAAAGATAAGGAGGGTTAAATCCACCCTTTATTCTTACAGTGTACAGGTGCTCCCGCACTTCCAGATACAAAGACCAATACTTTTGGTTTAGAACGTAGAAAATAAAAAATAAATTAACGTAACTTAATAAGAACTAAGATGCTATAAAGAGACTAGTAACGCGAAGATTGGCCCTTTAATACTACGTATGTAGTGAGCAGAATACAAAGACTAAAATGCGTCTTCAAGCATCAGTGAGAACTAAATTCTGAAAGACAAAGAAAATCGCACGCGTGGTATAGACCGCGAGAAATTCTCTCTATTAAATACTTTTACAGTTTGCAACCTCATTTGCATACACTAAATCTATTCGCGCTTATTCTGGCCGGAAATGGAAAATAAGAGCAGATAGTAAAGGTTTAAAATGAAATAAACTTTAGTAAAACTTAAAATCCTTACAAGTTGATCTCGAAACTTGTTTAAGCCAACGAAGGTAAAAGTCGGATGCACACCTCCGATCACCTTGCATGCAGCTAACCTGCATGTAGCCTCTTGCAAAATAACTAAATTCGATATTCCCGCCACGTTCGCTTAAGAGCAATGGGGAGAGAGAAATTTAGACACGTTTTACCACATAGGATGCCAAAATAAAGTACCGGTTATACGCTAGTATCACAAGCCTGTTAAGGCTGATGGGCGTGCCTGACTGAACAACATATCTGTTCGGAATATTTTTTGATTTCCCCAACTGAAGAATCTCCTCTGCTTTTTTATTCTTATTTACAAGCATATATTATACAAACATAAAAATGTATTTACATCATAAAGACTCATCTTGATTTTGTAAACAGTTATTTTATGTTAATGCCCTTTCCGATTAAGCCTAGTTTTTATTCCCCTGAAGGAATGTAAATTTCCAGCGCACGGCATATTAAAATTAGGTAGAATAAAGTAAGTATTTGAAGGACGGTTTTGGAGGGTGAAATCAGAGCATGTTCCGCCTGCTTGAAGGCTACTTTGCTAATTGTGATTCTCTCGATTACAATTCTGCGGTGTTGTGTTGTTCTTGCTATTAGCCCTGTTTAAGCCGACATTAGTCCCAGCCAGCTTGTGCGCCAGTTTAACATTGAAGGCGTTAGCAATGCTTAAATTTCATTGAATTCAGTTTATGCATTATCTTTGAATTAAAGCTAAAATTGTTATGTTCTGTAACCACAAGTTGGTGTCATCTGCTAAACTCCATTTGGATTAATAAAGGAACCGTTACACCCTTTCCCTGCCTCTTTGGCACTTGACCGTGAGAAGTCATCAGTTGTCTTTCAGAGTTCTAAGACTTCTTATAATGAAGAAGACCAGATCTTATAACATATTTACAGGTTGCACATGTTACAATATCACTTTTATTATCCCTGACTTAAAGCAGATGTAAAGACGCATTTGTTACAGTATAAATCTTGTACATTTCTATCGAATTTTTTTCTTGTTCGATAATCACCTCATCATTTGCTGAAGTTCTCGAACACACTGCACATTATAAAACAGCTTCTTTTTGGTAGAGCGACTTGAAAGATGTTTCTTTCTCTCACAAAAAGTAGGGCATAGCGCCGGATCAGGTGCTGTGTATCCACAGATTCTGCTTGTGCACCACTGCCGCGCATAACATATCTCTTTAATAATCGTTTGAAATCCGATGAAGCCTTTCTATGATTGTTAATGATTTCTATCATATAATGCTCCATTTTTATACATTTAGATGAAACTTGTAGGGATTATTCGGATATATTCCAGTACGTCTCTTTTTCGCCCCAAATTCTTTGCTATATATCAATCATATGCAATAGGATGTTGTTCTTGGCACACGGTCTTGAAAGAGAAAGCTCCATATTTCGACGCTTTATTTGTTTAATGTGTCCTTCGCTGCTCTGTCTTCATTTCTATCACACCAGTATATCCGTTTACCCAGCTGATGGTAACGTTTAGATGGTAACGTTTACCCAGCTGATGGTAACGTGTTTAGATTTCGTCTTGATTTATTTTGTGTGTGCCTGGATTAGGAGAGAGACTCCTTGGTTTGTTTCCCTTGCTTTTAGAACAATCTGAATATCAGAAAAGAGACTAACCTTTCTTTCGTTATCTTAAAGTGATCGTTCAGTTATAGGAACCAAAGTGTCCTGCATAGCGCCGATATCAGCATCTAAATTTATTATAGTCTGAATGCTACAGCTTTTGGTGGTTGTCCAAGCTGTAGTCAATAATTTTTTCTGCTTCCATTAAACACAAGTTTGGGTAGGCAACGAAGACTGCTCCTAGTATGCATTCAAAATTCAAGCCATCTGTGATATTTCTATTCCTTTTCCTCTTATGGGTTCTGTTCCTCACTTTACGGCTGCTGATCTGACCGAGAAGTCTATCATTTTGAGGACCTGTTCTTGAAATTCAACTTTTCAGATTCTGCGATCATCCATTACGATGTCTTCTCTGTAGTATAAGAATCGAAAATTTTTTTACATTTTTCTGCCTTTAAATCCTAATTTGTTCCAATAATAAATTTAGATGCTGATATCGGCGCTATGCAGGACACTTTGGTAATATTTAAAAGTACCATTCGTTTGATTTGAATGAGCTTAGGTCTGACTTGGTTGTAACGACACCACACTAGTCAGCCATATAGAATGAGCATTTCTCTAGATCACAGAAATTTTCTAAACTTTGCCTTTTAAGATCTAGTCTATTTAAACTGCTTATGATTTTGTAAGTTCTCTCCTGCATCTCAGTCAGATGGGGTATTCGCGTTAATTTTCTGTCAAGAAAAAAATTCAGATATTTCAGTGTCTCATTGTTTCGAAAGAGAACCTCTTTCCTTTGTAGCTTGGGCGGGCTGTTTATACGTTTGTTGCCCTTGAGAATGTTATCATCGTTGGGAATGTTCGTGTTCGAACAGCTGGAGCTCACCTTATACATGCTGCTCCATTCTTCAAAGGTTACAAAGCTCTCTTAGCTTTCCGGTCAATCACTGCCTTATTCTCTTCTCCAGAAATAATGACGAAGTCGTGAGCTTACGCTTGTAGTGTCATGTCCCTGCATAGCTTTAGGCTTAGTGTCTTACTGGAAACCATGTATGAGAAAATGGACCCCAGATTCGAAGCTCACGAGGCATCATTTTGACACGTTATCAGAATGTTGACGCCATATTTATCATGATAGATTTTCCTGTTATTTACGTACCTCTTTAGGTAACTGAAACCCTGTTGGATCTCTCGAGATCAATGAGTGAGACCAGTAGACCCGGCCTCCAAAGACTGCTGAACACTGACAAAGTTCAGTGAGATAACGCAGATATGTGAGTTCCTTGAGTGGTTCCTCTTGAAAATGGATACCAGAATATCTAGAACGCCTACAGTTCCTTTAATCGTGATGAACCCAAATTAACTGGCATGTAGTAAAGGTTTGCAAATTAAGAATATCAGTCTCTGCATTGTTATCTTCTCCAGAATTTTCGTCCATGAAGATAAAAGAAATACTAGATGATATGCAGCAAGGTAAGTAGTGTCCTTCTCTTCTTTTTGCGAGATAATAGCACAGAATTCGCTGTCATCATTTACTCAGAAAAATAACCAAGTGTTAGACGTAAGAAATGAAAGTTCAGAAAAATGAGTTCAGAAAACGTTCTCTGTTGCCGTGATATCACTCTTTGAAAGCTGGTCCTTCTTTGGTAAACATTATAATGACCTACAGCTCTTATTGATTTAATTCAACTTTAATGTTCACTCTTGGGGTGGACTTTTCTTTTTCACGCGTTTGCATTTGTAATTCGAAATCCCTTGATGCGTCACCTTTTGACAAATGATCCTATACAATAAATCAATTATCAATCAATTATTTTGCCACACAAATATTTCTCTTATAGAGAGCCTCTTCATTCTTTTACAGAGCGCGATGCATTAGTGTCTCTGCCTGATCTCAAATTTGATTTTGTTAGCCTTGTCTCAATGCTCTTACCCTTTTTGCTTTGATAGTCAGTTCTTCGGTTCACCATGGATTAGTAGTCGGTAAATCATAGATCAGATGTGTCATGCTTTCGTCTCAGTGCAGATTTTATGTCGTGTAGTAGTCGTCCTATCGACTGCTTGATTAATTAAACCGGGAGTATTAAAAATCTTATACTGAAATGTTTTAGAGATATTTTCTTTCAAATCGCCTCAGTTACTGACGCAAATGCTTTGGGGATACTTGACAGTTCTCGGTGATATTTCACTATTGATCTTGAATGATATGATGCAATGGTCGCTCAGACTCACCTCATCATTTACTGCTCATATTTCTACTTTGAGATTATTAAAAAAACGAAACATCACCATCACATGATTTGTCAGGGTTTAGTCTATGTGGTTTGGCTGTTTCGGTCACTGCACAGGAAAAGGTCCGTTATTTCAGCGAAGTCGCATACTTGGATTCCTGTTGGGTTCACATGGTGAGGATTCCAGTGCTGCGAATTTGCCGGGTTTCTATTAATATTTAATTTAATCTTGCATACATAATCTCTCTTGGTGCCGTGACAAACCAAATATAACAATACTAAAATTGTCATGAAAATATCTAGAATTCATGAAATCAATGCAAAGAAACTGGTGTTTGAAAACAAAAATAATTGATTCCTTAAGCTAGATTAAATTTTTATAAATCCTCACACAGTAAATTAAGTTTTATCATATAAACTCTCAACTCTTAAGTTCAATTAAGAAAAATAAATATCATCCCTTTCAAAAAATTATTATTCATGTAAAATGCATTCTTGACACAAAATCATCAACATGCTATCTCTCACTGAAACTAACTAATCAGCTTTGCTTCCTGTAAACACATAAATTTCAATACAACCTTAGAGATAGCCACAAACACTTAAAAGCAAAACACAGAACAGTTCAAAACACCAGGAAGAAATAAATCTCACACACCAAGAAGTCAAAACACCAATACAGTTAAATTAATAAATCTAAACTTATAGTCATAAATAACATTAAATTCCTCCTACGCCCGCAATAAACTACTCAGTTCGAAGGGAAGTTTAATCATGTTTTCAGAAAGAATAACATGGGTGAACTACAGTAGACCAGAAGATAAAAAATACAAAAAAAAACACAATAGTAAATCAATAAAAACATTTATTTAATATTCCGAACGACTATCCATTCAGAATAGCTGGCCAGACTACCCCTACAAACATTTACTAAAAATTACTCACAATTTTTCATGCGACAATCTGTACCATGATCAATATTGTATCCAAAATTATTAGTTATATACCTTACAATAATTTCGTAATTATCGCTGAACCATACTGAAGTAGTCTGAAACCTTTTTTTTTAATTCTTTAAATATTTCCAGTTCTTACCAAAATCAAAATGAAACAATTTACAATTTCTATTAATTTTAGAGGGTTACTCAAGCATTTAAACTCACACTACATATACAAATATTTTAAATCAGTTTTCGTTAATGATGAAGCTTTTTCCCTAATAATCAGTTTCACAAAATCCTAAATCAGTTTAGGACAATAAGTTTGAGGACACATAGTGATATAGAATTAAATATAAAATCCAAAAATAATCAACTCACGGTGGAGAAAGGATTCCTGTCCAGATTTCGTCTTTCTATTTGTATACGAAACTCACGTAAAAGAAGTTCAAAAATTTTTCTTCATCAATGCTGCACCAATTTGTCAATTCACCTGTTGGGAAAAACTTCCTCATGGATACAGTCCTTCTGCATGCAAGGAGGTCCAACTTAACATGAATGTCCACCAACATTTCGATGATGTTCTCAACAAAGATAAGTGCAAGCCGCAGTAATCTGTAGGTGAAAGCCCACCGACTTCTCAATGATCTTCTGACTGAAGATATGTGCAAGTAGCAGCAATCTGCAGGTGAATGACGTTTTTCTCTTATTTTTTTATCAGTAATCTGGAACTACTGCGTGAGCTTTAAATCACATTTTTTCCTCAAGGAAAAACCAACAGTGAGAATTGGACATAGCCACAGACCTCCAAAAGATTCGCCGACGACGATACGATGGGAGCCCGCATCGTTCTCGGGCCAATTCTCACCCCGAAAATTCGCCTGTAACCGCAGCCGTACCAACGGACGCCCCGGGGGGAGGCGCCGCCGGACTCTCTCTTACCTCAAAAAAGACTCGAAACTAAGACAAATCTTCAAAATCCCCTCTCGCCACGGGAGCGACCAAATTTAAAAAGTCGGGACGCACAAAATGTGGACCGCCTCTGTATTTACTATTGGTTAAAAAAATCCATAAAATTAAAATTCACCCATGCTACACAAAGCAGTAACCCTCTCTAACCACTAGGAACAGACCAATAAATACTAACCAAAATTCTAAGAAAATCACTCCTATCTTTTCAAGTGACAAGCCCCTATTTTTCAAGCTCAAAAACAAGGGGTTTTTACACCGTAAATCGGTTAACGTTGCGACTCTTCAGATAAATCCTAAATTTTTGTACCCTCATAATTCTATCAAGAATCGGCGCCGCTAAGCTGATCGCCTTTGAACGAGAAAAACCCCTGTTCGCCCCCGCAAGATAAGAGGACGAAAAATGCAGCTGGCCGCCGACACTTGACCCCAAAATTCTCCTCCCGTGAGAACGCAAAAACTTACTATTGCTGTACAAGCTTTTCTGATAACTTAGAAATTTTACCCAAATCAAAAGAAATAATTTAGCAACAGTATAATTTAAAAATTAGAACTCAAACATGAACATTAAAATTTCACTATTCACTGTAAATAATAAAATTAATAAGCACTGTAAAATAATCCTCAAAAAATCCTCACAACACCAGTGAGGATGCTTTGCACTGAAGTCACCAGTTATGGCTACTGACTTATCGTCGAATTTTCTGGTCAGATTCTGGACGTCTGACATGATAATATCCAGTAGTTACGAAGGTGGGTGTTATACTGAGCACATCAGGTATGGGATAGGCCTAGCCACCAGGATTGCAACTAAGAGCTGTGAATTGAACACTTCAAAAACTGATTGTTCAGAAAAAATAACTATGATGACTGCTGAAGGATTAGAATCCGTGCAGTATCTGCTATATTTGAGTGGGTAAATATACAATCTTTCCTTTGTAAGTGTATTGCGCTCTATGCTCCGATTTGATGGGTAAGGAAGAGATCCTGTGTTCTGATCTAGATTAGCGCTTAACAGTAGAGTTGCATTCTGACAGTGTTGAATATTAAGTTTTACTATTTTTCAATCTAATCACAAACTATTTTGCTTTTATAAATTTCCTTTTGATACAGCTACATAATTTTGCCTTATCACTATGAGTCTAAGATTCAGCATGAATTCTGCATTCGCCATTTTAGAATTGCGTCACTCGCCAGACATTCAGCCTCATGTCTCCTAATCCACCATAATTGAGCATTACCTCTTGACACTGCAATATCTTTTAGTGTGACCATAACTAAAGCAGTTGTGGCATATATATATATATATATATATAACAGTGCTCGGATTAAGTTTAATAGGTCTTCTCCGTTTATCCGTCAAGAATTAGTTTTCCTTGATTTCCTGGTCTATTAAGTCCGTATCTATTCCTTTGTTATTTCTATCAGGAATCCACTTTTCCTGATTTTCCATATTCGTTTAGTTTCAATTTTCAAGTTTGGATGGGCAAGGTTCTTCACAAGTCTCTCCTTTACTCGTTCCGAAGTATCGTTCGCATTCTTCGGAAACACACTCACTATGTATTCCTCCTCTCGAGATCTCCTCCGTGATTTAGATCTGTATTTGGAGTGCTTATGTGTGGGCTGCTTTTTCAGCTTTTCTGCATAGGCCTCTTTTCTTTGAAGGAGATCGTGAATTCTCTTGTTAAGGTATTGGAACACCTCTGCCTTGCCTACCATAGCCTCCTAGTTCCGCCATTGAGATTACTCAGGTATCATATTATACACGCAAGTGAAAATGTGACGGATTTCGTTCTCGCAGTTCTTGGCACTTATTGCAGTTTAAAAATAGGTACATAGGCATGTGTGTGTTGCCTATCTCTAGTAAGTCTTTTGAGTTTTACATCTCGCACTATGCATTCCTTTCATTATATCTTGTTGCAAAACTTTCGCAAATTTCTTCGGTAATTTGGGTTCACACAGAAGAGGTAGAAGATGTTTTCACCCTCTTTCGAAGAAGTCTCCCGACACCGTCAAGTTATCGGAAATCACGACAGCATGCACTAAAAAAGAATTTCAAAAAAATTAATTACAGCCAATCCAACTAAAATAAGCGGTAAAATCACAAAAATAACTGAATCGCTGCTAGTTTAAATCATTTTTGAGGAGGAAGGTGGTATCCGATTGGGGAACATTTTCGGAAATACAATTCTTCCAATTTATGCTACATGGACAAAAATAATTTGATTAAGTTTTTGAAGTGTGTGTTGCAAGTGTAATGTTGCAACACACACTGTGTAAGTGTAATGTTGTTCACGAAGAAATAGAAAGTGGCCTTTCCGAGTGATTATGATATGAGACATCCCTTATACTGGTCTTCACTCTTATTTGCCTTTGATATCAAGTTTACAAAGAGGAAATGCCGGAACGACAATAGGTAGGTCTCTTACTATGTTCAAGCAAACTTCCGTACTTACATCATGACATCTACTTAATTTTTTAAATTCGCCTTTTCAGTTTTGCAGAACTGCAAAATTTGCTAAATACAGACCGCTTTTATACCTTATAAGGTATTGCTCCCACCTTTCTAGCATACCTTTATGGTGTAGTGGTCAGCACATTCGTCGGAAATTCGAGAATTCCCCCCTGGTTCGAGTCCCGGTTAGGGCGCTGCTCGTTTTTCATCTCTCCTACTTTCAAAAAAGTACCCCAATGTGTCTACAACTTAACACACTTCCATGATTTTTTCGCGTTCGGTTTTACACATGCAAAATTTCCTGAATGTGCATTTTTTTGTCACTAAATATATTGTGCGTCTTAATTTCATTACATTTTCAGTAATTTATTACGTTTATTCTGTATTTCATCATATTTTCAGTAATTGTCATCTTGTCAGGACTGAGTGTTCTGTGCATGTTCTTTGCAAACATTTTGAAGTAACTCCTTCTAAACTACAGTCCTGCTCTGGAACAGGGAGCTGAAAAATGTTGGCTTTGTTCTGATGTAGATACTGTGCTGGAGAATAACTGCACTTGAAAGGGATTTGAAATCCTCTTTTATTAAATCACTATTATTTACACACTTCCCAACTCGGGAGAGATACAGAAAGTAAAAGACCACACTTGGGCCTAACTTAACAAATCAAATAAATTTAAACTAAACCTAAATAGAAATTAAATTAAACTTTGCTCGCAGAGCAGATTCGCGGAGTTTGGCCTCTAACTAACTGGTGTGTAGCAAGAAATACTAATACTAGCGCACTTCAATTTATTTCAATATGCAATCACGTAGTAAGCACTATGGCTTATAATTTTGGGCTGCTAGCTGGTCAGGCGAACGTCGAGCAGAATGACCGTGATCTGAGACTAAAGCTCTCTCACACTAAGAGGTTTCTACCTCTGGTTTAAATAGTACTTCGCTGTACTTCAAAATTAGCATAAGCTGAAAACGCGCGCTTCTTCTGACGGGAAGTTGAAACAGAGAGGAGATAGTCTTGGTTAAAATAAAACTTGGTTAGTTTAACTAAAACCTTACAATCTTTATCTAATCTTTGCCCAGTGCATCATGTTTAATTATTTGAATAGCATTTTTTTTCTTAACGTGTTGTAAATGTTAAGTCAAAACATGCTTCTAATTTTAACCGTAATAAGATTTTACTTAAGCGTTTTCTTAAAGTAAGACATATTAATTCCGACAGTTTATTCATTTTGATTCTGGTTGAAATTAAGATAGGTATTTTAATTTGCTTCAGCAATCATAACTTCTGTTAATTCAATGTTTGCTCTTAATTTTGTTGCATCTTCTTTCATACTGAAGCTAACGATACAGAAAAATATCTAAAAACTGTTTTATGTAACTATGATATAGATTTAAAATAGAAGTAAAGAACATTTTCTGTAGCGCTCAGTTTTTGATTAAACTGTTTTTCAGATATTTAAATTCATATCTGAATTGAAGTTTGATAAGCAGCTTTCTTTTTAACATCAAAAACCGCATATTTTCTTTGAATCTTACAAAAAAAACTCGGTGCTAAAAATCAGTGGTAGAATTCTATTCATCGCGCTTTTTTATCGTAAATGGAAACCGTTATTACTAACCCTTAGCTATGATCCCTATGGATCCTAGGCTACACGCTTAAGTGAAACTCAGAAGGTTCTTTTTTCCCTCGGAGCGGAAGGGGAGGGCAATTTTTGCTTCAGTTGGTAATACGAAGGGGATTTTGAGTTTCAAGAGATCCTGTGCCAACACTCAGGTCATTCATTCGCGTTCCGGTTTCCGTAAAGAAATGGTGAAGTGCTTGCTTTATACAAAATAGGGGGGGGAATGGCTAAAGAGAGTTGTGAGAGTCCTGGGAAGTCACCATCTGGTGGATAATCGCGGCTGCAGTTTTTTTCAATAAACGTCCTACAGCTTCATTCATTTGCATTCATCTTTTTTGTGTTCATATTTGAAATGCATTAAATTTTCATTTTATTCAAAAACAGTTTACTCTGTCCGAATGTTCGACCCAGCTGAAATGCCGTTTGCTGATGTAGCAAGGGAAACAAGGTTGGGTGGTATAATCCATATTCCAAACTTAGAGAAGTATAGTAAGCTTTCAGAGATTTTAAGCAAATTAAATAGCATTCGCTTGTATGCTCAGTTTAACCAAACCAATCGAAATTGTATAGTCGAAATACGTGATATTTGTTGTAAAACTCTAAAATTATTTTTTTATTCTACCAATTGTGAGACGAAAGGCAGTTGAGAAATACAAGTTCCTTTAGCGTGTTTTAAACTCAGCAAAATTCAAGAATATGTTGTAAAACTGAAGAAAGATAGGTTGGTCATATTCGAATATTTTACAACGAAAAAAATACATTTTTAGCCTAAAACGGTTTATTAGTCCGGAAATACGATTTTGCGTTGTTGACTTTAATGCAAAGTTTCATTTTTCACTCAATTCTGTTACCAGTCAGAAGACATTGTAGAGCTGTTAGATTATTTTGAAACAGAAGTATTGCTAAATCCTGGAGGAGCAGAATCGTCCTCCACCACCTTTTTTAGTTCGGTAGTCACTGTAGAGGCATTTGGTTATTTCGGAAGCAGAAGAAATGAAAAATGAACAATCCCTTGCTGGGAGTCAAACCACGGACCTCTCGAATACGCGCCGAGCCTGCTGACCACTACAAGACCAAGGCATGCGAAGAAGGCGGGAGAAATACCTTATAGCATAATATATTATTCTTTCATATTTAATCTGCTTGCTATATGTCTACTAAAAACTATTTTAAAACAAAGTTGTTAAAAATGTTCTTTTTTAATTTTCAATTTGATTGGTTTTAATTAAATTGCATTTAATTATTAAATTACTTCGAGATCCCTTGAGAGAGCACAAATGAATATGCGACGATCCGCCTAATTGCATCATCAGCTGCCTGCTTGTTGCTGTTTATGATATAGGTTGAGGGCCTTACAGGTCGATTTGCATCTTGAGCCGAATCGCGACCAGCAATAACCATAGAGCCCCATTCCACATCTGTGGTTTTCGGCAGGCATATTTTTCATTCTCCATGTGAATATTCTTCACGGTGAATATTCGTGGTGAATATGGTGGGTGAATATTCTTCATTCTCCAATGAATATCTACCAGTTTTTGTGCTTCGGCAGCCAAAAAGAGAGTGACAGCATGTTGATCTTGTTCGGATTCATCTGCTATCAGTGTCGCCATTGGTTACATTCGAACATTTTCACACAGTTTACGGAAACAAACGAATACCACAATAACCCCATGCTAATATGTCGTACCTGTATCTGTGACGTGCTAATTTGCATATATGCTGTAGCGACACCATTAAACGGAAACTTTCGGATACACCCTTAAACATGTGATATCTTTAATTTCATAGCTCGGTGCATACACTTCTAACGCTGTTCTAAGAAACTAAATCTAAAAACAATAAATACATAATTTGGAGTTAAGAGTGTTATGCAATTTTTGAACCAGGTTTACTTTCGATAAATTTAGGTTCGTTTGGAGCACATAGTGGTCTGCAAAGCATTTTTACAAAAATTTTGAAAAAATTCTTTTTAAGCTTTTAATCTTAGTATTTAATCATAGTACCGAGTAATCCGTTGCAAGTAAATTGGAATATTTTTATTTTCACCTCCCCTTCTAATATTTTAGATACTAGTAAAATTAACTCAAATTATTATTTTTTTTTCTCAGAGTAAAAATTTTATCTACAAAATTCAGCAATAAATTATCATTGCAATCTGTTGATATGGCACATATGCTAGTTTTTTCATTTTATCAACCTGATCAAAGTAGTAATATTATTGAAATATTACAAAGCAATTTTTCACTTATATGACTGGGAGAAAAAATGTGTTTTTCCTGAGGTATTTTGAAAATATAACAAGCATATAATCGCTATATAGTTTTATTTCTGTATGGTGTTGACGAAGGGAAAAAATGAAGAAATTAAAAATATTTGGAAAGACTTGTTTGTATTAAGTTTTAACCTTAGTTATTCTCTGATGCATTCGTAAAGAATTATAGCATTCTCCAAGTGCACTCACTGTTAATTGGTTTAAGTGGTTGAATAGTCCTGCCGTTAACTACTAAATTGTCTTTACATTGTTAAATATTATTTGCCTTCGAAACAGCTCATGTAAATTAATTTTATTTACCTTTCTAAATACCAGCATTAAGTCTTTTACGGTGATTAAAAATGGAAGAGCTACAAAATAAGCATTTTTTTCGGAAATAGGTAATATTCCCCGTGCTAAGGATAAAAATTACTATTCATTAAGTTTACACTGCGAAATAATCTACAAAAAAGGAATATATTTGCAATGTCTTTGAACACTCTTGTATTAATATCAATCAAATTATCAACTAGGTTTTTAACCTCACTATAAAATACAATGTTCTTCGTGATTTTGCTACGTATGAGGTTATTTTCGGAATATGTTATAGAACTAATTACCAAAAATGATTTAATCTGAGATAAAACAGATATGCATTGCAAATATTCATGATGTATGCATTAAACAGCGTGACTGTGAAAGATATGTAATATTTTAGGAAAAAAATTAAGACCAAAAATAAAAATGATTATAAAAATTCAAAAAGAGAGATTTTAAGAGGTTACGATTTTTGCATCTTCTTCTACTAAAGGAAAATAGTTAAAAAGTATCGAAATAAGAGTTAAAATCAAATTTTGTATTAACAAAATGTTGTCTTGACGCTTAAATTAAAGACTGTCATCTAATTAGCCGTAAAGTGCACAACATCATCACTGTAATATTTAAATTTACAGATAAATTAAGAAAAACAAAAGCGACAAATAGTAAATCGATATTTTTCCGTCTTAGATTACCGTAGCCATTAAACACTGGATGGATTACGAAAGAAAAACAGAAGTTAAGAAAATATCCGCGTTAACTACAATAAATGTATTCTTATACTAGAAGCAGCGACATATTTAGTTTCAAAAATGTGTAAACAACCTGTAAAAATATGAGCGAAATGAGAAAAGCACCCATTCATCAAACCTGTTTCAACAGGAAAAGGTCAACTCATTAATTAATTATTGATAAAGCACTTGGCTTCCACCTGCCTTGCGATGAATGGATTTGTCGATGGCTTTATGAGAAATTCTGGACCGTTCTTACATTCCGCATATTAAATACTTAGTCACAGACTATGGCTGAGTGGATCAGATTGCAGAATAATGGTTTTTCAACTAGGATTCTATTTCTGAGAATATTTGATACACATATGCATTCTTGCTTTATACGGATATCTTTTGTATATGCTACTATAATTGATTAAATGAATAAATAAGTATAAAAAGACCTAAGACCACTAAAAGACCAACAACGTAAGCCTGGCACCAATTTAAGGTTGCTTTTCGTGTAAAATGTTAAATTTTACATTTATGTGTTTCTTTTCGATTAGAGGAGCAAATATATCAGCAGTACCGCTCCCAGTAATAAAGCTAAGATGAGCTATGATGCCATTATGATCCTCAAAATTTTAATCTTGAGAAAACAAGAAGTCGAGCATAACCACTACCATTCAATGGTTTTATCTACAAGGCTACTAAAAAACCTTTATCAGTAGTAGAAAAGTTAAAATCATGACCCGCAATAAAAAATAAGCTGTTATTGTTGTAATATTAATACTAGTATGCATCTGAGTGATGTTTTTTAATCATACTCAGTTTTCGAAAGGCTTTCAGAACTGTCAAGAAATGTTAGGAAACTATCAGGTTCTAGAAGTAGTTAGCGCCATTAACTCTTCTCTTGACATTACTGGAGCGGAAGAACATCTGTCTCTCGAGACCCTAAGTTGTTTGCTCTGTCTTACAGTAAAGTAAAAGCTAAAGGTGGCGATTTTCTCCTTCGTAAATTACAGTCACTAGAGTAATGGTGCTTAATGAGGCAAAATACAAGTCTTCATATACGGTGCGAAAGATGCTATGTCGTGAAAAGAAATTTCTTTGATTTGCTGAAAAAATAATGGTATTTAAAAATGTCCTAACTTTTCAAAAACAATTTTTAAAAGCACACATTTTGAATTATAAAATAATATTTTGATGTAGGAAATATTTTAAAGAGAAAAATTATGTCCCTTTCCGATTACATAATTGTTGTAATTGGAAACACTTGCTGAACTAATAGTAGATAATGCTTCATAGAGCAATGGCTGCAGAAATGATTTATATCTATTTTTGAAGACGATTAATGGGCTAACTATATTGTGCATTCACTATTTAAATTGTAAAAGACATGATTAAAGTGCTCTAATTGTCAATGATGTAATTATCATTTTAAACTATCGAGGATTTTTCGTGTTATTTCCATAATATGCTTTTTTCTTTTATATAGAGCAACTTTCAAAAGGCATTTTAAATGAAGATGAAAATACAATATCTTTCAAGAGGGGATACATAAATTTTTGAGTGAAGAAAAAACGATACGGTTTTTATCCCCAAACTGAAGGCGACTTTAAACTGTCCTAGGACGAAGGAGTCTGTTCTGCCCCCCCCACCAGTAAAAGTAATTACGTCTTTGCTTTGAATTTATACGTAATTCATCGCAATCTGAAAAGGAAGAATTTCGATTAGCCCAAAGGAGCAATTTGCCCAGAAGGGCTATTTATTTCATTTTTGCATTTTGCGTTGTTCACCATAAAAACGGCGTTGCACTTTTCAAATTGTTGCCACCAAATATTTGAGCCCTAAGTTATATTTAAAAAAATTGAATAATGAAGAATCTGCATGAATGTATGTATGTTTCTCGCAGTGTCGGGAAACAACGGTACCTAGATGCATCAAATTTTGAATGGCGGAGTCTTCCACTTGAATATAAGCATCTGGAAGACCAAATTTGAAATTGGTTTTATTATCTATTTGATATTTTATAAAACCTTACCGAATTTTTAATTAACAAACTCAATGATTTAAAAACGAGAAATGTCAACACTGTACGGGGGATAAATTATATTCAGCGGCCGAGACTGTGTACCGGAAATTCTAAAGATATGCATGCTATTTTAAATATTTTGAGATATTTCTGTTGAGTTAAATTTTATGGTTTAAGCGAGAAGAACATGATATTTAATAAATAAAGGTAACACAGAAAACGTTAAAAAATAATAATATCTAGTAATCTTAAATAGTAATATAAGATCTCAAAGCTTTCAGTTTTATTTATTTAGTTTTCTTAAATAATTTATTTAACTATAGATGTTCTAACGAAAGTAATAAGAAAATTATATAACATAGGAAGACTGTAAAATACCTATCGTCACATACATTAAAGTCATTTTGAATTTAAGTCTATGTTTTGAACAGTCGAATGCTATATAATATTTGCTGGGTTATAAGGACCGTTAATGTATTGCTTTTAATGTTTTACTCTCCTTTGAATTTGTATACAACCTTAAAATCAATATCAATTAATTTGAGACTTCAGGTTCAGTTTGACGCGGAAAACATGTTTACTTTCTCTCTGACCCCAGAAATTGTTGTTGGTTTAATTTTGCAGGATGAGGAGAGAACAATTTCCAAATAGAAACGGATTTGTTGAAAAAGTATATAAACGGGACAGCTGGAAACTGAGTATGTATGAAAGAGAGGAATTTAAACATCATTGCTTTATGAAAATATCTAATAAATGAATAAATGCACGCTTTTAAAAAGAAGCTAAACTTCAAACCGAAAACAAACTCAGAAGAATCCAAAGTATTTAAAACTCTGCGAGGAAGAACTGGCTATTAGTGAACACTTAAAATTTTTACTTATTTCTCTTATTTTTTGCCACTTTTAAAGTTCAGAGGTCTAGAGCGTAGCTATTTAAATTTCCCTTGTCTGCGACATTACGGTTATCAGCCCTTTTGTTTTTGTAAGTGCATTCATTTCGCGAAATTCATCGTCTAAATCAGAATCAATTGGTACCATGTGGAAATTGAGAGAATTTTGTTGAATATTTCTGTTTTTTTAATGACATTCATTCTACTGCTATTTAACAAGTCTTCCGAAATAACTACATTAATTAATGTTACTATTTTAATTCGTTTCCTATGATTGAGGCACTCTGTTACTTCAGCGTTAAATTTAGAATGAGCTGAATACAGACTTAATTATTTAAGCCAAAGCTGCATTTAAATAAACGATACGGAAGTTTCCGGTGTATTCGTGCGGATTATAGAAGTTTATCAAGAAGTGACTTAATGAGTTTGTATGGAAAATTATCCTCTTATTACTCCGAGAGTGAAGTAACTGGAAGAAAGTACGGCTAACAATCGAGGTATCCAGAGTTCCAATTCAGGCAAGGACACAGCTAATCTTCATATTTCCGGGCTCTAAAAACTTCTAAAGATCTACAAGTGGATCGTGAACTAAATGTGAATATGATAAATCGTTAACAATAGAAATTAGCGATTGGGTCCTCCCTTCCCAGTCGACCCTCAAGTAGGGAGAATGCAAAGAAGTTTTCCCCATTACTTCGTAGCCTAATACTTTATGTCAGGACAGAGGGCGGTCCGGTTGGAACTAGAATTCGAATCCCGTCGAGGACGTTGCTGATTTTACTTGCTTCCTGTTTCAATAAATACCTAATCGCTCTACAAATTCACAAAAATTACTAAAATTGTTATGCGGTATTTTTATGATTAATTTAATAATTATGTATTATGCCCGTTGTGTTGTAACGAGTCTCTTGATAAACATTGCAGCAAATGAAAATAACCTTTCTTAAAAGCATATATATTTAATTATATTTTAAGCTCCACATTCACAAAACATAATAACACACGGACATAACAAAAGAAACGAAATTACACTAAACAAAACATGACTGATCGCTACCACTACATCATTAATACCGCGCTCCCAGAGGATCATGGGAGTGGCGCTAGCTGGCTAAGAATGTAGCGCCCTCTAGTGCGTCAAAAGAGAAGGTATTAGTAAATATACCCGTTACAATATACTTTAAAAAAAGGCATACATTTAATTCATTTCAAATGGATCAAAGAGCAAGAAATTAAAATACACAACTGTGAACAGCGGAAATTGTTAAAATATTTTTTAGAATTTCAGAAATTAATTTTCAAGAGGATAGTAAAAAAAAAAAAAAAAAAAAAAAAAAAAAAAAAGGATGAATTTTAATTATCATCATTAGTATTATTTTCATTGAGTCGATTACAAATGTGTAACCAAATGAATTAGTTTAAATGATGTAAGCAGATTAGTGCCCAAAAGAAATCTGTGAGAAAATTTATAACTTGGAGTAAAATCAATTTAACGATTCATTTACATGAAACTTGTAACAGCTCTAAGGAAATACTGAATTTCTTCGGGTGAGTTATCCTGAACAATTTTAATATTCTAGTCAACGGCAAAAATGATTTTTTACACTTCACGACCCAAGACATTTAATAATCTCTGAAATGGTAAAAGCTTTAATATATTACCGACGATAACTGGCCATCACATACATTTGACAGAACGCATCTCGTGCTTTCCCCGCCATCTCTTTTAAGCGGAGAAGTAAGGAATTGTCGAATTACCTCGCGATCGAATGATTTAGAATTCAAACCTTTACGAAGGCACACATGATTTATAATGATTTCATTCCAAAAGCAGAAATGTCTGTATACAGTTCCTCCTCCCTCAAATGGACACAGTTTATCCTTTCGATTTGGTTTTTCTCTTGAGAATAGTGTTTTGCACAAGTGAGAGAAAAAAAAAATCCTAAATACTGTAGGCATTAGTTTTTTTTTTTGTTTGTTTTTGTTTTTTTGAAGCAGGAGGCATGAAAAGTGTACAGTGCCATCGCCGGGACTCGAGCCCCGTATCTCTCGAATACGCGTCGAGTATGCTTCCAATTACATCACGAACGGATGCGGAAAAAAAGGAGACGATACTTTATATATATATCTTTTTTAAAGGGCAACTGGAATTATAGGAACCTATCGCAAATCTTGGTGGTGAGGACACAGCGTCCGCCACGTTTTAGTTCGGGCGCCAATTGTGGAGTCATTACGTTTTTTTGAAGCAAGAGACATGCAAATTGTGCAGCGCTTTCTCTGGGACCTCGAACACTGGAGCTTTTGTTCAGTAT
Organism: Stegodyphus mimosarum; assembly: GCA_000611955.2. Classification (NCBI taxonomy): domain Eukaryota; kingdom Metazoa; phylum Arthropoda; class Arachnida; order Araneae; family Eresidae; genus Stegodyphus; species Stegodyphus mimosarum. The sequence goes on from KK116214.1 coordinate 217,001, forward strand.
GCTTCCAACTATACACGAAGGCATGCGGAAACGAAGGAGAAAATAACCTTAAAATATAACGAAATGCCTTAAAAACACTAACATTTTTTCATCTTATATTAATTAAGTTATACGGTATTTCTCCTCCCTTCTTAACATGCCTTCGTTGTGTAGCGGTCAGTGCACTTGGTGCGTATTCGAGAGATCCGTGGTTTGAGTCCCGGCGAGGGCATTGCTCATTTTTTTCATGTATTCTACCTTCAAAAAATACCTAATGTCTCTACACTCTCGCCCGAACTAAAAAAAGATGGTGGATGATGATTCTCTACCACCAAAATTTAGCAACTGGGTCCCCTAATCTTCAGTCGCACTTTAAAAGTGGGATATATAAGGTATTTCTCCCGCCTGCTTAGCATGTTTTCATGGTGTAGCGGTCAGCACACTCGGCGCGTATTCGAGAGGTCCTTGGTTCGCGTCCCGGCGATTACATTGCTTATTTTTCATGTCTACTGCTTCGAAATATCCTAATGCCTCTACAACGTAACTTATAAAGTGAGGAATCTCAATTTTTAAATGCGTGACAGAGACACGGAAAGTATTGTAAAACTATTAAAACAAAAAAATGCTGCTGCAAAAATTCTTTCGGAAACTGGTTACATTTACGTTACAAACTAAAATATACTCAACACATGCAGCATCACCATTAATAGCATATTTTTGATTCGTAACTAGAGAATTGTTGTATTGGTTGTTAGTTAATTAAAAAATCATGAAAGAATATTTACGAAAATGGTAAACTTTCATGTAGTACTCTCTAAGGAATTAATCTCTCAGATATTATCAGTTACAATTTTTTTAAAGGGATACTTTAACAAACTGCTATTATACTGAAATATAGGGTGATAGTAAACAGATTTTTCTAAAGGCTAGATGAGGCACAAGACATTTAGTATTAATATGCATTTGATGACGAAATTTCTTTCATGCTAAGAGGCATTTTTTTATTTAAACATGTGCAAACATAAATGGGTCCCGAATTAGTTTATCCCTGTTTTCCTCTTCTCTCTTACGCATACGAGACGAAATGGTGTATTATGTATTTTGTAAATTGTAATAATATTGTATTACGTTTTTTAATGTTTATGGATACGATTTATTTCAGAATATAAAAGGAAGTCGGCTGAGATATTCAGGTTTTTTATTTGATTCATAGTATTTATTAATTAATAAACAAGAAGTGATGCCTCAGAAGCGTCATTATTCTTACATAAAGCAATGAATAAAGCGCGTAACTGACAAACAGATGCGAAAGACCTAATTCGCCTTAATAAACTTAATTTGGCGAACATTGTTAATTATATTCCTGCGTTTTGTTTCATTTACCTTATTTTCTTAGAATAAAAGCCTTCTCTTGTTAAGAATATTACAATTTATATGCACCCTACAGTTGACACGGGCTTAGGTTTCTAGAAATATGATGGCTAATTAGCCATTGATCTAGAAAATCATCAAGACAGAACTAATCTCAGATCTCAAATCTGCTTCTAGCTATAAACCCTAGAGTTTGTAATAGAATTTGTGCTTCCGACATTAATTTAAATATAAAAGAACTATTTCTCAGGCACGAACGATAAGACAAATATTTCAAATTAATTTCTGTAAATTATTATTTGCTTATGTTACAGAAAGTAACCTTAAAGGATTAGTCTGGAAAAGGATTTGAAAGGAATTGTTCGATCAGGAACATCTGATAGCTGCGTGAAGGACATAGAGATTGGTAAATGAAGTTTTCCTCGGAGAATGCAGCTATTATTAAGATATTTATTGCCGATTCATCCTAAATACTCATATGTCAAGTCTTCTTAATGTTCTTCTGTTCGCCAGATTTGGAAAAGTTATTCCTGTCTCCCGAAGAATCCCGACGACGATTGTTTTGTTATCATGCATATGCTGAAGCTTATTCAAATATTGCCATGGACGAAGATGACGGCCCTTCCAATCTCCAAAATGTTATCATTGCAGAGACTCGGTTTCTTAAACAAGATTCTAATACAAAATCGCTGAAACAACCTTGTATTTGGCGTACATTTATTAAAACACTCAATCGATTTCGAGGGCAGCTACAGGTCCCTCCTCATCAGGAGAACGAAATTTCTAGAAAGGGAAAGTAACCTCAGTAACGGTTTTTTATACCCTCGGGTACTACCAAGCGGGAGCAGGCAACACCATCTATCGGCAAGAATTATGTTAATAGAATTTTAAAAACGTTAGGAAGCACTGGATTGGACTTAAAATCCTTCACTAAACATGCTAAAAGCCGTTACTGAGGTTACTTTCCCTTTCTGGAAATTTCGTTCTCCTGATGAGGAGGGACCTGTAGCTGTCCTCGAAATCGATTGAGTGTCTTAATAAATGTACGCCAAATACAGGGTTGTTTCAGCGATTGTGATTGTCACATTGGCGTGTTTCTCTTCTATTCTACGATTCCAATTTTTAACAATTCGGCAAGGATGGCAGTTCTAAGCCTGATTATGGTTTTAGTTATAAATCAACCTCCATTGATGCAAAAGGAAATTCCAAGATTCGTATAGTTATAAAAAAGAATAATCATAAGAGGCTAACACGTTATCGAGATATTTCAGGGAACTTCACATTTTATGAAGCTATACTGAACCACTACATACTTTTTATACATTACACAAACTATACAAACAAATATTTTTCCTGCAAAAAAATATTACTAATATCAAAACAATGAAGATTTTCGTTTAAAATTTACATAAATTTTGGGAATGTAAACTCAATGTATTATATGTATCAGTTGTCAGTCAACATATTTAATTGTTTATCTCTGCTTGCAAGAAGAAATATTCATCTTAAGAAATCATTCATCAAAAGAAACTTTTGAATGTTTAATATATAACACTTTGATAAGATTTAATGCTTAAAAATCCCATTACCTGTTTTTTGAAGTAATGGCATATTTTTACCAATAACATTCTTCTCAGAGTTACCATCAAAAGAGGCATACTTATGAAATAAGACAGAACTAATGCTTACGTCATTATTTTCTTTAAAGTATTTTGCGCGTTTCTTCTTAAAAACTCTGATCAATCCCATTACAGGTTTCAATTTTTAGAAAAACTGAGTTCTTTTATTCTTACATTTACTTTCAGATTTTCGTATACGGATATTTTCCTTTTATCAGTTAAATATAAATTTAAAAACATACATTTCTTAAGTTATGGAGATATAGTAAAGCATTCAAGAGAGATAGAATTAAAAAAAAATAAATACATTTTTCAGTGTGTTACTGATTTCCGTTATAGGAGATTACCCCAATGAAATATTTTTGTGATGCAGTGACTTTGAAACGGGAATCGAAGTTAGAAATTTTCAGGCTTCTGTTATGTAGTGGAATTCGAGGATTTGCTAAGAAGAGAATTAAATATTTTAACTGTAATTATTATGAAACTAGAATTATTCTAGTGTAATTTTGTTTCTTTATTGTTTGATTTAATATGGGTTTTTATTTCTTTAAGTTCCTATCTGAAACCAGTGCTTCAATGTCACATTTTTTGTTTATTTATAATTGAAAAAAAATAGTGATAAAAAGAAATAATTTGTATGTAATGGAAATCGGGTGAGCTTTTAGCCATTTTACTGAGCCATTTCGAGGTTTTCGGATTCGTAGAATGTTTCAAAGTATTTTCCCTTTTGTCTTATCTTGCTCAGGGGATTGAGTATATGTTCTCCTTGAATAAAGGTCAAAAGTTAATGCTAGGTTACGCGGAAAGGTCAACGAGATTGAGGTTGGATTTGTTCACTTTTGGTTTTCCATTTTACCGGCCTCTGTTGCGCAAAGGTTTTTTTTTGACTGATTTGGTGAAACAAATGGTATTAGTGTTGTTTAGGGGGCGCAAAATTCTGAGACTTTTGGTGTTCTGGTGGTTTTTCGCTATCTCGCTAAAGAGTGGGCGATCTTGTCACTTTTGTGCTGATCTTCGAGAGGAGGGAGCTAGGTTGTTCCCTCTGTGTGTTCTGGACGACTGAAGTACCCCTTGAATTCTCAGTTTTGAAGAATCTGAAAAAAATGCTTCAATGAATTGAATAGGTTTGAGGAACGCTAGTGAACTAAATTTAATGAGTAACTTCGTCACAGCTTAAGATAGATAGGTAATGAACTCGACCCTTGAGCCGTTTTTTTTTCTCGAGATGAGCAGAAGTCACTACCCTCAGATCTAAACTTGATGGGCTTTCTTCCATTGACCAATTCAAAGTCGTCTCTTGGTCTACATGTAGGTGATATTCACCAGCTTGTTCGTCAAATGCCGGTTTCTATAGCTTCAGAAATCCACACTCCCTTAAAATGCTATGCTGAGATTACTTCCCCAACGATGGACCAGATTCATTCGATACCTTCAAGACATTATCTAGAAAATTCTTCTGCAATAGTGGTCCTTTTTTACCTGCGTGGAGACGTTTCTTTCCGGTTTCAAGTAGTCTTATTCGAGGGGTGCCTTCCAAGCTAAGTTCCTCTGTATTAAATTTTTTCCTGTTTAGACTTAGTCCTCCTAACGGATTAAATTTTTAATGGAAGGTAAATTTGTGCTGAACTCTCATGAGCTATAATTGTAGCCTTCTAAAATATTGCATAAACACTGATAAAAATTTAGTGTTGCCATGTCAAATGTATAACGCCTCTTTCGCCAATATGGTTAAGGATAAAAAAAAATCTAATTTCGAAACCATAATCTGAATTTTTCTTTTCCTCCTTGGAGGACCTTGTGTCTTCAACATGAAATGTTATACTGTAATTATTCACTATAATTGATCCGATTTATAATATTATAAAGATTTTGTTGGATACCTATTGTCTTATAATATTGCTTAATGTTTTCTAGTGTAAGAAAAAGTGTGAAAAATCAAAATCTAGACTTATAAAATAAATCGTACTAATAAGAGCTAAATTGAGTTTCTCTATTGTTTAAGTCTCAGATCACGGTCATTCTGCTCGACGTTCGTCTGACCAGCTAGCAGCTAAAATTATAAGCCATAGTGCTTACTACGTGATTGCATATTGAAATAAATTGAAGTGCGCTAGTATTAGTATTTCTTGCTACGCACCAGTTAATTAGAGGCCAAACTCCGCGATTTGCTCTGCGAGCAAAGTTTAAGTTAATTTCTATTTAGGTTTAGATATTTATTTAAATTTATTTGATTTGTTAAGTTAGGCCCAAGTGTGGTCTTTTTCTTTCTGTATCCCTCCCGAGTTGGGAAGTGTGTAAATAATAGTGATTTAATAAAAGAGGATTTCAAATCCCTTTCAAGTGCAGTTATTCTCCAACACAGTATCTACATCAGAACAAAGCCAACATTTTTCAGCTCCTTGTTCCAGAGTAGGACTGTAGTTTAGAAGGAGTTACTTCAAAATGTTTGCAAAGAACATGCACAGAACACTCAGTCCTGACAGTGGCGCCCGAACAAAAAGAACAGGATGGCCTCAACGACAAGAAGACGAACCTGAGATACCTGCTGTACCTGTCCAGAATCCTGAGATAGCACCTCCTGGCTTAGAAGGATTTGGCTACATCGTACAAACCATCCGAGCAGCCATTAAGCCAGCGGCAAGTTTTGACGGCAAGACAGCCGTAATTAATTTCCTGGAAAAGCTAGACTCCCACTTCATGCTATATCCAGTTCACGAATTTCAGAAAGTCGCTCTTGCTACCAGGGCTTTTAAGGGCCAAGCGCTAAGTTGGTTCAAGTGCATTGGAAACAATCTCTTGGGGGAACCAGGAAGCCCCACATATACGTATGAAAATTTCAAGAATACCTTGGTGAAAGCATTTCCTGTGGTACGAGACCGAGCCAGACTGGAAGCGGAACTTTTTAGTCGATATCAAGAAAAAATAGAAGATTTGTCAAATTTTATTTTGAGAAAAATTCAAGTTTTCAAGCTTTTGTATGGAAGTCGCTCGGATCCTGAAATTATTCAAATTATACTTCCTAGGCTACTGCCTCAGGTTCAAGATTTCATCGAGCTAAGAAACCCAAC
>KK116214.1:231934-259706 GCA_000611955.2 Stegodyphus mimosarum
GAAGCTGGCAATTGAACCATGGAGAAAAATACAACTCAGGACTTTCACTTTTAACAACACATCTTTATTTTAATTTAGAGCAGATGATTTAATTTAGAGCAGATTATTCAACGACTGACTTTAATACGTTATAACGTTCTAGCAAAGAAAGCGGAGCATTGCGAAAGTGTTCACGAGATGAAGGCGAGAAGGCATCTGGTCTAGGGGAAGATCCTGAATTGCAGACAATTAATTAAACGTTGCTAGTTCGCAAAGAGCAAAGCCATCGTATTTTTTATTTCTTACATATATATATATATTTATATGTATATATACCCAACCTGTTACCCAGCTTGCCTCTTAGTAGCTCGGCATATTCTTACCTGTTGGTAAATTGTGCACTTTTCGCTTTAAACGTGATTGAGTTATATTGTTGTCATGTTTCGGTTTAAGGTTTTTATCCTTTAATTAATCTCCATGCAACAGCTGTAGAATTATGAGCAACTGAAAAGTGTAAGTGACGATAGACCTAACGTAATTCTTTATGTAATTCTTTGTTGTTACATTATGTAACATTTATGTATTTTTGCTTGTTGGCTCGATTGCTTGTGTTCTCGTAGAAACTTAATTTTCAAAACAAAAAAAATTAATTGTATTTGGTGTTTTTGGTTTTTCTGAGTTTTACAATTTTTAATGAAGATGTTTTTAGTTTTTATGTACATTTGCCTTGCCGTGAACGAGAAAAATGAATTGATTGGATGAGAAATATATCATGTAATATATAGCAATGAAACTAGAGGAAATAAGTTTAAATGAAGTGTGGTAAAATATTTGTCTAATTTAATAAGCCATACGAGGAAGCCATGTAGTGTGCATATTACATTTTTTAATTATTTCGACTTACGATCTCAATTAATCAAAATTAACTAACTTGCTTAATTTATTAAAATGTATTTAATAATGTATTTATAATTTATTTGATAACTATTAATGGGTTTGAAATGTGATAATTTAAAAACAGCATCGAAAGCTAAGGCGTTAAAACACTTTCTTCTTATTAAGTAAATTTGATATTAAGACGGAATTTTGAAAGAAGCAAGTTAAGGAAATCGTTACAAAAAATGAAGCATATTTTGGTTTTAAGTAATTTAATTAAAGGGCTTTAGATTTTTTTTATATTCTTAACCAAATGCACAGGAAAATATTCAGATTTTAAATTTTAAATTAGTTGCCTATATCTACTGAAAGTAATCTTTTATCCTTTCAATTTATGTCATTAAGAGAAAACCTTCACAACTAATTTAATATACCAATTTGACGTTTTAGCTAAAAAATTCTATTTATGCATTGCATCTAAGAAAGCAAATGTTTGCTTTGAGGGCGAAATGAACTTCCTTGTGATACCTTAATTAAGCCTTTAACCAATCACTTTAACCAATAAGAGAAATGTTTATTTTTGGCAACTTTTTTCAACTTTACTCTGTAGTTTTATAAACTGGTGCAGCACACATATTTTCTCTTGCTAAGAAATTAATCTGTAAACATCATGTGCTGAGATTCTCCGTGAATTGAGTCCTCTAATTTTTATTAAAGTGTATAAATATGACATTTAGTTTTTGCATTATTATAACAAATTATCTACACAGATAAACATTATTTATTTATTAAATGCAAATTTTTAATATTATTTCGTTGCGACAGAGTTGATGGATTAAAATGTCGTTTTATGTCAATATAACCATACTTTTAATCAAGAGGTGTGTTTTGTTTTTTACTTTCGTACAACCCAAATAAATTTTAAAATATTGTTATACAACTCACGTAATGTTCTAGATATAAATAAATAGAGACATCTCCAATTAAAATGGTATCTGCAGCAAAACGATTTTAAGATCTAAGTAATCCGTGCTGCTTAAAACGTGTTATTTTACGATAATGTCAGATGTGTATACGTGAATATGTTTTCTTATTTTTTTATTCGAAAGATAAGCAAGAGAAAGCAAAATGCACTTCATGATGTTTTTTAAGTGCTGTCGAAGTTACATAGCGACACACTGAAAGATACGGAAAAAATTAAAACTGAATTTTGATTTTATTACCGTTATTGTACAGAGAAAAAAAATTCCATATTTCGAAATGTAAACAAAATTGTAAAACGTTCAATTAGCAGAAAAAGAATGTTTATATAAAGAAATAATTTTCTGGGTGAATTTAGATGAATTAATGAAATATCTATGTGAACGGTGTCAAAAATGTAGTGGAAAAAGATGGCAAAAAATAATAAAAAAAAACATGTACGTCTTTCCTGCGAAATGAGTCATTTTATTTCGTATCGAACTAAAGATTCCAGAAGTTGTAATACTGTCTAGTCTTCTCAATCTAATAAAAATCTATAAAATATTTCAATGAAAGCCAAACCAAGCATGTGAGGCATGGTAGTGTTCATTGAAACCCATTGTCAGAACAAAATTTTACGTCAGTATCATCGAATGAATAGATTCAGAAAATCGTTAGATTGAAAGCTCGATTCTGCGCAAATGTTTTGAAAGCTAAAATTTAATGTCTCTAATGGATTACGTGAAGATATTTTCGTCGGTCCAAGTAAGTTACAGTGAAATTTATGGGTATGATTTAATACGTAAATAATACATTCTACCATCTCCTAATGAATGAGATTTGTTGAATAATGTTATGAGGTATTTCCCCCGCCTTCTTGGCATGCGATCGTGTTGTAGTGGTCAGCATGCTCGACGCATATTCGAAAGGTAGGTCCGTGGTTTCAGTCCCGGGGAGGAGATTCCTCATTTTTCAAAACTGCTTCAAAATACCTAGTGTCTCTACAGTGGGTCCGAATTAAAAAAGGTTGTCGATGATGACTCTCCACCACCGTGATTTGGCGATTGGGTCCCATAATACCCAGTCACTCTTTAAAAGGGGAAGTATATAAGATATTTCTCCAGCCTTCTTTGCATGCCTTCGGGAAGTAGTGGTCAGCACGCTCAGAGCGTATTCGAGAGGTCCGTGATTCGAGTCCCGGTGAGGAGTTTGTTCATTTTTCACATATCCTGCTTCACAAACACCTAATGTCTTTGGAATGTGAGCGACAATTGTGCTGCCTTGTGAGTTTCCAATGTGCCTTATATCTGCTGGGTGTCTCACTGTCAGAGTTAAAAACTTGTAAGTGGGTTAGAGGTGCACTCAGTCGACTGGGCATCGTTTAGCATTATCAGGTCAAAAAAGACATGCACATGCTGTAAAGTACACAGAAAACAGCAGAAGTTAATCAAATTGTTCTTCACTAGCTGTTATGCAAGCTTCACGTAAACATCACATGAAATTCTGAATATTCTAGAAGATTCCGAACATATCTTGAATTTTTACAGCAACTTTGATGTATTCAACAAGGTCCTTGGCGATGTCAATGAGAATACCATACGCCAATAGTTTCATATATCCCAGCAAAAGTCGATACAGGTATAATAGGTCCGGCAATCGAGCAAATTAGTGCACTAGGCCACCACTCCTCATATACTGTTCGCCAACTATAATGTTAGATGGGCGTAGGCTTCATCATGCTGAATCCACAATGAAGGTCACTTCGATGCAGAATACTTTTGATCATACTTTGCAGCAACACATACTCCAGAGATATCAAGCAGTTGTTACCAGTCTGAAAATTTAGTTAGAAGGCCCGATGATAGGAAGTATTCAGTACAATTAATGTTCATTAGGAAGGCTTGATGATAGAAAGTATTCAATAGGATTATATTCATTGGGAAATCTTGGTGACAGAATTATGTAGAAAGCAATAGGAATGCCCCATTCCCTAGAATAACGATCCAAACATTTACCGTGAAACCGCTCTGTACGGCGCAACTTCATATTGCATTACGGTTCGCCGCCTGTCTCATATGAACGTTGTGTGAAATGAGAGTTCGTTCCCTTGTAAAGAATGATCGTTCGGTGAACAACACTGAAGCAGGGAAAAGAGTATATGCAGCACACTGTTGAGGCAACCATTGTACAAGATTCCAAGGTGAGTAATCATCTGAGTGAAGTGTCCAGACACTGCTGCCACATGATATCGATGCATATCAATTTCTCTAATAATCTTCCAGATAAAGCAAGGGGAAATGCCACTGCAACTTACGTAATCTAATTTGGAACGTCCTATCTTGGTCTTCTATTTTTTGGAAATACGTGTTGATTGTTCCTGAATCATGTCGGATTTTTGGAAGGAATCCATTCCAGTCAACATCTAGTGCAGCTGAGCACATTTTATGACTGGAAATATGTCACATCGTATAATGTTTCTAGAGCAGTAGCTGTTGGACTCATCGACTACATTCCACCCACTTTTACACCAGTTGCATTTCGGCTAATCTCGCGTATGAATAATCACACATCCTACTCTTCTGTGTCTGTATGGATATAAAATTTGCCTGAAGAAACACTCAGACTACTACCATCTTCCGCGTCAAGAAAACATTCTCGACCTTGCATTATTGTAATTCTGAGTCGTCTGGATGCCCTTTATTCTTTCTATAAGCTTGTAATCCTGGCACTGAGACATCCAGTATAACCTTTCTTTAGAATAAGAAAATCAAGGCCATTTTTCGCATTATCATTTGCTTAGTAACCAATATAATCAGCTCGGACAGTAACGTTAGTGATGACAGTAACGTTATCGAATTTGGTAAAATACACAAGCACATATATACATAACTGTGGCATACGCCCCCCACACACATGTATGTGATGTTGTTGTCGACATAGATAGAATGAAATAGGAAATTAGATGGAGTAACTGTTGAAGATGTTGATCCATAATGAAGAGCAAACTTAGCAGCCAAGGCAGATTAATATTCAATTTTATTTCAAGTGACATTTTGCCACCGCATTTCATTTGACACTGTAACCTTTCCTATTCCAAAGCTATTGCATAGTTGTTAGTTTTAGGGACGAAGAGAAGCAGCAAGCAACCACCCTCTCCAAATGGACCAGCTGCTCTGTCGGTGGAGTTAAGTAAAGTAAAGCAATCTATCTGGATCTACGTGCCGTAACCAAAGAGCGTAGTTATTCAGTATGAAGGCTTATTAAAAAAAAGGTTTCGGTTTAAGTTTCGAATTAGCTATGTCATCATCTTTATGCAAAAGTCGTACGATAACATTAATATAGAAATTAAATATGCTTAGAACATATTGATGCCTAAGAATGTGAATAAATTAAACAGTTTGAAATTTTAGCATTGATAGAAGCATACTAACATAGATTGTATCACATAAATTAAAGTAATATATAATAGCAAAATTTAAAATTTATACGAAACTATTTTAACACTCATAATTGAAGTAGACAAAAAACAAAACATGCTAAACTAAGCAGCTTGAAATTTTAGCATCAATAGGAATATATTAAGGCAGATTGTATCACATAAATTAAAGTAATATATAATAGCAAAATTTAAAATTTATGCGAAACTATTTTAACACTCATAATTTGCAATAGACAAAAAAACAAAACATGCTAAATAAAAGAACATTTCTAATTAACGTAATGTTTTATTATAATGAATTTACCCCTTTCAGCTCAAATAGATAAAAAAATCCGTTTGGGATGGAAATAGAGATAAGCACATAACAAAACGTATAATGCAGTTTTGTAGATTGCGAAGCAAGAATTCTCAAATTATTTACCACTACTCTAAAATGAGCGAAATATCAGTTACAGTCCAATTCATAATAATAAAACAATCTTGTGGGAAAATTAGATATTAATCTTGAGCAAATCGTTAGTGTGATAAAAGGCAAATGTGGCTAGTGAAATCAGTCTTTGTTGGAGATGGAAGGCATATGTGCTAGGTCATTAGTTACTTTTCTCTCTTTCTTTTTGCTGTATTAATTTTCTAATTAAATAAATCAGGTCAAATATGAGAACGTACAAATAAAATACATCCTTTACATAACTCTACAAAGCGTGAATAAAAATTTGAGAAATAGGTAAAACATCCTTGCTTTAAGGCAAATTTAAATTTATTAAAGTATTAATTCTTATTCATGCTATATATATTAAAATTGCAATAATAAAAATTGAAAGACAAATATACACGTAACACAGGGTACGCAAAAATTATAAATATAATTTTTATTCTTTAATTAAAACGAATACCACAAAAGAAAATAAAAAACGAGAATTCTAAACATGCCACCCAAAGATGGTTTACGATAAAACATTACTTGTTACCGGCATTGTGATACAAATATTTCGAACTGAAATTTAGTGGTATTGTGCTGACGAAGATCTGTAAATAATTCTTATTCATGCTATATACAACCTCATGATGTGCGTTAATTCATTGGCAAAATGCAGATAAATACCTCTTAGCGCAACGTCAATGACCAGTGACTTTAGAAGGTATTCCGTACCCCTTCTTATCATGCCTTCGTGGTATAGCGGTCAGCACGCTCGACGCGTAACCGAGAGGTCCGTGGTTCGATTCCCGACGAAGGCGTTGCTCATTTTTCATCTCTCTTGCTTTCAAAAAATATACCTAATGTCTCTACACTGACACCCGAACAAAAAAGGTGGTGGATGGTCATTCTCCACCACATTGATTTGACGATTCGGTCTCCAAGAACCCACTCGCCCTTTAAAAGGGGGGGAGTACGCGTTCTTCGCATGCCTTTGTGGTGTACTAGTCAGCACGCTCGACGCGTAACCGAGAGGTCCGTGGTTCGATTCCTGTGGAAGGCGTTGCTCATTCTTCAATATTCCTGCTTCAAATATCTAATGCCTGTACAACATTTTTGCTTATAAAAAACTTTGTGTGAATGCCTATTTCTGTAAACAAAGGAAATATATAATTTATGTTTTTTATATAAAATATTCTCTAAGAAAATCTTAGCTATATTTCGAGAAATCAGCCGCCAGTTCATTTCTTTCAAATTAAGCAAAATAACGATTCATACAATTTGTATGATGCGTTATGCATTTCTAATAGTATGTGTATTTCTAATAGCTGAAAGCTATTTCTTCAAATGATGTAAAAAGAGCGTTTCAATGCTATTTCAAATAGTGCTTTGCGTAAAATCAAAATTTAAATTTACCCTGTCCCAAGGAATAAGGGATTATTGCATGTAAGGACATAGACGTTCCTTAAACTAAATTAGAAAAATATTAATCATCTTGCATAATTTTTCGAGTAGCGTAATGTATTGACATGTGATGTTCAATTTTAATGTTTTCTTTCAAATCCATAAAATATGTTTCTGATATTTTAAACTGCCCTCACAGCATATTAAAAGTTTCGACTGTGGAATTAAAGCTCAGATATTTAATACTTACGTTTGGAAGGTTTTGCAGTAATTTTCATCCCATTTGACACCATCTCATAATGGAATTATGAGATTAACTTAATATGTAAAAGTTTAGGCAAATAATGAAAACGCATCTTCACACTCACCTCTTTTTTTATTGAGGAATTGTGCATTGTGCGATTCCTCATCCCCCAAAAAAATAAATTATAGAAAAATAAAAATTAAAGAAAAGGAAAAGAAAAAAAACCCCATTAAGTATTCATACTAGATTATTAAATTAGGTCTAATCACAAGACCTATCTGCCTGTACTACAAAGGATGTATGCTTTTGTCGACGAACTATCTAGCATTCACGCGACAGATGGAAAAATCTACAAAAACGCTCATACTGGCGGTCCGTTAAGTGGACCGAAGTACGAACTCTTAATGTCGTTAACCACATCGTGGTAAGCAAAAATATTTCACATTGCTGTTTTATTAGGTTGTTCGGTGAGCATGCTAGTGCCAGACATTTTATGACTGGTCATTTCATTGAAGGCATTCTACAAATAGCTACTCAGGTTTCCACTGCACTGAAGGAAAATGATAGAAAGGCACAGGTAATAAGATGTATTGCCGATGTTCGTACCTTAGATGTTCAGATATATTAGAATAAGTGCCTCAACGTTATATAATCGATAGTCTGACATAAGCATACTACAATAAAACGTCTCAAAATTAGTGCTTAACAGCGAAAATTGGAAGGAACAAAATGAAGCCCTTTTTTATTAATTAACAGAAAACACCAGATAATTCAATTTAAGAAGTACCGTTATTATTATTGCAATATATTTTATACCAAAAACTGCCCATTTGAAAATTAATGTGACATATAACTAAAAAATAATGATAACACGACTCTAGCAAAGCGTCTCGCATTACATGAAAATAAAGAGTGAATAGACGAATATGCGAAATTTCTTTATAACAAACTAGAACTATCTGGTCTCTCGCCTAAATTTATAAGCACAGCAAAATAACCACTACGAAGTATTCATTGTTTTCATTAGAGAATTTGTTGTCCGAACGAAACAGAAAATATGCAACTTGTAGGAAATCTTTATTGTACGCTTTAGGCACAAGTAATCTACTGAAAGAAAGCTCAGGGATGTCTTGAATAATTAAGTCTTTTCTTCAACAAATAACTGCACATGCCTTTATATTGCGTTAATTTACGATGAAGTAATTCCACAACAATGTTTCTTTGCTTTCATTTTGTTTGACATTTTTAATAGGTTATTTTTAAATACGAGATTTTATATTCTGTGTCTTTTATTTCTGGAGTATTAATTCTTAATCTAGAGGCTGTCATAGGTGTTTAGATTAAAATTAATTCAGCTATTAAATTGAAGGTCCACATAGCATGATCAGGATGCAGTTTATTTTCACTCTTAATATTTTACTATTATTTTTAATTATTTAAGCATTCTTTCAACTTTTCAAGACTTTCATGATAAGAATTAGTCTGTAATTTACAGTTTTCAGACTTTTTACGGCTTATCGCAGATGCAAATATTTTCAGATTCATACAAACGAAACTGAAATTATTAAAATACAAACATCGTTGACTTTATCCCTCCCCCGAAGATAACTTCATTGTTGGTGACTCAGCGTCTCAAAAGCAAATCCGTATCTACAGAATAACCACATTATACTTGTTGTCTTTCTAGCGAGTGAAAGCCATTCTCCTTGTCCATCACGTCAGTTATTTTTAAGAAATTCATATTACCACTCTTCAAATTGCATTTTCAGTCCTAAACTTCCATCTAATTAGCCTTTCTATGTATTATAGAACGAAATTCGAAATTAATCTTTAACATAAACCATTTGCCTTGGAATGCGTGGGATGATTTTCATTGAGCACTAGCATCTTAGCTATAAAGAAGCGTGTCTAGATCTATGCATGCAGTTCTTAATCGTGTTAAGTCAAAAGTAATTTTCCGATTGCTGTAACATAAATTCCCTCGGTATTCTTTTATCTCATTAGTTTTAGATCCCTAAACAGCTTTACGTCTCTCTCATACATTCGTTTAAGCGGAGCTTCATGAAAAACCACAGCATAACAGCCTATACGTAAAGAACTACTTTAGGAAATCGCCTTAGGAAAAGCCTCAAAAACTTTCATTCGGATGTTGCATTTTTATTTCGTGAAAATCTTCTACTGAAAACAATGTCTGGCGATATTTCATAAGGTTTCTGCTGTCTAGCAAATAATGTATAGGTTACAGTGACAACCTGAATTAATGGTTGTCGACTTATAAGAGCAAACCGAACGAACAAAAAAAAGGTTATTTGCTACTAAATCTTTTATACTTTACGCCGAATTAAATACATTAGGGATTATATGAAAAAACAATTCTAGCTTAAGAGATATGACATGCCATTCGGTTCGGAAAACAATAAATAAATAAATAAAAATAAAAAGCAGTGAAATATTTCATGCAGCTCTAATTAAGGAGCTTCATTAACTGTATTATCTAAAGAATTAGCAAAATAAAAATGATTTAAATGTATGTGAGGTAATACTTGAGGCTTTTGGTTTTGAGCAAACTTCATATTGACTATTCAGATGGGATTTAATCTATCGTAAGAACTTTGTGATTTATAAAAGGATTTTTATGTTTCAATTCCTGTTAAATTTATATTTCGGAAGGTTATTCTGCAAAAATCTAATAATAACACTATTAAATGTCTTCATTATGTTTCATTAGTTGTATTGTTATTAGAAGCATTTTAAAAATTTCGCTGAACATTTTAACAAAACTGTTTTACAAAAATGAGAGGAATTTTAATTTAATATCCTTGCATTAGACATTGATAAAATCTGATATTCTGAGTTGATGTATTAAGCAATTTTGAGTTTATCATTAAGGAACTTCGTTAATTCATAAGGCAATTCAAAATTAATATCTGGAGCAACATTTCATTCCTTAGGTTTTACACAATATTTTAAGTTTATTTTATTATTTAAATACTTAAAAATCAAAGTATATTTATATACTAATATAGATTGAGTTTTAAAATCAGTAAAACATTTTACAAACTCTAGTATTTTGTTGTGCCACAATCATTCATCTTCAGCTTAAAAAAGCTTAAGAAATGGCATGCTTGTCAAAATTTGATTTTATACGAATTAACTTTTTCTATGATTTGAGCGTTGACTATCTGTTTAAATACACTTCGAATTAACTCTTTTGATGTGCTTTGATTATATGTTTAAATCCACTTAGCATAAAATAGATTCTTAACATTAACTTGAATTTCAGATCCTTTTCAATGTAAAGTAACATGTGATTTCATCTGGTGAAAAAGAATGTTCAATTATTTTCAGTATCGAGTTCAAATTTTGTACATACACTGTTTGTCGATGCCAGCGCAATGTGGTGAAGTGAATGTTTCAATTTCAAAACTCGATTTAGATTTTTTTAGTAAGACCAGCAAATTAATTTTGTTGTAAATTTCAGTAAATATTTAATCCATTTGGTAGCATTATTATTTTTTTCAATTGTTGTAATATTGTGTGTTGTTTTATTTAGTTATTTGTATATTCGTTATGTTTGGGATGATAATTTTAGGGTTTGAGTGTTCTTAAATTTTTGGTCTCATATTCTGCATGTGAGATTTCGTTTTTTGTATGGAATTGTAGTTATTTCTATTCTGAGCCCAACAATATTCAAATTAAAAAAATAACTGAGGCAGAATGCGGGGTTATGGAAAAAAACGCTTCTGAATGGTCTTTAAGAAAATGTTTTTTGTTAAGCTGAAGAAATTTTGTAATTTCTCGACAATGTAAGTACTTTTGGTAAGATGCGGGTGCGGGATAATATGTTTTCGAAGCCTTACAAACGATTCTTTCCTACGATATTATATATATATATATATGTGTGTGTGTGTGTGTGTGTATATATGGCTCCTAGGGGTTCGTGATACTTAGCTGACAACCACTTAACCGAAAGTAGGCTTAGTCGAATTCGTCTATTTAGCCGACAGAGATATTTAAACGCTATAGATATTTAGCCGACACAGACATTTAGCCGATAAGATATTTTGTTGACAGCATATTTAAGCAACAAAACGTTTAGAAGACAGCAAGTTTTGCTGAAAACGCATACATTTAGAGTAAACTATGCAATAATATTTCAGTAAAACTTGCCCATATTTAACCCACAAGTGTTTAATATTTATGTTACCTACAAAATTGCTCAGATTTTGCTTACGTTCAACTTTTAAGTCATTTTCTACCCTGTCATAAAATTTCGTTTCTCGATCCTACAATTGCTCTCGTAGAATTTAAACATATAATGTCAGTGTGTTTCGACATATATCAGCAAAAGTGGACGAGCAGTAACATTCCTCATCAGGGAACATAAATCGCGTATTCGGAAAGGAGAAATAATTAAAATTTTGAAAGCTAGCCACAATTGGACACTTAATCATAATTTTGACTTCTGGAAACATCCGTAAAGCTTCCTCAGTTCTTAAATTATAATTGTTTGAATCTTTTCACATTAGTAAACATTTTTTAGTTACTGGCACTAATGGTTCAAACTAGTTCTCCATAGCACTTTCAGAATTTTAATATCTTAACTCATTTAAAGTTAATTACTATTTCCCTCGATACATCACGAAACATTCTTTTTCGCTTTACTTTACTATTGCCTTCCCACTTTTGAACTTCCCCCCTCCGGAAATAGACCTACTTATGTTTGATCACTTTCGAAATTAATTTCAAAATGCCCAACAACCTAAGGTATATTTTCTGTCTAGTTTTAAAATGTATACTTTTTATTACATTAAATAATACAAAAATGCGTCACTTGTCTAAAAACCTTCTCATTTTGTGTCCTGGAAACGTCATTTTGTCGAAAGAATATGGGCAAATTTTACTAAAACATTGTTGCATGATTTAATCTAAATTTACTCATTGTCAGTAAACTTGCTATCAGTTAAACTCGCTAAGAGTCCTGCCGGCTAAATATTTCAATGGGGTGGATGTCCTGCCCGGCTAAATGCTTTATTTCTATAGGTTAAATGTTCCGTGTGCTAAAATATCCTTGTCAATTAACTGTCTTGTCGGCTCTGAGAGTTAACAGACTTCGAGAACTAGGCCGAATTATTTGTTAATGAGCTTTA
Source organism: Stegodyphus mimosarum (assembly GCA_000611955.2). Lineage (NCBI taxonomy): Eukaryota > Metazoa > Arthropoda > Arachnida > Araneae > Eresidae > Stegodyphus > Stegodyphus mimosarum. Next base: position 244,402 of record KK116214.1, read on the forward strand.
AGATTTAGTAATTCAAAAAACGTTATCAGAACTGCATGTTAGAGTTTACTCTGTGAGTGAATTTGATAATTGGTGATATTTTCCTTGTGCTAAGGAATTGTTGAATATCCGCGAAATACCTAAGACTGTTGCTGCTATATTTCTTTGTTGTAGTTAATTTTTATAAGATTTAATTTAGTTCACTGCTGGTGTTTCTTCCATGGTGAAATGCTTGCGATGGACTTTCAGTCAACTTTTCCATAAACTATCCAGTTCATATTTCGTGCACACACAGCTTGTGAATTACACTGCAGCGTGGTGAAGAAATGTTTTAAAAATCCGACTTAGATTATTTAAATTTAATGTCTGAAAGATTTTTTGCACATATTTTCGTTTAATGAACAAGCAAAAATCACAAAATCTCAGAAATTAATAATTTGCATCATCAAATAGAGCAGAAAAGTCATTTAAATGAAATTTATATCCAATTTTTAATGTAGTTTATCAAATTCCATTAAACGAAACTCACATTACTTAGTTTGCAATTTATCAGTTATGTCAAACTTTTAATATAACTTTAACTGAATGTTTGAAAACTACTCGATTTTTTCGATTATTTGACTTTTATGACTTTAATATTTCAACATCTAAAAATTTGCCAGTTAAAAATTTTTTCGCAGCTTACAAAGCAAACTCATTGTCTTTTTGAAAACTAGAAAAGTGAAAGAAAAAGCATGAAGTGGCGGATTTGTTAAATGTTTGTTTTAAAATATGCTGCAGTAAGTATCAGGAAGGAAGTACGGTTTCTTTGCTGTTGATTAATATAATTCAAGATTATGATTTCATTATATCATTCCGTTTGCCGTACATAATTATCTGCAGCATGCAACAGAAATCTTATATTTTTGTTTTATAAATGCTCTTTCTCCTCCTCCTTTTTATGCATAGGCTTCGTGCTAAGTATATAAATAGTATTATTTTAAATACGTAGAACATTTCATTAATCACAAAAATAATCGGGTTTTAAAAAAATTAATTCGCGTTTAAAAATATTTGCAATGAAATATAAGACTTTTTTTCGATCTCATGAATTTATATACATTTACCTAAGCATTTGATTTAGATGTTGCTTTTCTTATTTCTAACTGTTTATAGGCTATTAAAATTCTAACATTACAAAATATATCTGTTATAAAAACTTTGAATTTTTAAAGGTTGTGAAACAGACACTGCGCCCTCTTTTAAAAGAAAAAATGTTAATAAAATAAAAATATTATTTATGTGACATTCGAGAAATTTTTTAACTAGCTTCATTTTTATATAATATTTATTTCACTTCCTTATAGTGTTTGTCGCTATGGTCAAAACATAACAGCCGATTTTTAAGCTATTTCCTGACAAACTATGGCGTTAATATTTTGCATGCACAGTCATTGTGGACAGCAATATAAAGCAGCGAGGTGATGTTTTCAGAATTTGATTTTGATTTTTTTTAATTTACTGTTAAAATGATTTTTGAAATATATATTCGTCTGATGAAAAAAATAAATTCTCATAATTTTACTATTGGGACCATGAAATAGAGTGAAAAAAACTTTTTGAAATGTAGTTAATACGTGATTTGTAACGTAATTTCTGATTTGGAGGCAAATTCGCTGTGCCGTTTAGACCACTTTATATAGCAGAATTGTTCGAAGCAAGCCAGTGATTTTAGTCATTGATGATAAGCAGTTTTTCAATTGAGTAATTTGATTTAAAATGTGTAATTGACGCTAAAAAGATAGAATTAAGAAAATATTAAAAGAATATTGTTATAAAATATGCTTTTATTTAAAAATAATTTCCTTTATATATAAAAAAAATTAGGAAATAAAAAGAGAAAAATCATTAATTACGCAGTTTAACTGGAACAAGAGATTAGAAATATCTTTTAACAGAATTCATCTACAATTTTATGCCACCAATATTTAAAACGCAGAGACCTCTTTAAAATTTATGAAGATAATGCCTTATGAATTTCAAACAAATCTGATTTTTAAAACGTTCTTAATATTTTTATTTTCTACAAAAATTGGTAATTGACTGAATTTATTAGATTTATGGGACCACTGTAGAGTTATTTGCATACAGAGGGAAATAACTTCGTGAATATTTTCCTAAGGAATCCTGGGTTATATTCATGTTATGTGCATCAAACCTGTGTGTCAGAAACCTCAGTCCGACGAATGCGTAATAAAGTATTTCTCCCGCCTTATTAACATGCCTTCGTGGTGTAATGATTAGCTCACTCGGCGCCTATTTAAGAGGTCCGAGGTTCCAGTCCCGGCGACGGCACTGCTCATTTTTCATGTTTCCTGCTTCAAAAGAATCCTAATGACATTTCAGTGGCGTCCGAACTAAAAGGATGGTGGATGATGATTTTCCACTACCAGGATTTGACGATTGGGTCCCCTAATTCCCAGTCGCCTTTTAAAAGGAGCGTATATAAGGTACTTCTCCCGCTTTCTTAGCTTGACTTCATGGTCAGCAGACTAGGGTGTATTGGAGAGGTCCGAGGTTCGAGTCCCGGCGAGGGCATTGCACATTTTTCACATCTTGTGCTTTTAAAATAACCCAATGATTCTAGAGTAGAACTAAAAAACAATTCTACAGTTGAACTAAAAAAGGTGATGAATGATGATCCTTCATCACCACGATTTGGCGACTGGGTCGCCTAATCTCCAGTCACCCTTTAAAAGGGGAAGCACGTAAGATATATTTCTCGCCTTGTTAGCATGCCTTCGTGGTGTATTGGTCAGCATACTCGGCGTGTATTCGAGAGGTCCGAGGTTCGAGTCCCGGCGATGGCATTGCCCATTTTTCACGACTCCTGCTTCAAAATATCGTAATATCCCTACAGCGTGTCAAAAAACCATTGTTCAGTAGTTTTGTCTACACGGCATTTTGAAGTATAATTTTAGAGGAATAATTTTACTAAAATAGGAAGTTTTTCTATTGCGTGCTTTAACTTTGAAATGACCGTTCTTGCAAAAAAGCAGTTGCATGCCATTTCGAAGGAACTTCGAATATTCCTGGTACTTTCTTCTGTTATGTTTAAGTCCTGATGGTAGTTATCTGTTTCTACTCCTCCTTATATTAGAAATAATCTAAAAAACATGTCGAAATGTTCTTTTAACCTTTGATATAATTTTCCTTTAATCTAGGTTTTAATAATATCATGTGCCATGTTTTCGCAGTTAAACTCTTCTATTATGTTTTAAAAGTTTTGTGTTTTGAAAACTAAACCTCATTTAAGCCATCCTCTCTGAGTTGTGGAAGCTTTTTCTGTAAATTTTAACTCGGGTGTTTATTTTAGAAGATGTTCGAGAATAGAAATATTATTTTTTCCTTTCACATTTTAAAATATTTGGAAATACTGTCATATTTAATGCACATCCCATAATTAGATAGATCTCTACAAAACTCTTTCTTTGATTTATTATAATATGCTGCCTAAGGTACTTCGATTTAGCTACTGAATTTCTAAACAAGACTACTTTTCTAGTACTTTATTGAATCGCTGCTCATTGAGAGCACATTCCTAGCACTTACGTCTCAACTAGTGTGTAAGTAAATGGGATTCGTAAGTGATGCGAAGATCATTAAGATAATATCTTCCTCCTGTAATCAACATAACGCACTGCATTAATTAGATTCACTTATGAGACCAGTAATAATTACCCATAGCACAAGACAAAAATAACAGAACCCGTTATGTGGTTTTGGTTCATCGTAAATCACTACTATGCGAGTGGAAGATAGTATATTAAGTTTTCCGTTTATTATGTTTATTATTCCCAACACACTTTTGTAAGACCCAAATATGGTGCCTAGTTCTTTAACTTGAAATTGCATAGTTATCCCAAGCTAAGATCTGCACGCTTTTAAATATCTGGATTGTAAATAACTAAGGAAAGTCCTACGGTAGACTGTATTAAATAACAAGTAGAATGCTCAGGGCTCTTTGAAAGATAAATAGAGGAAGCTCGGGAGCAACTAATTTTATTTTTATAGGTGGAATAAATTTATTATTAACTTGAGACTAAAGAATTTTTTTGTTTGTTTAGAGTCGATTGGACATTTTATTTCTATTTCTTTCAAAATCTTCAACGCTCTCTTTTTAATTTTTTCCTCGGATCTCTATCATTTTATAAGCATAAAGGTTTTTATAGTAAAACATTTCAGCGATGTTCGCTTTTAAACATCCTAGCTGCAAAGTTCCGAAGTGGAGTATTTTAAGACATAAAAAGCGTAATAAGCGCAGCTATTGCTTTCCTCCTACGAAAGATACGTATTTTGTTGGAGACGCAAAAATATAATAGTTATCAAAAGGAATATAACGACTATCAGCGTGGCAGAATGTTTCATTCAAAATAATTTATAATAATGTTTACAGTGCATTGTTCTAACTCGTTACCTTTATATTAACCTAAATTTTACTGAAGTTTTCATTGGTATTAATAACATTCTGATCACTTTTAATAAATATTATTTTACATTTAGAAACACAACACGAAAACAAGTACTCCAACTCTGGAACTGAAATGTTGGTAACTTGAAATCCTTAACAAACAAAGAACTATGGAGGATGTAAAAATGAGATTTTTACACTTAAAATTTAAAATGAGATGCTTGGTTTTCTAATATTTCCTTGATTGTTCCACGCATTTAACTTTCCGCATGCACTATAAATGGGGTTCTCAAGATCTTGTATTAATCATTGAATTATAGAATGAGATTTTTCTTTATCGCTTCACACCAAACTCTTTCCTAGGTTATGGTTATGTAAACAATTGTAAACAGGAAATCTAAAGAGAAACTTAAATTTAAAACCTAAAGCTCTTGTAATGACTCTCAATATACACATATATGTATTCAACACTGGAGTCATACCAACTTATGATACTTTTCAGATATCATGCTAGAATCCAGAAGATATACTATAAGTTATTTTTCCCACCTTCCTAGCATGCATTCGTGGGTTAATATTCGAGATGTCCGTGGTCTCACATTTCCTGTTTCAAAAAAAGAAACCTAATAAATATACAGTGGCGCCCGAACTTAAAAAGGTGGTGGATGACGATTCTCCACCACCAGGATTTGGCGATTGGGTCCCCTAATCCTCAGTCGCCTTTTAAAAGGGGAAGTATATAAAATATTTCTACCGCCTTCTTAGCATGCCTTCCTGGTGTAGTGGTCAGCATGATCGGCGCGTATTCGAGAAGTTCGTGGTTTCAGTCCCGGGGAGGGCATTGTTCATTTCTCACATCTCTTGCTTCAAAAATCCTAATGTCTCTACAACACTATGATGATCGTTTCGGATGTTAAGCAGCAATTTAAAAGATATATCGTGATGAAACTTTCAGATTTTAAATCTGAAACTAAAAGATATAACGTGGTGATACTTTAAGATTTTAAGCTGAAATCTAAAAGGAAAGACAGAATTTTTTCAGCAGATGTTTAAGCTCCATGTTTTGCACATATGTTTATTTCAAAATCGCCTCAGGAATGTTAATACTGTCTTTAGGATGTTATTTACTTTATAGACAGTAGTAATACATGATAGCAAGTCAATACATTATAGATGTTATATTAGATTATCTTCTATCAATAATATCTTTATAGATGTTATATTAGATTACCATTAAATATGCATTCTAATGTAACTCAATGGAACCTTTTAAGGAACTAGCATTTAAAATTTTAGGAAATTTGATTAACAATAGAAGGCTGTCAGCTTCCCTCTTCCTAGAATACCCGCCGGAGTAATATCGACTATAGTGGGATTTATAAGGTAAACACATAAACAAGAACACAATAATGAACTACGTTATTTGATTAAAATCTTTAAATGTATAATTAGGAACAATATATACAATTATCAATTTAAAAAAAAGCAAATTTACGATTTTAAGAAAATGTCATGCATTCCACAAATTTTATATGCTTAAAATTCTTTTTAAGCTAAAATTCAGAAATACAGTTTTCGCATGTATAGTATACCTTGGCATGGCATTTTCCACACCCTATTTCCTTACAAATACAAATATTAGTAGACCTATTAAAGCTATAAAATTTATTTTGTTGTTCCTACTCTTTGGGGCTGATCTCTCTCGTGGATCTGTTCTGCTTGCACTTCTTTTTGGTTTATTTGTAAGGCATATGTAGCTTTGACGCATTTTACCAGATAATGCCTTTATAAACATCTGTCTTGAAATTGGTTTCTCAATATTTTTTTAAATAATCCAGGCATTTATTGCAATTAAATCTAACATATTGTAGAAATTGTAAACAAGCCATCTTCCCAGAAGTCCCGGAAAAAAAACATTTTTATCTCCAGCGCTCGAGACTGTTTATCTGAAAATTTAAAGATATATTGTTTTTAAATATTTTGTGATATTGTCATTGAATTAAAATTCATGTGGTTTAAGTGCGAAGAACCTGATATTCAATAAATAAAGGTAACACAAGAAACGTTAGAAATAACCCCCTTTGGGCGTTATATAAAATTTGAATGTTTTCAGATTTATTTATTTATTTTTTTTAACTTTAGCTTTTTGGCTTATGTCGCATTCCTTTCGGTAGGCACACTTGCACAATTAATGACAAAGTGTCATTCTTTAAAATAAAGTTTCACATTGGGTACTACCATGTTCTTTACATTGTTAAGTATATATAGGTGCAACTAAAGTACATCAGATTCATGATCAATAACACTGTACAATTTGTAATAAAGCAAGAAAACAAGCATATGAAAAGGGTATGACAATATAGCGATACCCTAGATTAAAATCGAATTTAATACATATCATATATATATATATATATATATTTTATTTCAGTGTATTCTAGTAAATAAAGCAAATTAATAATTAAATAAACGTTTATTACGAAGTTTCAGTCATTGATTTAAGTTACATGATGGAATTGCAACGTATGGTGGCAAGACTAGAGGTTAGCACTGAAGAAATTATACAAAAATTCACGTACCTGGATATTTCACTTATAACTGACCAATCAGAGGGCCCACGCATTTACGAAGAACTTTAATAATAGACACACATTTTGTTTACTGTAATGGTAGAACAAAAATTAATACTAAAAATTATAAAATATACTGGTACACAACGGGGACAGTTTTATCAAACTGACCTTTTGACAAATCATTATTTCAGTTCAAAGTAATTATTCTTACAAAAATACGGCAACTAAAAGAAACCTTAGTCAAACTGGCGGAGCCGGTACGAATTAAGCATGAATAACACTATATTTAAGTATAACCCTTTGCATAATTAAACACAGCTTCGTCACTCGACTAGAAGAATTTCATTATTAGCATTTTTCTTTTTTTCGATAGAGCAGTTACGATATATTGGCAATTATTAGTCCAGTTATAGAGTTTCAACATAAGCATTTTCTTAAAACATATGGAGTAATCGTAAATAACAATATGTTGCCGCCGCTGGAGAAGGTGAAATAAAAATGAGGTGTAGTCTTCCATATTTTCCACTGGTGTAGATAAAGTTACAGCAGTCAGACAAAATCTAAAAAGATGCAGGAAACAGATTAAAATTAGTCGTAAAGATATTTTCAGAGGTAATTGTGTTCTTTGGTCGGACCTCGGATCATCTACACGGGACGTCACCGCTACCATTGAGTACCCTTCTTTTGTCATCTCGTCCAAATAAATATTTTTCTTAATAGGGCCTCGCTTCCAAGGAACACGCCAGTCGTTCACCAGGTCTCCCATTCTAGTCTACGGTGAGTCTCTGACTCTCTGTCTGCGTTTTGGCCTCTCGAGAAACCCTCATTGGCGTTTTTCTTCTCTTGGCGGGAACCCTGAACTCGGCGATGAAACGAGGAAGAAAAGTTGCGCAGCTCCAGGAAACTTCCGAGCGACGAACCCGTGTTTCTCCGGGGAGTGGGCCTTCCACTTTTCAAACTTGGCATAAATTTCTCATTTTCCATGTAGCACAACAAGGCTACTCCGAGAGGTCAAACACCCCTTCGTTAAATAGCGAAGTAAACGACATTTTTCCGGCTTGCCCCGTCAGCAAGGTCTCGATCTAATACAGGAAAATAATGCGCGCCAACATTTACATACAGAGGAACCCAGCTAGTGAAGGGTGCAGAAAATTCAAATAAGGATATATGGTGGATAGTTTGACTAAAGAGTCACCTTGAGAAACTCTGTTTGCCAGTGATAAGAAAATAACATTAACAGTTCTAGGAATAGGAATATTTCTCGTAACATCAGCTTGTTGAAAAAAATAGTGTTAACAAATAGTATGAAGTTTAATTCTATTAAATGAGCTTCTTTCATTACGCTAACCAAATCAATTAACTTCTTTAACCAACTTCTATGTACTTGATTTTAATTCTAGTATATGGAATTTCAGTTCATTCTAATACATACGGTTTCATTACAACCGTCGAATAATATAGTTACACCATTATTCAGGAAAGTGTTCTTTACTATTAATTAAGTTTCTTCATTACATCAATCGAAATTATACCACCCGAGTCCGAATGTATGGATTCATAACTTTACCAGAAAGTGGGGTAAAAATTAAAAACACACAAAAAAAACTAATTACGTTTACACGCCAAACTAGTGTAAAAAATAGAAAACTTTAAAATTTTAAAAGTTAAATAACCTTAAGGTTCAAACTAAAACACCCTCAAACAAAACACAATAATAAAACAAATTAAAACTAAATTTAAGGTTTTTCAAGCAAAAATTAGAATTTAAAACCAAACTTCATCTCTAAAGGATAATAAGATAAACCTTACCAAACTTAATTTAAAATAAATATTACAGCTTAAAAAATCAACCTAAAGCAACTACTTTAAATTGCACATAATAATAAAAGTTAATATTAAAATTAAATTGCTGATAAGCAAATTAAGAAACAATATTTATATAACAACACAATTATCATTTTCAATGCATTAAATACTCATTTGTTTTACAGAAAAGAGGTAATGCAATTATTTATACTTCCTGAATAACGTGATAAACTGATGCCACAATTAATCTAAATAATTGCTGTCCTATGGCATTAATTTCTTTTCATAAACTGTAATTTTATTTTCAAGCATTTTGAATCGGTTGATCTATTTCGCTTTGTTATTTATTTTCGGTCAAATATTATATTTATCTCCCATTGATTTAGAAGAAAATAGTATTATGAACATATTTATAAATTTGAATTGATTTGTTTTACATATCTAACAAATGTTTGCATATAAGTATATGGCTATATAATATATTGTTTGGAGTTTTTAAGTGATTTTAATAAGTTTTACTTTAAATGTTTTACTAAATAATTTATTCTTAAAGCTCAATGCATTAAAATTAAAATCAGAAAGATTATTCTTCTGAATATATCAACTTCTACTATCTACAAAAGTAAATAAGCTTTCACTTTAGAATAACTGGAAGTTTCTGGCCACGTTTACTATTTTGACAGTACTTGGATCATTTTTCACGTTTACAATTCTTCTTCTTTTGATGGCGTTTTTGTCTTATTTTTAAAGTTAGACAAGATTCTCAGAATAGGCCAGGAAGAAATGATGGCGATGCTTAAGGGGATTTAAGATGAAATAATTGATGGAAAGAATTACTGAAGTGGCAACATTTAAGAACATTCGTCAAAGCTGTGCTTACCAAACTAGACATTTTCGGAAATTTTGGATGAAATTACACTTTTGAGACATTTCATCTAAGTGATTATTTATTTAAGAAACCAAAACTGTTAAAAAGTAAGACAAGAGTTTATTTGTTCTTGCAATGAATTATGCTGTTTTTTTTTGTTTGTTTCTTTTGATGAATGAAAAACGAAACCACGGATGTTAGTTATAAAATTATTAAATAGCTAACAGGGATGGAATATAATTTTTTACTTATCTGGAATATAATTTTTTACTTATCTGAAATATAATTTACACTACCGAAACTGCAGTTTCTTAGTATAATTCATGAGCTTCACTAACATGACTGCAATTTTTTCCTAAATTCATCTTTTATTAATTTTTTTTTCAAATTCAGTAACAGTTTCTTGAAGCTGTTTTAACAAATACTTAATTCTTTTTTTTTATTTTATCATAGTCAGTTTTTCAGAAAAGTACTCTGAAATATATTTTGGCAATTTTGCCTCTCTTGAAGAAGATAAAACCGTAGATGATCGCTTTCAAATCGATAGGGGTATATTCAGATATCTAAGTCTGACAAGGCTTGCCTTTTTTGCCAAAGAAAGCTGCAACAAAATGCGTTTGTTGTTTTAAATTTTACATTGACATGCTCCTTTTCAGAACTGTTAAACCAAAACACCGAACTCTTAAACCAAAAAAGTATTTCTTTAAACAGATTGGTTACAGAATTAAGAAAGGAAATTTTTCTTTAAAAATTTAGAGCAAAAAAATAGCGATTTTGCAACACCTCAGTTTAACAGATTAAACTGAAACTGTGTTGTTTTAAAACAAAAGTGGGAAGAATTTTAAATAAACTTTTTAAGGTACAAGAGTAAATGCGCAGCTGCTTTAGGATTAGCTATATAACTCAGAAAATCACCAAATTACAAATTACTTCACTTTTCGATATATTACAAAAGAAATTATAACTTCCATATTTAAAGTTTACCAATAAACAATTATATGGAAAATAATTTCAGCAACTTTCGGCAAATCAAATATTTTATTTAAAAGAATTGGCTTATCCAGAAAAGTTCAAATTTACATTTCTTCCGTGAGAAATGATTGCTAAATTTTGAATAATCGAAATTCAAGTGATCGAAGTTCTATTGCATGAAAGTGACAATCCAGTAGCAGATGCATCGCGTGATCCATGGCTTAGAATTCCGTTTCCTTCCTTTAATCATAATAATGTTTCACACCTTCTAGAAATTGGCTGACTTCTATGATTGAATTGTAAATGAAGGTAGAGTTCCACACGCGATAACAATATTATGTTTCTCTTGGAGTTCCTTTTCTATGGAGCAGATGTACCACATAGGTAATAAATTCAAACCTTCAAAGTCTGTCTGCTGTCTTTAGAAGAAGAAGCGCAAAAGTATATTACTCCTTCTATGTGCATTTTACCAAGAGGAAAATGAACAGCATAATATATGAGAATTTCTAATACCGACGCATCAAATTTGAATTTTAGAGTAGCTTTTCTGTCCTGACATATCAGAGTCTTAGGAAATGTTGGTAATCTTTTCTTCATTTTAAACATGGCATTGAAGAGTGGTTACAGAATTATGTTTGAAACAATAATATTTAAAGCATAATATTATCACTATATTGCAAATTCATTTTAATCTTAGAAAACTGCACTGAATTTTAAAGAAACAGTAAGATTCGTTTGTATTCATATTTAGAGGAATGAGTGAATGCAAGAACCGCTGGTAGAAATATGTCAAAGTTTCTACAATATTAAGTTGTTCTCATAATTTTTAAAATAAACATATGTTTCATAGGTTTCCTTTTTCTTAAAGTAGACAAGATTAATTCGATGATCTGCGAGGTTCATGCAATCTCATAGCAAAAAATTACCTGGCTATCTTGGTATTTCCTATTACATTCCTTAAACATTGAAATCTGTCTGTCGTTTTATTATAAAGCCGGTTTCCTTCAAATGTTATAAAATCTCAAAATATGGGGATCGGATTTATGTTTGATGGCTGCCAAGTGCATAACATTAAAACAACAGCAAGAGTACGGGTAAGCAAATGAATTACCAGTTTCTTTTCACAATTGCCTCACTTCTACAATTATTATAAAACGATTTCTTATAGTTTAAGAGAATATATAAAACGCGATATCTCTCCAACAGATTAAGTCTTTCTAAAATGGCCTGACTCATATTATTATTACATATGAAAAACATACATCCATCCTATTTGCAAAGAATCGAACCTGAACTGAACCAGGGTTTAAGTTCACGCTCAATTCTATATGAGGCAACAAAGCTGCAAAAGAAACCTAGGTATTTTACATACACATATAAAGCGTTTCCTATAACGTTTCATGCATATTGTGATATATCACAGCACCATTGAAAGCCTTATTTTTTGTTTCCAAATATGTTATTAAATGCTCTTATATGTTATGTAATGTAAATGTTAAACATGAATTGGAAAATGTACTTATATTTAACAGTCTAGTAAAATATGTTTTTATATGATTCTGCTCAGTTAGTGTAGTAAAATATGTTTTTATATAATTCTGCTCAGTTTACTAGACAGTAAAATATGTTTACATTTTAGTATGGTATATATGTAAGATAAAAAACATGTGAATCAAAATTATAATTTAAACTAACCCCTAATTCCCTTTAATTCTCCTTCTCTGTTTTAAAAATCGTAATAAATTCTCCGTATTGCGTCATTTCTATGTCATTCTATTTTGCAGGGCCTGCGCAACGTTAATGAAGCAATAATTGGGAACTGAAACTTTTAACTCAAACCAAAACTTTTATCTTCGTGTACTTTCATATTGCACTTCAGCTTCTTTCTGTGCGCTGCTTGGTCGCTATTTCGTTGTGCGCACTTCCTATCGCAATACTTTCCAAAATGTAAATGTTCTTGAATAGGCAAGACTAGAGTGCCAAGTGATTGTGGCCACGAACGTTAACTGGAAAATAAAAATGGAATTAAAACCACCTCGACTGCAAGTTTCTTTATCTTATATAGCTATTATGCATCGACGCTGCTCCGTCTTTTCCCTGCATTTATTATTATTTTTATTACATATATATATATATATATATAAAATCAATCTAAGGAAATGAAAATGTGTACTATTGTCAGCATCAATTACAATCAATTATGCAAATCAAGTACCGATTCCAGAAGTTCAAAAATACGTATTTTTTAAAAAGTAAAATTGATAAATTTCTTAAAAAGGAAATAAAATTTTTGAAAAAGAAAAATAAATAGGAAGAACGTTAAGAAGGAAAGAATGGAAGTACATAAGTAAAGGAAAATTGTCTGTCAAACAATAGCTATTAGTAACGGTAAAACGTATATAATTAAAATGAAAATTTTAGAAAAAAATTGGAAAAATGAAGAAATGAAGAGAAATGAATAGTTGAAAAGTCGGTCAAACATTGCCAGCTCTTCAGAGGGTAGCTTATCTCAGTCTTATCTCAGTCTCTCAATTAGCTTATCTCAGTCTCTCACCAACTGCTCAGATATTGTGTTTCGTCTGTGCCGTGCATATGTAGTCCTATAAAAATATTTATGCATCTTAATAACAATTTACCAAAATTAGCAAAGTCTTACGCATGTCAAGAATTCCCCATGTAAAGATGTAAATCATTTTAATACAGTAACTTAAAAATGTAAAAACCGCTAGAAAATAATTCAAGTAAATGTTTACAAAAAGAATTCAAGATATCCAAACATAAGAATAAAATGTTTACAAAAAGAAAAACACTCTGTATTACAAAAATAAGAAACATACTCTATATTACAAAAATATCACAATAATGTTCAATTTAATGAATAGTGTCTTATGTAAATTAATAAAATAGGGCCAGAAAATCTTTTAAAAGTTTCTATTAAGTTACTTCAGTACAACGAATAGATCAAAATACTAATCGGATTTTTCAATACCAGTTCTTTAATTCTCAAATATGGTGCCATACCTTTGTAGAGACATTAGAACTATTTTTTTTTGAAAGCCGGAGAGATGAAAAATGAGCAATGCCCTTGCCGGGACTCTAGCCACAGACCTTTCGAATACGTGCCGAGTGTGCTGGACATTACACCATGAAGTAATGCTAAGAATTCGGGAGAAGTACCTTATATACTCCCCCTTTTAAAGGGCGACTAGGGAGTAGCGAACTCAGTCGCCAAATCTTGGTGAGGAGAATCATGCATCACCAGGATTATTTTTCTCTTGTTTTCTTCCTGAAAATGTGGCCATAACTATAAAAATATTCTATGCATAGTACGTATTTTGAATCTGCTGGAATTCAGTTGTAAAAAGTTCAGTTATTTCATAAATGGTTGTAAGACTTCATAAAGCATTTTATTCAGTTTTATGTAAAATGTTTTCATGAAAAATAGGAATTACCCTTTTTAATGATATTTAATTCTTTGCTTCACGGTCGCAGAGAAAATTAAACATAATATACATGCTACTTTTGCTCAAACAGCTTTAAAATTAAAGACGCAAGAGAAACACGACGCAAGAGAAATAAAACAGGCAAATGGAAAACCTTGTATTCGAGATACTTTTTGTAAAATCCCAATCGATTTCGAGGGATTAACGGGTCCCCCTTCATCAGGAGCAAAAAATTCTGCAAAAGCGAGAAAGCGAATGTCCATCATATTTATACCCTACAGACGGCCAGCGGAAGAGCCGATAGCGCCATTCGTCGGCAGACATAGTAACGAAAAATGAAGGGTTAAGTTAGTAGAATTTTGAAGGCATTAGGCAAGACTGGATAAGAATTGAAGTCACTGACTAAACAGGATAAATTTTTGTGAATGGGAAAATTTCAAGAAAACCCAATTCTCTAATAGAACCAGCTTTCCGGATAATTTTAGCGGAGCCCAAATCCAAATTGTGATTGAATTTCCAACTATGATTAGCTATTAAAGATTTGTTAATTTCACCTTTTCACGTGTAAGATTCATGTTCTTTTAGGCGAAACTTTAATGCTCTTTTCGTTTGGCCAATGTAACTTAAGCCACACTGCCACGGTATGCTATAAATCCCAAGAATTAAAATGAATAGAAAGAAATAGAACCTTTAAGACCCGAACCTCGTATTCTATTTATAGGCGAGAAAACAACTTGAAAATTAAACTTGTGTAATATCAGTGCAATTGTGTAACTGATAGAAGGATGAAATGGAAGTACAACAATGTATTAATGTTATTTCTGGCATCAGAATGTGTTCTTAGATGGCACGATGATAACTTTCGAACTTTTATTATTTTCTTTAAAATTGCCGACGTAGTATCAGTAATAAAGGACCTGCAGAGCAAATTCATGCAGTTTTGTAAATACCCGCACTTAAATCTTGCACAATCACAAATATCCAGTCCTGCCTGCTTTAATATTACATCCGGTGCTTTTATTTTTGTTTTTCATTGCACGAAGCACTTCTTCACAGCGCTGTTAAATAAACCATTCGCATGGTCTGTAAAAATTAAGAAAGTTTAACGAAGGAAAACAAAGCAGAAAGAACGAAGAAAACATTTCTAATATATTACATATTACGGCAGGAAAATGCGATACCATAATCTCTTATTTCAATTAAGACCCCATTAA
>KK116214.1:259781-296356 GCA_000611955.2 Stegodyphus mimosarum
ATGGAGTGGATGTTCCCTGGTCTGTCTCTAAGAAGCTTTGGTAAAAGAAAATGCTTTTTAGAAATTTCTCTGCAAAAGCGTAATATGTTTTTCTAGCGTCTTTCCTAGCGTCTTTTTCAGCTAATTATTTACCTACAAATACCAAGTAAGATACATAGAATCCAAAATTAATACAAAGGTTTAGATATTTTCTAAACATACAATCTCACTAAAGACTTTCTGTTACTTACATTTGCATGAAATCCACTTAATTTGAAGACACTGTATTCGTATGTTCATTTGCAAACAAATTAAGAGTATTAAGGTTGCTAAGACTTAAAAGTAGTGTTTTAAGTGAAAAGACCACCATTAAGTTGTAGAGACATCAGGATTTTTTTTATGTTGGAGACGTGAAAAATGAGCAACGTCTTCTCCGGGAATCGAACCACGGACCTGTCACTTATGCGTCGAGCTTGTTGACTATTACACCACGAAGGCATGCGAAAATGCGAGAGAAATACCTTATATACTCCCCCCTTAAAAATTAGCAACGCCTTCGCTGAGAATGGAACCACGGACCTCTCGAATATGCTCCCAGCGTGCTCACCACTATACCACCAAGGCATGCAAAGAAGCAGGAGAAATACCTTCTAAAGTAATATATATTAATATTCATATCTGTCTTCCTGCACCTGAAGATGTCGAGACTTACATTTATTTGCTGAACATAGCAGTCTTTTATAATTTTTGAAGCCAGTATACGAATTTGACGGTATGATAACAATACCATCTCGGTATGACTTGAATTACGGATCTTACGGATATGATATCTTAAACTCTGCAAATGAAATATCCTGCATGAAAAAATGTGACAAATTCTTTGGCCCGCTAGTCGAATTGCTTGTTTTTGAATTGTAACATTTTTTTAAAAAAACTTTTCTGATATTTCTGCATCTTTCCCGAATAAAGAGCAAATGGGAAAAGGTATGACGTTAAAACGTTATAATGACGTTAAAGGTTAAAACACGAAAGTTCAGAGATCATAATGACCTTCCCCTCTCATTTATGACACCAACGTAGCAGTCGTTATCATGGTAAGAGGGAATGCATTAAAATTTCCTATTTAAAGTAACAAATTAAAGTCAATCAAATCCAAGTAATGATGGACTATGGTTCATTTTATTAGTGCAGCTTCACCGTAGTGATTATTAGGCTTTTGGAAGAGGCAAACGTGGTAAATCAAAATATGCTTTTGCAGGATTCGACTTACATGTTTTCCAAATATAATCTCGGCTTGGTTATACTGTACACTACTACAGCCCTCAAGCGGAAACGCGTTAGTTTCTTATAACATAGCTTTTTGATAACTGATTTGAAGGATTCTTACAGGAACTAGAATTAAATTAGATGTATCTCTATTTTCGTTAAATAATACTTGGTTCGTTATTAAAAAATATTTAAAGATTCGATTCATTTTTTATTATTTTATTCTTTTATTTCCTTTATAAGAAAAATATCATTTATATGAGAAAGGTTCGAATATAAGAAGACTGCATTCTGATATCATAAGGTGAAAATGTTTCTCCAGGTTCGTTATCACTCGTTATCTCACTTAGTCACGCTCATGTTCAAACCCCGGATAAAGTACGGATGCTTACAAGTATGCAGCCGCTTTGCAGAATGAAATAAGTAAAAATCTGAATCTCCGAACATTCTCTAGACAATTTGACGATATGGTAAAAGATTCCCATTTTCTATCTTCAGAGATGTTCTCGAACTAAACAGTTATTGTACTTGTTAAAATCATTCTGTTATTTGTGATGCATATATTAAGTATGGTTGATACCTGAAATTTATCAGGTATTATTAGATACCTAATATTATCTAGAGATAATAAGGATAATATTATCTAGAGATCTATTATTAATATTATTCTATTCTTAATATTATCTAGATATCTAGGTATTATCTAGAGATTTTAAAAGAAATTACATACAGTAATATATAGGACATCATGCTGTAAAGTCATTAGGACTTTTTGATACGAGACACGTGAAAAATGAGCAATGCCCTCACCGAGACTGGAACCTGGACCTCTCGAATACGCGCCGAGAGTGCTACCGTTACACTATGAAGGCATGCAGAAAGGAGGGAGAAAATACGTTATATACTCTCTCTTTTAAAGGGCAATTGGGGATTAGGGAATTCAGTCGCCAAATCTTGTAGAGTGAATAATAATCATCCACCAACTTTTCAGTTCGAGCGCCACTGTAGAGACATCGGGTTTTTCTGAAGAAAAGAAGGAGAAAATACCTTATAATCTGTTGTACTGATTATTTAGTGATACTAAAAATACCCAGGTTTAGTGATACTAAAAATACCAGCAAAACGATTAGAGTTTTCCAAAAGTTTCTATTGATGGTGTCAAAGGAGGAATTTGAGGTTTACCAATTGCATAAGTCTGTTCATGTTGCTGTAACTTTGCTTATACGCATTATTAATTTTAAGAGAGGATTTTATCTACGTTTTGAACCTCGTGAATGCTTGAAATTTTTATTAGGGGACTTAATTTATTAGGCAAGGAAAAAATTGATCAGTATCAAGAAAGTTATAACTTGTTTTGGTCAGATTAAATTAATAATGCAGGTATTGGTGAACTGGATTTTCTAGAGGCATTTCACATTCAAAAAATCTTTCTGTTCTAGTTAACGACCCTAATTCCAATCCATCGTTTCCATCAGCCTTTAAAGAAATTATGTTTTAATTCTGGTTTCATCAACAGATGGCGCCAGTAGCTTTTCTCTTGTCCAGGCTTTCTTATCTTATCTTATCTCATTCATTTGCGTTTTTGCAACTGAGGATGAGGGTTTGGTAAAACCATCGAATCTAGTCCTGTGAAAATTTGAAAACATAACGTTGATTTTTGTTGTTTGATTTCTAAATTAATACTGTGTAGCTGTTATTTTTGGCATTCCAAATATGTTACTATAAAGAATATTTTTACGCTTTACACTATAATTTTTTACCTGCTTCAAACTACTCAATAAATACTGTAGAGAAGTCTTTTATTGAAAGTGTTCAGTATAAGCTCTTGTATCATGGGTGTCTGAGGTTAGATTCTCCATGACTTCACTGTGGTTATTTATGGAGCCGTTTTAGATCTATACTAGCAGGTAAGTATTTATGCAACACAACCGCAAGTAGGTGAAAGTAGAAAATCTCTCAACCTGCAAAGTGAAATAATTTTTTTAAAACTATGTTAATGTGCTTATGTTCAGAGATTTCAGTCATGACTCCAGCCATTCTCGTTTTCTCTGGTTTTAGAACCAAAGCTGATTAAAAGCAAATTTTGAAAATTCATTTTATAAATTCGAATGAAATTAATTATTTGGTGATAAGTGTTTAACATAATATGGGTAGAAACATTAAAAAAAATTAATAATCTTCTTTAAATTCACAAGAAGAAAGTAATTTTTTTCTACCTAAGAGCGTAAAAGCGTAAAGCAAAACATCTTAATTAAATTGATAAATCAAAGTGTCAAAGGAGAGACTACATTATCAAGAAGAAGTACTTTTACATTCTTTGTCACAATTTTTTATTCTTTCAATTTTTTCCCCTTCACAATGTTTTAAACTCTAAAATTCTTTTCATGGCCCAGATATCGAACTGCCGCATCGAATCTATTTCGCACTACAAAAAGATAAAAAAGGCTATTGCCAAAATACCTTCCATATCCTGAACAGATTTCCTGAAGCTTATTGCTACTAAAGAAATTCCTTGGGGCAAAGCTAAAAAAAGAGAGGCGCAGGGTGTTATTTTCTATGTGCTGTCAAAAAATGTCGTCGCCGAAATTCCATGACGTTTAGAAAAATCTTAAGGCATCTAGTAGCTTGAATGCAGTAAATTTTGATAGACTACAGCTAAGCCTAAATAACGTTAAACATTTTTAGAACAACGTGTCAAACCTTCCCTTCGGTTTAAAAGAATCAAAGTCTAAAAGATTTATTTGTCTACGAATGATAGATGCATGAATATTTTCTTACGTAGACATCACTGGAAATGTTTGTAAAACATTTGAATATGTGTCAAGCCATCTTTTATTCATCGTCGCAACATGAATTTGTACGTACAAGCAAAACTGGTATGCTACAATTTGATATGTAGATTTTTAAGAAAATAAATTATAGCACACTGTTTGACTTTCTTACATTTGAGGATTGTAGTACTTGCAAAGCAAAGGCGGCAAAATAAACAGAAAGCATTCCGTGCAATTTTTCTATCGTTTGTTTTTGAACGAAATAAATGAGGATTCTGTATGTTCTTTTGCTTAATAAATTTAAAATATGTTTGTATTAAATAGCGATTAATACAGCAAAAGTATTAATAAAATATATGTTATTTTTTGTATTCAAATTATTTAATTTGTTATAAAGTTTAAAATTTTCGTAATTGTCTTAGATAAAAATGTTAATATAAGAAAGGTGCAAAAGAGTATTTAATATCTTACGGAAATCAAATAAAAGGAATTTTTATTAATTTAATAAATTAAAAATCCGAATTTTTTTAATAAGGTAGAAGAAGAGTAATTGTAAACAAAAATTGGATAGGGAAGTCTTGATCAGAAAGCACTGTCAAAATTGACCACTTAAACCATTCCGATTCTAGATGAGCCAAGTCACACAACAGTTGTTTTATGCGATTCAAAATTAGCAACTGTTGAATTATTTCTTTTTGAAACGGAACCTCTAATTCGGTAATTGAAATTTGTAATCATAAGACTTCCTTTTTGTTCTTACATACTTGCTTATGCTGTTTATCTCTGTCTTGGCTGTTTTTAACAGCATTTGTGGGCCTCTAAGTAAACCACTGTGATAGGGTGGGGGGTGTCTTACCATAACCACTCAGAGAAATGAAATATAAATTGATCAACATGGATCGTCGGGCAAGTGCTAAGCTGGCTCATGTGTTAAGACTTCCCTGCTTGGCTGACAATCTCTCAAAACATTTCGTTAGGTTTAGTTATTTGTTTACGACAAATCACGTAGTGGTATGTGCCTAGGAAGACGGATGAGTTCGTGGAGGGCTCTCTGACAGGAACTGGTTCACATTTATGTCTCACACGCGAAAAAAGTAAACACTGCTGCTCGACTGGTGGGCGCCAAAATAGTCAGTTCGTCCAAGAAAGGCGGAAAAAAAAACTGCGAGGCATCATTTGAGAGTCCTTCAGCTGGAAGAGGAAAAATTAGTATGATTTCATATACATCCACCCTATTTTGTGAACAAATCTGTCCAGTTAGAAACAAACCAGCAGCCTTACTTATAACTTACTTTAAAAATATTAGGTGATCCAGAAAATTACTACTGCAGCATGCTTCTGCTATATTTTCATGTCACAGCGAAAGAGAATTGCTCTAGAACTCGATCATCCAAAGTAACTGGAATCGCAGCCATTTCGGGCAATCGAAAACTCGGTTAGCAGAGATTAAATCTCAAAAAATACCAGTTTTTTATTTTAAAAAATTTTGCAGAAACTGTATATTTGAATTCTAAAAATAAGTATACATGCATTACTATAAACATTTTCAAAAACTCTTCTGTGGCTGGATAAAATTTGTTCCTTTCTTCTAATAAATAGAGCATATAAGATTTTGTTTCGGAAGTTTTTGTTCACGAAGAGAAATGCCATAAATTCGAGATGAAGTCATAGTTCAAAGTGAGTGAATTTCGATTTCGGTGTGCAGCAAAATACTTTGGAACCGGTTCCCAGTTAACAGGCAACATCAAAATAACGGCACTTTGGATGGTCTAAATTTAAGTGTAATCTTTAAATCTATGAGATAAAAAATATATAGTGAACTAACAGTCTTAAAAAACTTAAACGGGAAAAATACTTGTGTCATGTTGCTTTTTATGCTTCAACGTGTGAACTTTAAAGGCAGTATTCATGATTTTCAGAAACAATTTACGTTGAAAGATTCTTTGACTCTGTGAAATATATGAAGAATATTATGTTTCTGCAAATTCCGGCCTATGATCATGCTCGTAGAGGACGAGTTGAAATACACAGAGTGTTTAAGGTTATAAAATAAATACGGTATTTCGTTCGACATCGTGGTTTACTTATGCAGTCGGAGAAAACTGCGGCGAAATCCGAGCTCTCATAAACAGACCGATATTTAAAGGTATATGTCATCAAACTAAGAAATTTGTAATTTTCATGTGATATATATATATATATTAATATCATACGGTAATTTTAAAATGTTGTTTATTTCTCACAAATATAAAATCATGCGTATGTGTTTCATCATTAAATGATATGTACTATTTTTGATTACTACTTTAATAATAGCCGATAAATTGTAGTAGACTGACTACCAACGGAGATTGTATACTGCAACTTCGACAAATGGCATCAAAAACGATGAACAGACAAGTTCTAAAAATACATGTCCAATTATCGGGAAAATCGTCTAATTCGTAATCTACCAGGTCCCGTTGTTATCGACTAAGGAAGATTCTACTGTATTTTGATTCGTTATTTAATAGCCCTATTATTGGTTGAACGCTTATGTAAATATCTGTCTCATGAGCATTATGCAAGAATAATATGACAAGCAGTATCCTCGAAATGACATATTACAGAAGAAGTTTTTTCCCGCCTCCGGAGAAGAGGTTTTTTTTTATATTGCCTTTTTAGGAAGAAAAACATTAAATTAAAATAGTCAAGTAAAGCTCTATTGCAATTTAAAGTTAGAACTATGCTTTGGTATTTTTTTTAATTTACATGTATATTTAGACATTAAATAGTTGAAAAATATTAAAGTAAAATTTATAAAATTATCAGTTTATTAAATTATCAGTTTTATTTCATTGTTAAGATGTTCTGTTTTCGCTTCAAGTAGCATTTTGTTCTTGGATTTATTTCAAAAACGAAATTATATATGTAAGCATATCCCTATGTAAATAATTTATTATTTAATTTAACAGTTCTCAGATTTTGTAGAAGGTTTTTAAGCATATTATGGAATTATTCCTGTTTAATATAGCCTAGCTCTATAACAGTCGGATTTATTCCTATATGAATTACCTCTCTAATTTTTATATTTTCCTTACTATTTTTATGTAATGTTTTTAATCTGAATGTTTTTCAATTATTAGGGTTTTTTTTCTATTAGTCTTCATCCTGACCTTTCTGTACGCATCACTTTTCAAATAAACGGATGTTGCTGTAAAATACTAATTTCGCCGTGTTCTATTTTTATAGAAATAATATATAGAATTTTGTCTATATAAGAAAAATGTCTGTCTAATATAAGAAAAATGTCTTAATACTTAACATTCTAAGGGAATTCTAAAAGTATGCTTTTTATTAAATATTTCGCAATTTCGTTATTGTAGTTTATGTATCGTCAGGGCGAGAAAATGATGTTTAATAAGTAAAGTTTAAAAGGCAAAATGTTAGTAATAAAAAGACAATGTGTGAATAGTGTGAATAATCTTACTAAGGTATCTCATACATCTTAAATTCACAAAAGCATAGAAATTTAAAATTTTGGTTCATTTTAGGGCAACTTTGTTTCTCCTTCTTTTGCAACCACTCTCATCAATATATTTTCAGTAACCGTTTTCTTTCTATGATCAAATATAAACAGTCAGTCATGCGTCATTTCTCTGATTTAAAGGGGCTGACGCTGACAAAGGGTTTACCCTTTAAGATTCAGTTACTATCAAGGCTTATTTTTTGTAAATATTATTTTGCACATCTTTAGCTCTTATGATGCGAAGTTTTGCTAGAGTTGGTTCTAAACAGTGTGTTTGTGGAAACTCCGATGACTGATGGGAAACCACGAAGGCGCCATTAGAGGTGGCGCCGTGACAGACAGCTACGTCACCATTGCTGTGGCAGACAGTTGGCAGAGAGATGAAAGGATTCTACCGGAATGGTACTGTATTGAGACTTTGAGACTTTCATCGTTGAGCAACTAATGTTTTATTGTAAAGATAGCTGTTATTAATAATTTTATAATGATGCAGTTATTCGCATAAATCTTCAAGTGTTTTGTAAATATCATCAATAAAGTGTTCGTGTCTAAAGGATTGAAGCTGATGATTCAAGTCAACGCCGGCAATTCAGAACCAGACATATCAGGTAAAGATTCATTTATTTATTAAATTGCGAGTTACTAATTTCCTGATGGGACAAAGCCATTTGCTATATTATAATTAGTTTAAGATATAAAGATTTATTTTTTCTGGCGCCTTTAACGTGACGCCCGTTTCTGGAAAATATTTTATTTATTATTAAATAGAAGATAAGAAAGAAGCAATAAAAATGTCACTCGACGTAACTGAAATCGAAAAATTAAGAAAAAAACGAACTGTTACAAGAAGTTCTATTACGAGACTGATTAATAAAATAAACAACACTTTAAATGATGCGAATAGTACTATAACTTTAAATTGGTTAGAAGAACAGAAAGCACAGTTAATTGATAAAGAAACAAAACTTACAGTACTTGACGAAAAAATAGAAAACGAAATAACTGATTTAGGGAAATTAGAAGAAGAAGTTGAAGCTAATCAAGAATATCGGGAGAATATAATTTCAATTCAAACAAAAATAAATTGTTTCATAAGAGATTTGCTAAAAACAAAGGATAGTACTAATACTGAACAACGAGAATATTCACATCACGGAGAATTGAATCAGCGGAGATCCTCAAATGCAACTATACACGCTACACCAGGAAACAGAATTCCTGTTAAATTGCCAAAAATAAACATCGAAAAAATTGATGGCAATTCGGAAAACTGGCAAGAATTCTGGAGTCAGTTTAAATCAGCGATTCACGAAAGCGAAATCTTAAACAAAATTCAGAAATTCACCTATATAAATAGTTTACTGAAAGATACGGCTCAAATTGCTATACAGGTACTGTCAATTTCGGAACAGAATTATGATACTGCCGTTACAATTTTAGAAGATAGATTTGGTAGAAAAGAACTTTTGATCCGATCCCATATAAACAAGTTTTTAAATTTATCTCCTGTGCGAAATGTTTCGAATCTCAAAGATCTGCGTCATCTGTACGACACTTGTGAAATCCAAATTCGCAATTTAAAATCTTTGGGTATTGAACTGGAAAGTTATGGCAATTTATTATTTCCCATAATAACTAGACTAATTCCGGATTCTATAATGTTAAATTATAATAGGGATTATAAAGACGAAACCGAATCTTGGGATGTTGGTAAATTGTTAAACTATTTAAAAGAGGAGGTAGTAACGAGAGAAAAAACTTTATCGTTTCGAAAAGGGGAATCGGACGAAATTTATAATAATAAAACATTTGTTAGAGAAAAGGAACGCGATAGAGATAATTCATTTAAAGGGGGTTTTAAGAAAAATAAAACGCCAACTGCCGCCTTATTAAACACCAGTATTGATAGTCAAAAGTGTTTATTTTGTAAAGAAAATCACGAAATAGAAAAATGTTCGAAACCTGTTAACGAAAGAAAAGATATTTTAAAAAAAGAAGGCAGGTGTTGGAATTGTTTAAAGAAAAACCATATAGTAAAAGACTGTAAATTTAAAAGTAGATGCAAATTATGTTCGCGAAAACATCATACCGCTATTTGTGAAACTAGTGAGAATAAAAGTGACATTTCTAATTCAGAAACTGTAGTATCATCTATACAAAATAAGAACTTGGGTAAGGAAATATATCTGCAAACCGCAAGTGTTTTAGCTCTGGGTGAAAGTAATAAATTAGTCATTCGAGTGCTGTTTGACCTTGGATCACAGCGCTCTTTCGTAGTCAGTAGCGTTGCAAAGAAATTGAAGTTGAAATGCGTGGGAGAAGAGAATATTACGATTCATTCCTTTGGTTCTAATACATCGAAGAGTGAAAAGCGCAGACGATATAAAATTGTTTTGAGAAATCCGCAGACGAGACATAACAGCATTTCGATCGAAGTTTTAGAAGCAGAAAAAATAAGTGAGGGTTTAATTGGGATTCCCAGTCAGGAAGTAAAGCGTTATTTTCATGAAAATAAATTACAACTCGCGGATAGGACATATGGAAATTCACATTATTATAAATTGTCTCTCTTAATTGGGAGCGATTATTATTGGAAAATGGTTTCGGGAAAAACACGTAGACTGTCAGACTCACTTGTTGCGTCGGAAACAATGTTTGGATGGACTGTAAATGGGGTTAATAAACCAAATGAAATGATAGCTCAGCAGTCATTTATTAACGTTTTGAAATGTGTTACAAATCAAGAAAATTTCGAAAAAGATAAAGAAATTAACACTGTTTTAAAAAACTTTTGGGATTTAGAGTCAATGGGTATCACTCAGGAAAAAGAACAAAATGATATTGAAAATAAAATTTTAAAGAATTTTAATGAAACAATTCAACTTGTTGGAAATAGATATGAAGTGCGCTTACCGTGGAATGATAGAACTGATGAATTGAAGGATAATTATGGTTTGGCGTTTAAAAGGCTAAATAGTTTAACGCGTAAATTTAAAGGGGCACCCGAGACTTACCAGAAATATAAACAGGTGCTAGATAATTATCTCGAAATGGGAATAGCTGAAACAATAGATACGGAGGCGGGTTCTAAATTATATTACATGCCACATCAAGCAGTAATACGTGAAGATAAGACTACCACAAAATTTCGAGTTGTTTTTGATGCGTCATCTCATTTGAATGATTCTATCTCTTTGAACGATTGTTTGCATTCTGGGCCAAATTTAAATCCCGATTTGTTAATGATTTTACTTCGTTTTAGATTAAATAAGATAGCTTTCAGTGGCGATATAGAACAAGCCTTTCTTCAAATTAGCCTTAATCGGGAAGATAGGGACGCTGTTAGATTTTTATGGATTAATGATCTTCCAGTTTCAAACCAGGATTTTAATCTGAAAATTTTGAGAATGACTAGAGTACTCTTTGGTGCAAAACCAAGCCCTTTCTTGTTATCTGCAACAATTAAATACCACATTAATAAATATAAAACAGAATTTCCAGAAATATTTAATGTTTTAAACGATTGTTTGTACGTCGATGATTTAATAGCTGGAGTAGATAACGTAAACGAAGGATTAGAAATTTATGCAGGAGTAAAAGAAATTTTAAACGAGGCTAGTTTTAATATGCGGAAATGGTCGACAAATTCTATTGATCTTCAAAATCATTTCAACTCAAATGAGAATCCTGAATATCGAAGCCCTATAGAATCTAAAGTCTTAGGATATAAATGGAATACAAAGGAGGATAATTTAAGGGTAGAATTTCAAGGTATTTTAAATCAAAATCGGAAAACAAATGAATGCATAACTAAAAGGGAAGCGTTACAGTTAATAAGTCGTATTTATGATCCATTAGGCTATTTGAATCCATTCACAGTGATAGGAAGAATTCTTATGCAAGAAATTTGGAAGACTGGCTTAAACTGGGATGATAAATTAAATAAAGAACTTAATAAAAAATGGATTAATTGGTGTAGGCGGATTAAAACCTTGGAACATTTTAAGTTGCCTCGACATTTATTTAGAAATAATTCTAAACTTCAGATATACAATATTCAACTTCATTGCTTCACTGATGTTAGTGGAAAGGCGTTTGGATCTGTAATTTACGTTAGATACCAAACAAATAATCAGCAAGTGTTCACAAACTTTGTCATTGCTAAAGTTCGAGTAGCACCCTTGAAAAGAGTAACTTTACCACGTTTAGAACTCCTAGCTGCAGTTATTGGAACAAGACTGAGTAACTACGTGGTGAATAATGTATTCAAGAACTTAGACATCAGCGTACGATTTTGGACAGACTCCAAGGTGGTTTTACATTGGATTAGAGGATATGCCTATTCATGGAAGCCATTTGTTCAAAATAGAGTTAGTGAAATTCAAGAGAAAAAAATGTAGATCAATGGTCACATAGTCCTGGTGTTGATAATCCTGCAGATTTACAAACAAGAGGAAAAACTTCAGAATTGTTATTTAAAGGTGGAGATTGGCTGCAGGGTCCAAAATGGCTGAGATAAGAGGAAACTACTTGGCCAGAAGAAGATACAACATATGAAATTGATGCTGTAGAAGAAGAGAGATTGAAGAATTGATCCTCATTGAAGAAAGATTAAACGGTCCAAGCCAGCTGTGTAGTAAATTTGAAGCAAGACCTTTTGGACATAGAGAAATATAGCAAATTATCCAGATTATTACGAATAACAGCCTGGATTTTTAGATTTATTAACAATACGAAAACTTCTACAAAGAATTTGAAACCACTTGAAGCAGAAGAAATACTGTTATCTGAGAAATATTGGATTAAAAGAACTCAAGATGCTCATTTTCCAGAAGAAATAGAATGCTTGCAGAAAAAGAAACTAATTTCTAGTAAATCTAGGATTGCGAATTTTAATCCATTTTTGGATGAAGATGGAATAATGAGAATAGGCGGAAGACTTCAGAACTCAAATTTGACCTTTGCAGAAGTTCATCCTATTATTTTGCCTAATTCGAATCATTTTTCGGACTTGCAGATCAAATATGCTCATGAGAAACTGGCTCATGCTGGAATTGCTGAAACCCTTGCTCAGCTTAGAGAAAAAATGTGGATTCTCAGAGGAAGACAAAGGGTGAAAAGTATTTTGCAGAACTGTTTCATTTGTCAACGTTTGAGAGCAAAGCCTTACTCTCAAAATGTGTCTCCTCTACCTCCAGACAGAATCAGAGAAGCTTTACCATTTGAAGTTTGCGGCATAGACTTTCTAGGACCACTATATACAAAAAATGAGAAAAAGGTGTATGTTGCATTGTTTACTTGTGCCGTAATACGAGCTGTGCACCTTAAACTTGTGAATGACTTATCTGCTGCAGAATTTATGCTAGCGTTAAGAAGATTTATTTCGAGACGTGGAATTTGTAAAATTATTTACTCGGGCAATGCTAAAACATTAAAAAGAACAGATAAAGACATTCAAAGAATGTTTAACTTAATAAAAGATAAAGATGTCCAGGACTTTTTTAGTGAAAACAGGATCCAGTGGAAATTTATAGTCGAGAGAGTAGCTTGGTGGGGAGGTTTCTGGGAGAGGCTTGTCCGATCTATTAAGCCCTGCCTCAAAAAAATCCTTTGAAGATCTTGTTTACAGTACCAAGAACTTGAAACAACTTTAACTGAAGTGGAAGCCATCATCAACTCCCGAACGATGACTTATGTTTATAGTGAAACAAATAAGCCGAGTCCATTATGTCCAGGACATTTTCTAATTGGAAAAAGAATAACCGCTTTACCACCTGAAAAGATATTTGCAATCTCTTCTACGAAGTCAGACCTGGAAAAGAGATATAAATATAGATTGAACTTGTTGAACAATTTTTGGAAGAAATGGAAACTGCTATATTTAATGGATTTGAAATCTGCTCATAAATGTGCTACGAGCAATTTGCCCCAGCAGATCAGCAAAAACACCTTTGTATTGATCCATGATGATAACCAACCAAGACTGTTATGGAAATGTGGCTTAGTAACCGAGACACATACAGGCCGTGATGGCAGCATCCGAGCTTGCACTGTGAGATTACACAATGGGACGTTCTTAAAAAGAGCTGTACAACATCTGTATCCCTTGGAACTTGATTCTGAAGATAAAAGACAATCTTGTCTTTCTGGGCCGGAGGATGTGGAAACTCCGATGACTGATGGGAAATCTCCGATGGCGCCATTAGAGGTGGCGCTGTGACAGACAGCTACGACACCATCGCTGTTCCAGACAGTTGGCAGAGAGATGAAAGGATTCTACCGGAATGGTATTGTATTGAGACTTTGAGACTTTCATCGTTGAGCAGCTAATGTTTTATTGTAAAGATAGCTGTTATTAATAATTTTATAATGATGCAGTTATTCGCATAAATCTTCAAGTGTTTTGTAAATATCATCAATAAAGTGTTCGTGTCTAAAGGATTGAAGCTGATGATTCAAGTCAACGCCGGCGATTCAGAACCAGACCTATCAGGTAAAGATTCATTTATTTATTAAATTGCGAGTTACTAATTTCCTGATGGGACAAGGCCATTTGCTATAATATCAAAATCGATAAAATAAAAAAAAGTTTAAGATATAAACTTTTTTTTATTTTAGTGTTTATTTTTGATTTATTTTAGTGTTAAAATCTTACTGTAACTCTGCTTTATTTTTTTAAATAATAGGAGAAAAGCTTTAAAATAAAATAATAAAGAATATTTTTCTTTTGAATACATATTTTCTTAGCGTTTTCTTCGTAATAAATAAACCTGAAAACAAAATAAATAGTAAATTTAAAAAATAACGTTTTAGGCGGAAATGGAAAAAAACAAGATACCACAAAATTAATCGGAAATTTTCATAATTTCTACTTATTATCGTTTTCAATAAATAAAAAATTAAATTTTACGAAGTTAGTTTGGATAGTTGAATAAAAGAACCAAGGCAAAAATCTAAAAAACGTTCGCTTTTATAATTTGAATTTTTGTTTTAGAAAATATTCGTTATTTTAATGTTTTCTCGTAATGGCTCGGTCCAGAAAGGAAACATCGTCAGAAACCCCAGATAAGTTATTGATTTGCATGAAGAGAAAGGGAGATCTATTAGAAAATTGCCTATTTACTTAATTTAAGCAATTCTACGCTTTTTGATATTATTAAGTGGTCTAAGAAACATGATCGTATTCAAAGCGAAAAAAGACTTGGAAGGCCATCTAAGTAATCTGATGGAACTAAACGCTTTAGTCTGTAGAGACATTAGGTTATTTCTTGGAAGCAGGAGATGTGAAAAATGAGCAAAGTCTCCGCCCGGAATCGAATCGTGTAACTCTCGGTTACGCGTCGAAAGTGCTGACCACTACACCACTAAGGCACGCGAAGAAGGCGGGAGAAATACTTGATATACTCCCGCTTTTAAAGGGCGACTAGGGATTAGGGGCCCCAATCGTCAAATCGTGGTGGTGGAGAATTATCATCCACCACCATTTTAGTTCGGACGCCACTTTTAGAGATATTAGGTTATTTCTTGGAAGCATTGCATGTGAAAAATGAGCAACGCTTTCGCCGGGAATCGAACCACGGACCTCTCGGTTACGCGTTGAGCGTGCTAACCACTACACCAGGAAAGCATGCGAAGAATCCGGTAGAAATACCCTATAAGTTTAAGGAATACTAAAAAGAATACAACACTGAGTGTTAATAAACTTGTTGCGGAACTACTTAAATTATATGGAATATGTATAAATCCAGAAACTGTAAGAAGAATAATGTGATCTTCAGGAATCATGGGCGAGTGCAAGAAGAAAGTTTTATGTAAGTAAAAAAAAACCGAAAACTTCGACTCGCTTTCGCAAAATCGATGAAACAAAAGACACCCTGATTGCTGGAAAAAATGTTGTTTGCTGATGAAAGCAAATTTAACATCTTTTTACCGTTCAGGTGAAGTTGAGAAAATCCAAAGAAGAATTTCGGAGTGCAAAACTATTAAACGCGGTACCAACTGTTAAACACGGCGAACGAGGAGTTATGGTATGGGGATCTGTGGCACATGCCAGTGTTAGCAATATAGAGTTTATAGATGGTGTTTTGGATCAATACAAGCACCTTGACATCTTGAAGTGAAATTTGGCATCGCCAGCACAAAAAAGTAATATGCAAAATACTTTTAAATTCTACCAGGACAATGATCCAAAGCATACTGTCCTCAGAGTTAAGACTCTGGCTGTTGTCTAAGTTTCCAGAAGTAATTAACGCACGACTAAATCGCCAGATCTTAATCCCATTAAACATATCTGGAAAAAACGGATTTCGAAAATTCGAAAACAGAGCATATCTTCGCGGCAGGAATTGAAAGCAGTGGTTCAATTCGATTATTTTTGGGAGAATATTTTTCTTCATTAAAAAAACGATATTGATTTTTGAATTTAATTTTTATCTTTTCATATACTTGTATTTACTATAATTTTTTTTGAATGTATGTGTAATCAAAATAAAAGCCTTTCTTTTTGTTTTTATTTATTTTAGTTTTTATGTTCATTAAAGCATACAAATCTTCAAGGTGTCCTATCATTTTTGTGAGCCACTGTATATTATTATTATACAACGTCATATTCTGATTTTTTTCATGTATAACGTTTTATTTGTGAGGCTTTTAAAAAACGTTTTCTTCTTCCATTTTACGCATTTGAAATGAATACTGTCAGTATTTAAATTTCCTCTGTTTGGCATTTTATACTTTGCCTATTACTGTATTATATTTATGTTACTTACACAGTATTATTTTATAAATGAAACACAATTTAGCAGTATTTATAACTATAACTGTAAGTATACTAGAAATTATAAAATTGTAAAAAATATGTAAATAAGTATAAAAACAGACTAAAATAACACTTTCAAGATGAAAGCTTTCTTGTAATAGCTAATTTTACTGTAAATAGGACATTCGACACTGTGGTAAATGGTTGGGAAGAAAACGGTTGTTCTGTGGCCAGTTTGTACTCCAGACGGTATTGAAAGCAGAGGGTAAGTTGAGTACGCCTTTTGCTACATGTTCGCGTTGTTCTTGAACAACAGCTCACAATAGGCCTGCAATAGATTATGCGAGCACACACTGTTTATATGACTAGAGATAGTAAAATAGATACTCTTGCCAACTTATTTTAACTGTTCAGTGTTCGAATTCATCGATCTGATTTTGTAGGAGCATGTCTATCAGATTAAAAATCTAAGCTAATCCCTTTGCTATAAATTTCTTAATGTCAGCAGTTGAATCCTCAGTCACTGTAGTATTTTCTTCGAAATTTCTCCGCTGAATAAGATCGTCATTAGTACTCTCTTTGCCGTGTCTCAAAAGAAGCTCGTTAGTTTCAAAGTTATGCTTTTCCAGCTCTAATTGCACAGCCAGCTGCATGCATGTCGTCGGCCGTACTATACTGGGCGAGGCAATAATTTCTCCATCTCTGAAATCGGGTCCACCTCTTATTGTTAATGATTGTGCCCTTCAAAGTTATTGCCTCTTTCATAGTTTCATCTGCGCGAACTTTATCCTTCATTATCGTGCTCACTGTCGAAATAGATCGTTTTATACCCTGAGCTAGTGTTGATATAATTTTCCTGTCTTTATATATTTGTTACTTTCGACTTTTCTAACCTAACTGCAGTTCACTGTGTTTTAAATTTATTCCTAGCGCATATAGTGCAGCGTTTTGAGTCCTTTTAAAGGTAAATGAGCAATGAACACTAATGGTGATAAAGATGTCATTCGACTTACCTCACCAATAGTGTATGAATACATAATGGGCGTTCGTAGAAAGAAGGAACTGTGGTTATTTTACTTCTAATTCATGGGTTTGAGTTTGAATGTTACGGCGTATTTGCACTTACGTAATTACGAATTTAGATAATTCGCGTATTACGTAAATACGAGGATTCCATTAAAATAGTTGTAGCTCCTGTTAAGGTCTCTGATAATCATCGAAATCCAAGATTTCTGATCGGACTCCAGTTTTAGTTAAAACTTACGCCAATATAAGGTGGCATTTTTCTCATTTTTAAATATTGCATTGCTACGTTTGTCTTCCAAATAGATTTTCACACTGTATTTATATCTTTTTCAGCCGATCATCTGCTATTTGTTGAACAAAAGAATTTCCAAAACAGATTGAAGTTAAACGTTAAAGAGCATACGGAATTTTTTTGGATACTTATATATGCAGTCATCTTTAGAGTTTTTTCATGCAAAAAGAGGACAAGTAAATGGAATATTCTTGAAATGGATTATAAGATTCAGCTAAAATTGCAAAATCATAAGCTTACGAGTTTCTTTTCTTTATTTTTAATTTTTTGGGTTTTTATTATAATTCATTACCTAATTTAAGATTCCCTCGTTTATTTTTCAATACATTTGCAGTCTCGAACTGCTAACATCAAATCTTTCACATAGGATACTGTCATCAATATTTCCTTGAGATCAACAACTTTCTGGAGTCGCGGAAACTATCACGGCAAATACGTCGCGAAAAAACGTCGCAGACAAAACAAAGCACGTCGTCATGCGAAACATCGTGGGAAAATTGAAAGCAAGGCGAAAACACCGCAGTTCTAAACTTATAAGGTATTTCTCCAGCCTGCTTCCTATGCCTTCGTGGTGTAGTGGTCAGCACGCTCGACGCCTAACCGAGAGGTTCGTGGTTCGCTTCCCGGTGAAGACGTTGCTCATGTCTCCTGCTTCAAAATAACCTAATGTCTCTACAAACTATCTTGCTACAAAAATTGTCCTGGAAAATAAAGCGGTTCGAAAACATCGCAATTTTAAAACATCATCGACGAAATTATTGTCGTAAAACGTAAAAGCATCTGCAAATCATCACATGACAATAACATTGCGGACATGCGTTTTCAGGCTTAAAAAATCGCATCGTAGTATAATTGTTTGTGACGACAAGAAGGAATGAGGACATTTTTAGTTTCATATTTCATAGTTTTGAATTAACTAATAAAGTTTTGCTGAAAACATAAGAAGAAAATTTAAGCATTCAAAAACTGAAAATGGGTAGAAAAATAAAGCTGGGTTAACTGAATGTTAAATTTACATACTTAACTAATGAAGTTATTAATTAATTAATCACATTTTTAAAGCTTTATTGATAATTTTACATGAAACGTACAGTCTAAAATATATTAGAAAAAGAAGTTGAGTAACTGCTCGTTGTTATCTCTTTTGAAATTGTTTAATTAATAAAATTAATTATCATATTTTAAAATTCAGTTTCCTGCTATAAGCAGCGTTAATTTTCTACTCAATTTCTTTAAGCTTACTTCTTAACTTTCAGTAAACATATATTAGTACATTAAAAAGTGTAACAGTAAAAATATACTTCATTCGTTCCTGCCCCCGAAGATCAGCATGCAAGTATGCATTTACAGCTTTTAAAGCCTGAAAATCACATATCTGAAATGTTATCGTATGCAATGATTTGCAGGTGCATTATTTTTTACCACGATATTTTCGACGACTATATTAAACTATTAGAATTAAGTATTTGAATAGATCTATTTTCGGACACGATGTTTTCTACAACAATGTCTTAGAACTGCGATTCTTTCCCTTTGCTTTCTTTTCTCCCACGATGTTATGTACGACGATATTTTTGCCTTGCGTTGTTTTCTCTGCGACTTTTTTTACCGCAATGTTTCTGCCTATAACTCAACTTCCAGCATTATACATATTTTTATTAAATTTAAACTTTCTTTTTTCATTTGAAGTCAACATTAAAGCAAACAGCGCACATGTTCCTTTTTTCATGAATTTGAGCCGAATGTAGACTGAAGCATCTTCAGTGACAGTATGGAGGTTTTCCTTTCCTTTTTTTTTTGAAATTTTTCACATTATTATGACTGAAAAATTTTTTATTCAAAAGACTGCAATATTAAATTCGCTTTAATTCTAATTTTAATTCATAGGTATGCATCATTTTCTTTAACATCCGTTCTTTTAAGATAAAATGTTATGAAAAAACATTTTTGAAGAAGAAAATCTATTCTTTATGTGGAGTGTAAACTAGATTTCATATTGTTTTGAAACGAATAAAACAAGTATTATTTTACTGCATATTAAATAAACTCTTAACATTTATTTACTTTTTGAAACATCTATTCCATGTAGATATGCAACTTATACTGTGTGAATTATTGATCTAAGGAAATGGTAAAATTTCAGTTGTATCACTTAATCCTTTCACAAATGAAAGGGTTAAATTCTTAAAGAAATAAAAGTGTAAAAACTTATTTTAAGTAAATTTGCAAATTTCTATAGTTATTGTACTATGGAAATTATGTATATTACTATACTGTAGTAATAGTTATTGTACTATATAAATTATGCATATTATTGTACTATAGAAATGGGTATTATGTATATTACTATACTACAGAAATAGTTATTGTACTATAGAAGTTATGCATATTACTACACTATAGAAATTATAACTATAGTTATTGTACTATGGATATTATAATTCCATAGTTATTGTATGTGAAATAAATAAATAAAATAATAAAATATTTCGAAACTATGTAGCCCTTGTTCAGAGGGTTTGATAAATGGAGACAAAATATATGCCTATATTAAAGGCTCAGAGACAGTAGAACTCTCTACAGCACAGAGGTGACCATTATTCGCAGATGTTCGCTATGAGAGGTTTTGCTTCATATCATCTTTTAAATCACACGCCTTGGAAGTAAATCGATACTTCAATAAGATTTGAAGATTGATTCTGAAGCTATACGATAGTTCAAATTTTCAAGCGATAAATCTCGTTAATGTAGGAGAAATTTAACTAATTTCTTTAGAAAATGTGAATAAGCTCCTTCTTCTCAATAATGACACGCTGTTATGACACTATAGGAAAGTATGAAAACGTGAGAATTTGTCACTTCCGAATCCAAGTTCAGAGTTCTGCAGTCAGTTAAATGCTTATTGCTTTTATATGTGCGGGAGTAATTTTACATGTACCAGCATGTGTAATATTGTGAATTTCTAGTTTCACAATATGATTTGGTGAATCCTTGAATAATAAAAATTACTAAGTTAAAACTTAATTAACTAGCAAATAAACATTTCTTTGTGATCGTATATATTTACAGACTTCGCGTTGTGAGTAATGTCTTTCCGGGATCGAGCATCAGTGAATTATCAGTCATCAGCGAAGAGTACAATACTCATGATAACATAATATAAATTTGAGCTAAATCAAACCTTTTATTTATAGTGTAAGTTATAGTTTAAGTTCGTATTCCATTTTTAATGAATAATTCATTGTTGCTACCACTTATACTATCTATTGATTTTAAACCTTAGGCAACTAAATACAACAACAGACATACTGAGTTACTATTTACATGAAAACTATAAGGATACTGGAAACAGGCATAGTACACTAGTTTACCTACCATTGGGATTAGCATTAGTTTAACAACAGGATACCATAAAATGCCACCCAACATTTCACTCTAATCTAGTTTTAACTTTAAGTTCTAGGTTAATCAATTTAGTAACCCATAAAAGTACATACATTGGAAAAAGATAGTTTTACACAAGAAAGCAACATTTCTTACTGAAACAAATATATAAATATAAGAAAAACTTATCCAAACGTTCGGTGGAAGTCATATGTACCTCTAATCAACTCAGTCGGTCGAAAAGTCAGAAGCCGGTAGTTCAGCTAACCAATCCGCGAGAACATAGAGTCTCCGGAAGAACCAAGAGAAACACTGGAAAATGGAGCCATCAGAATTCCGACTTCAGGTATATCGTAATGAAATAAAATCATTTCAGGAATAGTCGAAACAATGATCTCGACACACATCTAGAGAAGCACTTGCGTCACGCAGGTATGAAGAAAAAGATGATCAATTAGTCTGGCAACAATAGTGCTATGTTTACTCATTGATGTTGAACGAGAATACACCAAAATTGTGTCTGCATATATCAGGACGATGCTTCGAGATGACAACTGCGAGCCTCACAAACACAATTTATCTCAAACTACTAACAGCTTTCAACAAAATAGTAGCGCAAAGGCATGTTACTTAAGGGCATAGTTGTCCCTCTGTCTTACCAACTCCAGAAAAAGAGCTACCACCTCTCACCATCGCCCCGCATAAAGTCTTTTTTTCCAACATGCATTAGAAACGTTTTTTCGTAGCAAAGTAACAACAGCAAAACAGCCAACTTTCTTTCAAAAAATCATGTCTTTCTTCGATAATCCGCTAATTCATTTTCGACCGACAGGGAGCACAAGTGCCCTCCGTCTTTACGACTGCAAGAGAAAAACTACATCATCCCTAGGCGGCTCAGCAACAACTGTCTTGTATTCAAAATTCTCTTTCCCATCACAAAAGACACAGTTTACCACAAAACTATATTTTCGCCCCCTCATTAGAGACCAATTTCCACTTTTTCCACCCAAATGACAAAAACGTGCCAACTGCGCACGCTCAACTATTCAAACACCCAGCGCCAAACCGAACACTTAACTCGCCAAAACAGTGACCTTTCCTTGTAGGGGAAACATTAACCCCTCTAAATTCCTATCAGTCTATTCAAGCAATAGAACAATGCAACATTCTTTCTAGAATGTTCTAAGTGCATCTGTCCCTGAAAGATGACACAGCGAAATTAACCCCTCATGAATTCTTTCATATGGAAGCGAAGCTTTCTTTGTAAAGTAAAATAAAGTAAAAATATCATTGAAGAATTGGTTTTACTCCAAAAATAAAGAATTTACATAACCGAATATTGTATTAATCATAAATAATGAAACACTAAATTACTGATTCAAAGAATTAAATAAATAATGATTTTCATAAGAAAAATAATTAACTTGATCTCTTTCGTAAACGAAAATTCAAACTATTATCAACGTAACACATATCCCTAGCTCTGCTGAGGGATTTAAACGTCGGTGCTGAAAGCTTTTGACTGGTTATTATTGTGCCTTTGCGGGTTAGAATCGGTAATATTTTGTCCTGTTTTAGAGGTGCTATCGGTGGTACCTTTCAGCCGTTCAATTTGAATTTCATTGTATACTTATACAATTATTATCACTTAGGTAACAAATTTCAGATTCGCCTCTTTCTCCTGCTTGCTAATGGAAGATGTCTTGTCGAAACAGAGAACATAAAGTGTCTTCAAAATAAATTTTCAGTATCCATTTATTGTCTTTGGATGATATCGTACTTTGGAAGCCCTATCTTCTATATTTACTCTTGGTGAAAGGAAAGCTGAACTTATCTTTAGTATTGTTGGAACTATATTTCACTTTTATTCTCCTTTATAGTAATTATTATCGTTTGGAGATAGTGCATGTGGGCATTTAGAATTTAAAACCACAAATTTATCAAGGGAAAAGGGGGTACATTTTCAATCAAAATTATTATTACTCATTACATTTCTAAGAAGTGAAACTTCAGTGTATTTCATTTACCGAAGCTAATAAATTTAACCACTATTAAATTATCTGCTGTTTAGTCATGATTAAGTGATACAATACATTTCGTCAGGCATAAATTTTAGAACAATTCTAAGTTAATCTATTCCATCTTGCGTGGAAAACGACTGAAAAATGAGCTAGGCATACACATGATCGATCGCGAGATAAATGCAGTTTAAATAAATGTCTTTTGGGAGGAGAAACTATTGGCAGTGACATATTGAAACGTCATCTCCGCCTAAATTTGTAGGTGGAGTCAAGACAGAAGTTAATTAAAATGGCTTTCTGGAGTACTCTTAATTTATTTAAAGATGGCCATGAATGAATAAACGAAGAAACACTTTCTTCGATTTTAATTGAAACGTTATAATTAAACAAATAACAAATATGATGCAGAGTGTGTTTCGAGTTAGCAAAAATGGAAATACTATAAATATTTAGAATAAGGAATTACGCTAATTGAGTAAAAGTATATTTTCGTGCATTTACAATTGAGATTATTGTTATTACTTTGGCATTAAAAGATCCGCTAAAAGCTAATTGTCCAATTAAACGAAATGAATACTTTTTATCACGAATTTAAGACAGAAATTAAAATTTAAACGCCAGCCAAAATTGTTCGCTGCAAGGATAACTTTGCTTTTAAGGTACATATACCGATAAAACAATTATGAACGTTACCCATTTATGTCACAAATTTTGTTTTATTTTTTAAATCAAGTACATTCATGGTAAGGAGAAAAGACGTGATTTTCATTAAGGACAACGTTTTTCTGCGTCATGTGTAATTTTTCAAAAGTTATCCTTTGATTAAAAAACGCGCCAGTTAAATTATTATTATTAAGAAAGTTCAGCTTCTACTGAACTGAATAGGTCTAAGATCTAAAATATCTTATCTCGTTTAAAATTAGATCTTCTTTATAAACTACAAGGAGATCGAAACGTGGCGTATTCAGAGTACTTTGTAGCTGTAACTAAAATATTGATTGCTTCTACAGATAAATTAACAGATAGACACTTCAAAGAATTTGTTAAAAGACTTCGTGAATGAAATTAAAGTCAAAATATTTGAACAAACACGCAATAAATAACTGTGTCCTATTTTAACATTTTCAAGCATTATGTCATTTACAACTGTTATGTTTACATTTTGGAGCCTCATGGCAATACAAGAATGATAAATGTGGCACTACAAGGGAAGAAGAAAACAGTCTGATATGCGTAAGTGGATGTTTGAGCATGAATTCGGGTATAAAAAGGAGGATATCATTAAGAAGTATTCTTTTATTTACGATGATTACTAGTTTACCCGAAAGTGCTTTTATCGTAAAACTGCTTTATGAAATCTATGGAAATGCTGTAGCAGCTCTTCGTGAATTTCGATGTAGAAAGAAGTTTTGCCGAGGATCAGTGTTTCCATAACGTGTGACAGGCATGACATGTCTAATCAAAAAATGTGAGAAAGGGCGGAAGTCGTTTCAGAGGTAGCACCGGCCATTGTCGAACTGTCACTGACAAAAGATCAAGGCATGAGTAGTGCACGCGCAGTATCACGACAATTAGATGTATCAAATGGGAAAATGTGAAAAGCAATGAGAAAAACAATACACTTTTTTCCTATAAGACTAGCCTCAATAAGTAACAGCTTGTTACCAATACTGACAGTCCCTTTCTTTTGTGCTTACTTTTTTTTGCCCAACGGCATGAATCCTGGCCGTGGAACATTCTCGGGAACGATGAGGCACATTTCTATCTCAAGAAACGGTGAACACCCAGAATTGTGGAATTTGGGCCAGGAAAAATCCACGTGCTTCCACATAATTTCCCTTACACTTGCTTAAAGTTACCATCCGATGTGAGCGCACTTCACAGTTTATCCATGGGCTACGATAATGGCTCTGTAATGCCTCTCAGATATCGTGATATGTTCAACAGTTTCGTCTTACTTCAATTTTAGAAGCGATAATGCGTTGCGTCTACCATTTGTATGCTGGTTGTTGTACCTCACTATAATGGACGCTGCTATGTGTAGAGGTTTTTGTGGCAGTATTTTACCGATGACAAATCATTAGTCTTTTATTTCCCATTCCTTAGTTGGCACATTCTCCCGATTTAACTCTGTATGCTTTTTGGTTATGAAGCCATATAAAGAATCTGGTTTATCAGGGTAATCTTACAGCTTCGGCTGACATCAACAGTCGTA
Organism: Stegodyphus mimosarum; assembly: GCA_000611955.2. Taxonomy (NCBI): domain Eukaryota; kingdom Metazoa; phylum Arthropoda; class Arachnida; order Araneae; family Eresidae; genus Stegodyphus; species Stegodyphus mimosarum. The sequence continues at coordinate 285,002 of KK116214.1, forward strand.
TAATGTTACATGTGCGAAAGATCACGATCAGCTGTTGAACACAGAGTTCATTACCTGAGCATTTTATACCTTAATGAGGGAGTCCACGGTGGTTAGATTTACCAGATGGTTAGCTTTACATCGCTAAATCGTTTGCAACAAATAAACGATGATTATATTGGAATTTGTAGCTTGTTTGTTATTTCGATAAAATGCGCTCCCTAGAAGAAATTTTTTAAACTTTTTCTCTTTGAAATCTTTTAGCGCATCCTTTGAACCTTTGAGATCTCTTTCGACAATTTTCGAATCAATCCGCATTTTAGTTACAACTAAAGTGCTTTGAATAGGCCAAGTTTAATTACGTAAAACAAATGTAACCCCTTGCATAATAAATTATGATATGACCTTTTTTGGTTTAAAAAATAATGTTTAAAATTTATTAAAACTGTTTTTCTCTAACTCATTTAGATGACGAATCAAATAAAACATTTCAATCTTAACCATAAAATAATGCTTTCTAAAGAAAATTCTAAATACCATGTGGACAGAAGAATTCAAAATAACCAAAGTATGGGACCTCATCGTATTTGATACTTGAAAAACTCTTTTTGTGCTTTAACTGTATACCATGTACTCATTTACTTAATTTCATATGTTATTTTGTTGCACATAGCCCAATTTTAACTGAAGACACTAAAACATGCATATAATTTGTTGTCATTTTTATTTAACGAAACGCGTCAAAAGAGTATTATATCATCAATATTTGTTGAATATGCCAACCTAATTTTATTTAACTAAAATTACACTAATGCATTACTTTGTAGGCGAGAATTGACAGGATTTTACAATGGAATGCATATTACTGCTTTCTATGTTTTAGTACAGACCTTTTGTCTTAAACGTCTTTCCAATTCATGCTACATGTCATCTTTAACCTACCTTTTAAATTTTAGCATCCCATTGCTCTTAATGAACATAAAGATTTTAAAATAGTATCCATTCTTCTAAATAAAAATAATGCTGATACCATTAATGAGAGCCAGGACAAGGATGAAGCAAGTAAAGCACTTTCCTCAGATGAACACTTAGAAAGGGTGTCAAATTAAGTGACCCAGAAATTTGTATTAAAAATAATCCGGAAAAATTAAATGAAGAGTTAATGCGGTCAATTTGTTCTCACAAGTGCTGCCATTTCGCAGTTGTGCATGTACTATTTTCTACACTTATTATTGTCTCTAATTATTATTTTTTATGCAATGCGAACGTACTGAACAATAATATTTTCTCCATAATGAGCTTCACAGATAAGACCTGCCTAGGAAACACCACATTGCCGAAATTAGCAATTCTCTTCTGTTTTCTTTTATTCCTAACGAGAGGTCTTACTGATCCCACTTCGCCATAACAAGTTTTCCAAATGCAAAAACAGTCATCTAAAATTCGTTTCAGTAGACCGAATACACAGACGTTTATAGTAATGGCAAATGGAGTTTAAACAAGAATGTTTAATAATGAACCCCACGTTATTATAAATATATTCTTCTATAAAGTTTGGCTAGCTCAACTTTTCATTGTAAAGTCTGTCGTTGGGTGAACGAACAGATTATCATTCCATCCTATTGCATCTACATTTAATTTCTTTGAGTACTATACAGTTGGTTTCGTTTACGTTATTCCTAGAATAGCACTGGTAGTTGCTAGATTCATTAAAAGATTCGAAACCTTAGTTTTGATTTTCTCCTTTTAATTTAGACGTAAAGGGAGAAGGTACGACAAGACTTTTTTGAATTGCTCCATAGTTTACAATAAAAAATATACTTATTATCAAAAAAAATAAACAAGATGGTATAAAATTTTGAGTTGGAAAATTAAGATCAACGATTCAAGCTTATCCCGAGGCAAGTGATATTCAAAATGCAAAAACACTAATAATCGTCAATACTTGCAGTACCGAAAAGAAGTCTCTGATTGTCGACAATACCGGCAGTAAATAAACATTGTTTCATTAAAGTAATTATAAGTATAAAATTTTAGAACAAATATTCACATTTTTATTAAAATAGAACTAAAATGATATTAACAATTTGTAATAACTAAATAGTTATTTTTGAACCGGTGGATGACTGGATAAGCCCATTGATTACTGGTAGTTCTACCCTAACTCCAATTCTGATCAACTGTCGTCCTGCATGATTTTTTTTTTGCTTTTGCTATTTCGCAACGTGAATACTATCCAATCTCGTATATAAAATAATTCATGAAGGCCCTAGTCTACTCTGACTTATTTAATTAACCGCATTAAATTAAACACTTGCTTAGTTCTTAACTTTGTAAGTTACTTAAAATAAAACAGAAAAATCAGTATCCTGTTTTTTACATAATTTTCATTTCGTTATTATTATTTAATATTTATATTAATTTCTGAAATTTATATCTAGCAATACTTCGTTGCAAGGGACTGAAAATAATAACATTTCGAAGCAAATTATTTAAAAATTTAGGTACCTTGGATACATCAAATTTAATACTACAATAACCGAAAACCGAAAATAACGTTTTGAGATCAGGAATTGTAACTGTTTATAAAACTGCATTCTTAAAACAGCGATGAATCTATGTTCGAACCCCGATGAAGTATGAGTGTTTGCATGGTTTTTCGCACATGTATCATAAGTACAGACCAGTTTATCCTAGGCAGCGTTTTCCCATAAAATACCCTTTTGTTAAGCAAATAGCCCTCAAATGCTTCGATTACCCACGAAAGAATTAAACAAAATAGTGTCTAAGTGAGACTTCGCTCTCATCTTATTATATTTAATAAATAATACAATTAACTCTCTCTAATTAATGTAAAATTAATAAAAGTCAATTCTAACGAATCAATCGACCTAAAACAAAATATATTAAATAAAGGCTTACTAATATATTTAATGACCATAAATTCTAAATTAAATAAAATACATATTTGGTTTTAATACAGGACAACAACACATCACAATGTGAATAAAAACAATACACATCTGTAAAAATATATAAAGGTTGATTCATAAATAAATAAAAATTTGCCCTTTCGATTTCTAATACATATAATTTTAAAACAACTATGCACGTAATTGCCTTTACATTAATATTCATTGGCGATATACTTGTCGAATATATTAACAGTAAATTAATTCAATAGTTTTCTATTAAACAGTACTTAAACTGATATTATCAATTCATACCATTAAAATCAATTACAAATTAACAAGCAAATATTTATGCAATCCATTTTAGTAATAACAGCAAACATATTTAAAATGAAGTACAAATATTGCCCAGAAATAACGTCTGAGTAATCTAATTGTGAAACAAGATGGTGTTCTAAACTTGGAGTAATTAAATAAATCTCTGTTGTAATAATTTTATGTCTTCATGTTGTGAATGATTTTTAATTAAATTAAAAAAAGCAACATAATTTATAATGCTTACATTTACGTGCCAAACCAATAGTAATATAAACACGATAATAAGCGACATTGAAATATTCTTCCAAGGAAATAACTAAGACGAATGCAACGATAAAATAAGACTCATAGGAACGGTACGTACAGCGATCTAATCGCAGCTTATAGCACTCTAAATCTAAAGTCCCGCTAAGAAGCGAAAATAGCGCATTGCATTCCTTATACTATAAGAGCGAAGATTAATAGCATGTTAAACATTAATTTTCGCTTCAGTATTAGGTTTACAAACTGTTAAAGTTTACTTTAAAACTTTGATGAATACACTGAAATTATTAAAACCTTCATTGGCGTTTAGTCTGAAGGCCTTCGTGCGCAACATATTATAAATTAACATTTAAAACTTTTTTCATAGGTATTAAAATCACTTTATTCACAAATTTTATTTATGATTTTAATCTTGAATCTAAATGAAATTAGCTAAAATTCAGATGAAGTTTAATACGTAAGCCAATAATTATATTTTACACAAATTTTTTATCTAAACATTCTATCACAATATGTCCTTTTACACCGAAAGCTATTTGCTTAAAATGTTAAGGATTTTATTTAGTTTGAATTCGACACTGGCTTATTTTTATACATATAAAAGCAGTGTGTTTATGTTCATCTGTATTTAACTCTTTTATTTTTGACTTTTCCTGAGATAAAAATTGGAACATTTTCAGAGAATTTCAAATTTGACTTGAATTAAATTGTTATCTTTTTATTTTAAATTTTACATAATTTTTAATAATAAGATAAAAATTTAAAATAATAAGATAATATCGAACATAGGTGTAAAAAGCAGATTTATTTAATACAATTACTAAGCAATATAACTTCGTGATTTTTAGTTCAATAGTTTATTATCAAAAAACGGAGTGAGGAGGAAACCACTTGAAGCTTTGAATCTGAAATTCTTTTTCTCTGATTTCATTATAGAATAATCTAGTAACACCACGTGATGCATTTAAATTAGGCAGCTGTAACAGCATAAATGCTAGACAAGTGGTTCTTAACATTTTTAGACACATGCACTCCTTTTACCATTGCTAAAAAATCTTTCCACAGTGCTTTCTAAAACTTGAAAAATACATGTATAAAATCATTTAAATTTAGATTATTTCTTAATTTGTTTCATAAATTAACAAAACTCATAGAAAATATTAATACAAAAACTTGAAAATACGAAAACATACAAAAATTTAAAAAAACAGATGTATTTTATATTCATAAACTATAACTAAATACTTAACAGAAAAATAAAAGGTTGAATGCATTCCTTCCCCAAAGTTATGAAATTCTTTCATGCTTAAGAGCCCCTGAATTAGATTTTCATTTTTTAATTTTTTTAATGCTTTGGTAGGAGTTTTGTTTCAGTTTTTCATTATACGCAACCGTGTCAACTTTGAATTCGTTTCTGAGCCTGAGAGAATTTCATGTATAAGATGATTAAGTTTTAGTTAGAAATTGAGGTAAAACTAACTATTTCTAAGATTATATCTTTCAAATTATCCAGTATGACAGGAATTGTTTCTTTTTATTACAACTGACCAGAAGACATAAATAAATCATCAATATCTTGATGTAATTTTATACAGCATGTTAATAAACTTATTAAAACTTTGATATGTTTTCCGGAGAACAAATTACACTTCACTGAATCAGTTTAGAAGCAAATTACAAATTGAATTATTAGTTTTCAAATTTATTTACAAAATTTAAATATCCTACTTATAAAAGCTGCGAAGTTAAAACCGTATCTGGTGATGCCAACAAAGAAAATAGATATTTCATTTGTTGGTAGATTGGAAACTTCAAAAGCAAAATTGCTGAGATCTGTTACAAAATTTAATGTACTATAAGACTTGTAATTTAAACTGTTTAACGTTTCAGCAGCACGCCTTCTATAGCAACAAGAAAGATCGCTGTATTTCTTAGATTCACCATTATAAAATAAAAAATTTTAAGAGTGTAATCATTAATATTATGTTGTAAATATTTAAGTTTTAATGTGTTCAGCTTTATCTTCACAAAGTTTATTTATATTATTAGTTTATTTATTTATTTAAGAAAATGGGAGTATCATAGAAGCAAAAGCATTGATATAGTAAGAATTCTAGAAATGACGTGAATATCTTATAAATGAAGTTGTGGATATTTGAATTGAACTACTCACATAAAAAAACCTGAATATAATATGGAAGTAGGAAACGAACTGAAAATTAGATTCCAAACCGAATATATCAGATATAATATTCATTAAATCACAGAATTTCACTATGAGCAAATATGTTTAGCGTGCTTAAGTCATACAAATTGCTAATGGATCTCACAGCTTAATCTCTGAGTCTAGTACGCATGTTAGTTTGGTAACTCTTGCATCTCCTTCTTTGACGTTATGGTACCGGTAATGAGGCATTTCCGTGGAACTCCAAATATCCATGAGAATTTTAGCTGGCCTCATTGACTGCAGAAAGTTGAATACAAATATTGCAAAGCCCTCGTTTAGTTTTCTTGAACAGATTTTGTTTTACGTATCCCATGAGTCAATATATTTCCCCCTTTTATGTAGAATATATAGCCCTTGTGTAACTGCCATCATTAGATTTATCTTCTGTATCCTTTGACGCACCGGACTGTGGTTCTGAATCGCCTTCTCTTTTAAAAACGCGTCCTTCCTCTGCATCAGTTTCATCTAAAACAATGGCCTCATTACAATAACATAGTTTATACGCAGTTATTATCAATTCAGAAGATGCATCAATAAGATTCCTTTATACCAGCATCTTTTCTACAAGTAAAATATTTAAATTTTTAAATGAAGAAATTATAAATAAATGAAAAAGCAATGTGAATTATTTGTTCGAAAAATGAAACTATTTATTATGTTGCCAAAGCTTACTCATATTGCCATAAATGTTTACCAAAATTAAAGATTATGTAAAGATGTAGAACGTAAAATTGTTTTTCTCTTATGGTATCTTTCGTGGTACCTTTTCCTCTAACCAAATGAAAGTTATGCTATATATGTAAAAATAAACTGCTGCTCATAGAAATAAAATTTTCACTAACAGAGTATTTTATTTGACATATGCCACATAAACATGATAAAATTTACATAATTCTAAAGAGACTGAAGCCAGCATATATTTAGCTACAACATCGTGATCGAATCAATGTCTGTCAGTTTTGTTACACCGCTCTGGGTAAAACGTAAGCTCGCTTTGTTTGATATGCTTTGTGGTGCTACACCATTAGAGAAAGTGAAGCTGTACTGTCAAAATACACTTTAGGCTGAAACATATTATAATCATACATCTTTATGGCTGGGGATGATTGATGTTCTTTGAGTCTAACGTTCGGTTGAATTATGACTGCATTATGAATGATGTTGCAGGTATTTCGAAGTGAAATCTTGTTGAATATGTGTTCAAAATGATTTAACTATAGAATTCTCTAATGCGGATGCTGTCTGTTGAATATGCACTGATGTTCAGTTTACATCATACCGCTGAAAATAGTAGAATATCTTGTAGCGCCTAGATAAGTCATTTTTACTTTGACAGATGTCCTTACAGAAATTCTTGGACAAAAAGAAAAGTTTTTAATATACATCCTTAAATAACGTGTTTTGTATTAGATGATATTAGATGCTTCAAAGAAATATGAAAACTTTTTTCCGATCTTAATAAATATATTTTTTGTTATATAAAATAAACAACGAAATGTATCTTGCTAATATAAATGAAATTCTTACTCATATATTTATCACATGAAATTTATCTTGCTAATATAAATGAAATTCTTACTCATATAGTTATCACATGAAATTTAAATAATAATCTCTAGTTATTTACACGCTGCTTAGCGTTTTGAGACTAATATTTGAAACTTGTTATCATAAAGCTAACACATTTAACAGAAAGTTGTTGTAAATTTTAAAACTAGCGTAAATTTTAAAAGGATCTTAATGCATTTAATATCTAACAATTATGTTATCTTGCAATAATTAATTTCATAACGCCCGCGTTTAAATTGGAGCTTCATGCTATAAGTTTCCTCTGTACTAAGTCTAGGTATAACATCGAGGAACCTAGTGACCTAAGAAGCGAATTATTGCTAAATTTCAGTACTTGTTTGAGAGACTTGAGAAGGGTTAAAATACCCTTTTATTCACTCAATGAAGTAACAAGAGATAGCCCCTTCTCGGGCTTTCAGGAAAGCCTCCACATGGGCTTTTAAATCAGGATAAGAAAAAAGTAACTTATCTAATACTGAAATAAATAGACTTAGACGAAACTAGACACAGATACCTAACATAGTTGGCCCTTAAATTAAATTAGCCGGCGATTATCTACACGATTATCCTAAGCACTCTCTCTCGAAGAAGTAACTTGAACTTCCTTTACATATTTCTTTTAACTCATTTGCATTCACAGCAATTCAAAAAACTCATTCTGGTAGGGAGTTGTAAATGGGAAACAAGACATGAAATGATTTCAAAATTTAAAATAACTATTATAAAGTTAAAATACATCCTACTCTGATTTAAAATAGAGAGAATTTAGGATATTGTCCTGTTTCCCAAAATTTATATTAAGTAGTTATATGCAACCCTAGAATAGCTTAAATCATACAGCACTAATATATCTGGAAGTTTAAGATAACCTTCTTCTGCCACTATAGAACTTTCAATTTTTATTTTTTTAAATCTGCAAAGAATACACGGAATTTAAAATGAGTTGCATGATAAATATGTGCAAGGTGGTTATAAAATAAAGTCAGGTATTTGCAGTTCTCCAGAGAGTAACGTATTGACGAAACATAAACAAATTTGATGGGCGTATATGGTGGATCATGGAACTGCAAATTCTAAAAAGATATTAGTACAAAAGGTCTCAGTCGGGGATATGTTGGCGCTGCAAAATTGGATTAGTGTGGATAAGGAATGATTAAATATCAAATGATTTCTATTAACAATGAACACACATCATTCTATTAACAATGAATGAGGTTCAATATGACCACCATTGCAATATTCCAAGAACTGCATACGTTAAACGATATTTTCAGCAGCGGTTTGCAACATATCAGAACAAATTTGTATCATCTATAACGTTGTTTGAACTTTCAAATTTCCGATTTCGGGAACATGTCCTGAATACACAACTCCTTTAAGAAATCCCGATAATCAAAAGTAACAAGGATTGAGATCCTTACCTTTACCTTAGTGGTCTTACCTTGGTGGCGACCTTGGTGGTAGAAAATGCATGACTAATGACTCTGCTGTCAGAGAAGTGTTGCCTCAAGACACATGGTAACATAAATCCAGTGTGGAGTGATGCATCATCCTGTATAATGTCTAATATTGCATGTGTATGAGTATTGTCGAATCGAGACATCCTTGTTGTTGCAGTTCTGAAACCACAAAGTTCTGTTGCACATCGCCATACCTATCAGCAGTATCGATAAAAGTCACTAATCCAATTTCACGATTTTCCTCGTAAATGTAATGGTTGACGATAAAAGATGCTGTTAAACTACTGCAAATCAGAGAGGATGTCCACAAGGCTCTGTTTTGGGTCGCAAACTTTGGATTATTATTATGAACGATCTTTTACGGAAACTTACTGATCTGCTCAGCTGTGAAGTTGTTGCCTTTGCAGATGATTTGTGTTCAAGGAAAGGAAATACATAAAGGTTTTCATTTAGCCCAAGATGCTTTAGATTTTATTTATGAGTAGTCAATAAATTTTAAGGAAAACTTTAATCATGCAAAATCCAAGATTATGTTCATTGATAGAAAAAATACTACATATTAAAGATATCAATTACTTTTAAATGATAATCCCCTTGAGAAGTGAATAAAATTAAATATTTAGGTGTTTTGTTGAACAGCAAATTAAATTGGAAAAAGCATATTCCCTACATTTTTAACAAATGTGAGACTTCAGCGTGGACTTAATCGAATTACATGTAATAGTTTTGGTGTTAAATCGAATGTTAGAGTAATCATTTATAAACAAGTTATTGTGCCCTTTATTTCATATGGATATAGAGCTTGGGAATTGTCCCTAAAAAGAAAATTAACTCTAATTGTCTGCTTCGCGTTCAAAAACGAATCTTACTGCGAGTTATAAGGGGTTACCAAACCATTAGTTACAATGCTTTGTTCTCTTTTGCCGGATTTCCACTGTTAGGTTTGTTTATTCTGACCTGTATAGATTACAAGAATAGTCTTGCAAATTTCTTCAGTTTTCATGTTAATCGTTTATTGTCCTTGTCTGTTCTGCCTCCTCCTTCTGTAGACAACCAATACAGATTCTAGATAATATATACATAGATGAGAATTCATTCTCAATTGTGTGCTATATGGATGGTAGTAGGATTGATGATAGAGTTGGTTTTGCTTATTTTATTTTTAAGAATGGTGTTGAAATTGAGTACCACCAATTTTGTATTAGAAATGAATGTACTGTTTTTATTTCTGGGCTTCTCTTCCTTAATTTTGCAATTGAGTGCAAAATACTCTATATTTAGCCAGGATGGACATGTTTCCAGCTACTTAATCTGCACGGATTCACTCTCATCCCTCAGAGTGCCTTAAAAATACCTCATCCTGTAATGATATTATTGTTAATATACAGCAATCTCTCAGAGATATGCAGAAAAAGAGTATTTCAGTGCTTTTACATTTGTCTGTGATTACTCGGGTAATCATGGAAATGAGAGAGCTGATTGGCTCGCTAAGAATACAACTAAAAATGATATTAATGTGAATGTAAATATTCCAAAATCGTACTTTAAAAAGATATTCAAAGCTAAAATAATTGAACAATGGAATTGTGATTATATATCTCCTGATAAGGAAGCTGTTGCAAAAACATTCTTCCCATCTATTTTTGAAAGATTGAAAAGTAAGGAGTTACTGCTCAATTTTAGCGTTAAGCGATTTTGTCTGGCCATGGTAAGTTCAACGTTTATCTCGAAGTTTTTAAGTTGACATCTTCCAATTTGTGTAATTGCAAACTTTGCGTTCAGCAAGGTGTTTTCCACCCGCTTTTTGATTGTCCAATGTTTGATAATGCAAGAAATCTATTGAAATGTAGATTAAAATTTATTGGAATTCATTGGCAGCCGAAATGTTATGATTTTGTATTTTCACCTTCAGCTTACCGAGTTTTTGATGACTTCGTTGACTTATAGTTAGTTATTTTAAACATTGCAAATGATTTCTTTATACATTTATATTGTTACGTGCGTACGGGTTCGTTATATATTGAATGCACAAGTCGTAAAAAGTTAACAAAAATTTATTCTTTCCACAAGAAATGAATTAAAATACTGAAATATTTCTTCACAGATCTTTGCACAATATCACAATATCTCAAACGTTTAGCAAAAACTCAGTTCAAAACAGATAAAATAGTTCTATCTCACAGCGAAATCGCTACAATCAATACAGCATTAAGTAAACAAACATCAGTTCGCTTTTTACAGCTACAAGTATAACAGCAACAACAACAACTAACTAACTAACTAACTAACTGAGATGAGGTGTTTCACCTCGGCTTTTATAAGCTTTTTAATTATCAGTAGAACAATCACGATGTTTCTAGATTTTTCTGGATGGCAACAGTAATTACGAGATATTTATTTATTAAGCATTAAATGCACGCGCTCTTTTATTTTTATTGCTATTTTTTTTTTGGCGTAGCTTTCTCTTCAAAAATCGTCTGCGTTGCTAAGGCAACATGAAGCAAATCTAATTACAATTCTAAATAAATAGCCAAATAAATGTGAAATTCGTAACATTGCCCCCTTCCCAAGGACTGCACGTCCCGGGCAGTACAATCCCTGGACAGGAAGCCAAACTTACAACTAA